>JAHXMU010000039.1:2130174-2283747 GCA_019455685.1 Philornis downsi | reverse complement strand
AATTCTGGCACAATGACTTAAATTTATAACTTTTCAAGGGTAATGTTTCATTAAATATCTCGTGATTAATATTTTCATGATATAAATGCAAAAACTGTTCTCTTGCAGCAACATCGTTATAAACTACAGTCGACTTAGTTATGACAGTTTCATTATCATTGAACTCTGTACGCTCTTCCATTATTACGGACGTCGGGATTATGCGATTTTCCGGCGTAGTGACTAAATTTGTTTGCAATACGCTGTTGTTAATCAACGTTTCTTTAACTGCAGCATCGCTAGTAGTTGTAACATGATTTGATGATGAAGTTGTAAAATGAATTTGTTTTTGTTCACTGGCAGATTCCGGATTGTTTGGAACAATTAAATAATTGCAATGTCGGGGTGAATGCACATGTTGAGGATCTTCAAAATTAAGTTGATTTTTTTCGCTGGTAGACTCCGGATTGTTTGGATTTTTTAAATCATTGCAATGTCGTTGAGAATGTTCATATTGAAGATCTTCGCTGTCACTTGCGCTAGCATTACTGTCCAAGCGCTTCCTATATATAACGCAATTCCCAGAATTTGATAATTCGCCGTTATTTTCTGGTTCTGGGATCTGCCAATCATGTATTATTTCCTCAACCACTGGATTTTCACTCCCGAACGGAGAACGAACTGCAGGCTCCGTTCGGGTATCCTTAGATAAAAAAGAATCGGAAGCATTATTCGTAATAGTTGGTGTATTATTTATGTCCGATACATTCATTGTGTTCGCAGATGTTGGTGTCTTGGGGAAGGATTGAGGAGAAAACATCGGCGTTGAACACAAAATTTGACGGTCTAAAAACCGTGCATCATCATAATCGCTGTGATTTACTTCGTTTGATTTTACATTTTTATTATTTTGATCTAATGTTAAATCTATTTCTGCTGCTGTAGTTACCTCTCTGTTGGACAAGCGAACTTTTTTAAGGGGTCCATGTGGCGAGGCATTCTCCTCATTTATTAGTTGATCAAATAGGCTCTGATTAAAGAAAATAATGTCGAATAAATACTACATACATAAAAGTTAAAGTAGGGCATCTGTAGCCCCTCAACACATACCTGAGAAGTCATTTTACGTTTATTATTGGTTCCATCTTTGGACTTTGTTTTTGAATTTCGTAGTTTCTGAAAGCGTACAAAGAAAAAAATTAGATGCATTTATTGATATTCGCTCCAAATGTCGGTTTTGAATTGTTGTGTTAAGTTTTAATGACAAATTAACAGTGTGGTGCAGATACTAAAAGTCGGAAAACTCTGCCTAAATAACAAACCTTGCGGTAATGATCCAATTTCGTTAACGTATCTTGGTAAGAGATATGGTAGCAAGTTATATCATACAAATCCACAAGCAGCTTGCTTATACCCTAACATTAGAAAAACATAAATCAGTGGAAATATACTGAAGGGTTGTTTCCAGTGCTGTAGACGTGCGAAAGATGCGGTACCATATACTACGATGATTATTTGCTGCGTAATATTTGAACATTCATAACTTATTCTACCAAAATATCAATAAATACGGAATGACGCTGCTTTCCGGATATCACTGAAACATAGGAAATACATTGGAAATTTCATAATAACTGCTTTAAAACTATATGGTTAGCCGCGCTCAAAAAAAAGCGAGGGTACGATGTGAAATGCCTCAAGCGTTTGAGGAAAAGATTGCTGAGTACAGGCAACCAATCATATAGTCTTCGGTATAACGCTATGCAGACAAATGACAGAGGTAAATAGGCCCCATAAAAGGAAGAAGTATCGGTGTAGGTAAGTATGAATACGATAAAATAATGTCCAAAATGGAGGCTATGGTAGACGGCTCCCAGCTATTGTAAACACTATTAGTGATGCAGGAATCATCTCCACTATTGGCAAGAAATAAAAAATGGGGGTCAAAATCAGGTTACAGGTTATCGCAACTATGCCAAACATAAATAATGCAACCTTTGCTTAACTTAGCATCTACCGGTTATAAAAGCAGGTTATTGGTTTCGAACAGTCTGCTCCTTTGGGCGCTGCAACAATGAGAATTTTGTGCGCTGTGAGTGATATTATGTACCATAAACAATGCAAATAATATACGCGTAGAAATTTCAATACAAATCTGCTTTTGCTGCAGACGTTATCCAGAATAAAACAACCTGTTAAATCCGAAGATATACTATAGTTCTAGCATTTGCTAAGAGAGCGTTTCGGTGTAAATGAATCATTACGGCGACAGTTTTGGTTAGATCATAATTGCAATCTTTTATAGTAAAAAAAAATAGCTCTTGCATAGAATCTGTCATGGAACATTTTGTTAGAGAAATATATTTTATTTAACGCTTCAGAAGCTTGTTCCGCGGAATCAGTTCTCTCAGGGGTTAAACTTCTATTATAATTATAGCTTTGATATCATACATATGAATATGTTATATATGAAAATTCTTGTTTTTAAGGCAGATGTTCCTCACCTACAAAGTATGAACATAAAAATCTAAGTACATGATTGTAATTTGTCGTATGGACACCTGGAATGTCAAATCATACGACCGTCCAATTACAATACTAAGCTAGATGAACTGAAACAAATCATTTCTGCTAGCAGCAGCAGTCTGTTCGCAGTTTCTGAGACCTGGCTGACATCTTATGTTCCATCAAAATCTGATGCCATTCCAAATTATTTTGTTAGGCTTGTACGTGCGTACTGAAGTATCAAATCCTAATATATGCGAATTTATATTTATTGGGATTTATTAGCAGTTTATTCTGTTATTAATTGTTTCTTTGCCACATGAGAATAGAGATGTATTTGAAGATATTCATTATGACATATTTACATTGTTGAAGGTGGTTTAAATATCAACCTTTTTGACATTACCAAGTCTCTTTCCGCGCAATGCCCTTGCCTAATATCCCATCACTCCTTAATTTTGGGATTGTTAATTTATCCTCTTTTATACCGTTTGTTAAAATTTCACATGTAGTTCCAAATCGTAGATAGAGGATTCTTACAATTTTGATAGCTTAAGGCCAATTAGTAGTCTAAAGTTGTTTAGTCTCTAATGCGAGAACAAACTTTAAATTATATTAACGATCAAAGTATGTTTGTGGGCTGGCAATATCCGTTTAGACGAAGTTAGACCAACCATATTGATTTTGTTTACAAATTAATATCTAATTTGAAGTTTTCTAACACAGTTTGTCATTCGTATTTGTTGGATCGTTATCAATTTGTTTAAAAGAATAGTAATTTTTCATGTACGCTTAGTGTACGCTTTTTCTGGCGCAGTTCAGCAAATAATATACAATGTAGTATCAATTTCAAATTGAACTTCCTATCTCTGGTAATGAGAACTGATTATAGAATTTTTGCTTGGTAAATCTATTCTATTTAGTAACTATTCGTATTAAATTTAAATGAATTAGAGATATACCTTATTATTTAGTTTTTGTGTTTCCGAAAATTCCGCTAAAGATTCTTTTATATTCATCTGTTTTACTTTTATATTTCCCGATTGTGCATTATTAGATAATTCGCCACCAGGCAGAGCAATGTTTCCATGATGATAATTATATACATCAGATTCGTTATTAGCATTAATAACTTTCTCAAGTATCGAAGAACATTGTTTGTCAGTTATACGGCACTCATTCCCAGTCATTATATACTGATCGATATTTATTACATTGCTTGGGTGCGCTTGATTGATTTTCGATGTACTCTTTTCGGGAGTTCTAGTTAAATCGACAATGACAGGAATAACTTTGCAAATTGACTTTCTATTATTTCTAGGTTTTAGAATTCTTTTTGATATTTGCAAAAAAAAAATTAAGTTTCTCATTATTTATTACCTTTAAAAATTGAAAGCATTACCTGGATTTTCTCTCTGATGTTGTTTTCTTACCATTCCTTACTTGTTTCTTCGATTTATCGTCTTCTTCTAAGTATCCAAAAAATTTCCTCTTAGGTTGTTGTTGCCTCAATGAATACTTTGTATTGGAATTTTTTCGAGATGTCAATGGAGTGTTTATTGGTTCAAGAGTGTTGGCAGTTATTGGTGTAGTGGATTTTTCTATAAAGAAAAAATAAAATCAATATCTATATGCACATGCATATGAGAAAATCTTTTCCTCAAATGTGATGGCAACTCTCAAAATTCATATTCAATTAGACTTATAAACTATTGCTAAGAACAATTTGAGGATCTGAATTAGAATGAATTTTTAAAAGTTTTGAATAACATGTTTCCACTTACCTCTGTACTGTTCAATATTTTCCCCATTGTCAATTGAATTTATGAATTCCATAAGGGGTTTATTATCCCTCAAGCGCTGTTTTTCTTCAGCCGCCAGATAAATTTTAATGACATCGCGATTTTTTAATAACTTACAAATTTTAATGGGCTCCACAGTTTCTGTCGATTTATTAACAGCAATAAATAAGCAGTCATGTTCCCTTGTAGATCATATGCAATTAATTAATCAATTAATATGGTTCTGTTATAAAATGCTATACATACAGTTTTATGTTTGCCCATTTGATTATAACATTAATATCCTCAAAGCCAAATTTTGTATCGAACATGTATCGTCCTTTGAAAGATATTGTTTTTGAACGATAGTTAATATCCACCCAAAATTTGTCTAGATACTGAAATTAAAGACACAATTAAAAAAATCCTTTCAAATACAAGTTAATTTTAGTGTTTACCAGCGGTTTGAAAATTTCGTAAGCATTTCCAAAGACCAGTGATTCACAGTGAAATGAATATATTAAGATATTTTTCGACAAATTCATGTTAAAATTGTTTAGCAAATCGCGGCAAGCCTGAAATTATTTAATCGTAATAGTGCCAAATTGTAAATTAAGTTATTTTGTGTGCATAATTGTAGTTGATCTAGCTTACGTTTTCAAAAACATATATTTGCCTCATTCCATCAATGACTTTATTTAATTTGTCCCTAAACAAATTTAAATTAGCCCATTTGATAGTTTTCAGTTCATCTTCTTGTTTAGTAGCGTCGAGGGTCTTCAATAGAGTTGCAAATATTTTTAAAGCCAACGTTTGAGTATTGAAGTCTCCGGCAAAAGTTATTGGTTTCCATATACATGATCTAAATGGTTAGAGTTATTTATAAATGTAAATAATACGCACTATTGCCATGTGATTTTTAAATGTTCATATTATCTTTGGTTGCCGCTGCAGTATTTATGCAATTTATTATTTGCTGGACATTTTTTAATATACATATTTATTCGATTATTTATTTATTTTTTTTTTTTTTTTTGTCAGATTTTTACTTTAATTTTTCATTATAGAATATGTTTCCAAATAACAATGGGCAAATGTACTAAAAGCCATACAACAAATAAATTAAATAAGTTCATTAATAAAATAACAAAGTAGTTCTTACATTGTGCCGTTCGTGAAGTTTGTACATTGTTCGAGAACTTTTGTCGGGATGTTTTGAAGCAATGTATCTATTATTGTCAATAGATTGTAATGAAAATCTGGGGAATCTTTTGTGTTGTATTGCAGACAGCCGATTACATAGGATATTGCTGTAGGTACCGTCTTTTCAAATTGTTTCAATAGTTTGCAATTTTTGGGATGAATACATGTTTGCATTTTCTATAAAAAATAAGGAATTGTATTAGTATGGGCACTAAAATATGTTGCATAATATGTGTTGTATAATTGATCTTGAAAGATAAATGCAAATGAAATATTACAGCAATATTAATTTCACCTAATTATCGAATACAAAATCCTTGTCATTCTGCCGTTAATTCTTAATGTGGATTTTGAAAATTCGTTGTAATCCTTTCTCAAATTCTACGTAAAAAGCGAACACATAGAGCGATTATGACTGACGAAGAACAATTTTAATTGTAGTCGACCATTACATTCTATAATCCACGTTTGAGAGTGAAGTGCGAACATTTGTTTTTTGAAATTCTAAAACGTATGTATGTATATAAAGAGGTTCGCTTGTTTCATTTGATTTGGAAACAATGTGCATGCCTTTTTCATATTTATTCATTTCAGTGATAAATATCTGAAACTTTGAATTTTGCAACATTCAAACTTAATTTTTTCAAGCGAAAAATATGTTGTTAACTGTATTTTTGGAAATATTAACTGCAAAGTCAAATAGAGAAGAAAGACAATTCGGATTATCGTATGACGGAAATAAATAACCCTTGTTGAGATAAATGCTTATGTTTTACCCGGAGTTAACAAATTCTTTTCAAATTTTGTCAACATTTATATGTACATACATACAAAGGAAAAAGGCATGAAGCTTTCTCTATATACTATAAAGCCTTCGCATACATATTACATGCCGCTATGACAGCTAGGTAAATCCTGCTGCAATCTTAATACTTATGGCGAGGTGGAGAAGTGAAAATGCGCAAATATACTTACTACATATAGCCTAAACCATTTGATAACAACAGCATATACACCAGACTCCTTCTGACCTAGAAGTTTCATTAATCCGCTAAAGCCTTTCAACATTTTAGTAAGTAACGTTTTATTCTGTATAATATTAACGAAAATTAAATTTATGGCAGATGCAAAATAACCACATAAAATTACCACATTTTGCAAGCCCCTTTCGATATCATCGCAAGCAGCCTCAAAATGAGCCACCGCTTCTAACTTGTTATTGTTCTTTCTTTCAGTCATATTTCAACAACGGTTATTTCAATTTAAGACATAAGGATGGGAACGAGCAAACGTTATTATATTAACCGAAATCTCAACGAACTTCTAGTCACTTTCAGTGATGACTATGGCTTTCGTTAAGAACAGTGTTACATATAAAAGTAGTGTGTGTATGTGGCTGTGTGTGTGCAAGAGATGTGAAATATTTAATGTCAGAATTTTGCTCGAATATTCGGTATCAAAATGCATTTTCGTTTAAGACGATAAACGACTGTTTATTAATGATCATCAGCACTACCAATAAATTAAGTTCTAAGTCAACAAATCAAAAATACTTCCTAATTTGTTAGGAAAGTGAAAGCCATTGATTCGAATTTCTTTAAATATGGAGAATGGGAACGACATGTTAATGAATGCAGAAGACAGTTGAAGCTCATGATTTTGTTTAACAACCAGCGGTGCACTTAATGTGAGGACATAGTAACAGAGAAAACTAACAGACTTTGTAAAATAAAACACAAATTGCATCCCATGAACAGCTGTGCCATGCC
The DNA here is from genome assembly GCA_019455685.1 of Philornis downsi. Lineage (NCBI taxonomy): Eukaryota > Metazoa > Arthropoda > Insecta > Diptera > Muscidae > Philornis > Philornis downsi. The sequence goes on along the minus strand of JAHXMU010000039.1, from coordinate 2,276,510 downwards.
TCCCACCTTCAATGAGCTGGCATGCATTTTATTTGTATAGTCGCTTAACTGGCCCTACTTTTTAAAAACGGTCCGAACATCTGTTTGAAAACTTCTTCTATATTTGCCGATTGCACTACGGCCGCTCATTATTTGTATAGAATTTGGTTAAATTTTATTGCTAAACATTCATCGATCCTCACAAAATGTACGAATTTGTAAGATTTATTTGATGTTATTACCTCCCACTTGAAGATTAATTAGACAAACAGTATTTTAATTTATTTATTCAAGATGTTAATTTTAAGTCTTAAGGCCGATTTGATAATTCAATAACAAACACATTATACAACTTTACAATATTAATGTTATATAAAAGTTTGTGTATCTTAATACCATAAAAATATGATTTGCAATATGACAGTCTACTTCACTTATTAGAATTTTTCACTTTGTATGTTTTTCGTCCTAAAATACGTAATAATAACTTTAATTGAAATTTACAGCTATTCCATAATATAATGAAAAAATTAATAACAGATTAAGTGGTAAAAATTAATAACTCCAAGTAAAAAGTATTTTTAATTTAATTTTTCAATAACGACTAATGAATTGCATTTAGAACAAAAATTTCGGCATCTTCAAATCGAAGATGCACATCGTAAATGCTAAAATTTGCCTGAAAACAAAGGCGTAAAATAAATTGTTTTATTTGAGCGGAAATGCACTTAGATGTTATCTTTGCAGCTTATCCACCAGACCAGCCTTAATGAACAGAAAAGTCCCGTCTTGGGCTACTCTGATAGACCCGGTAGGGGTACTTCGTACCCCTCTTGTATTTCTGAGACGAAATGTATATTTTTATATATCAGGCGTTGTTGCACACAACAAGACATATTCAAATTAAAGATATCAAATTTAATTAAAATACGTTGACAATTAATATTATGGGGGTGTAATTTATATCAAACAATTTCTTGTATTTGACAATTATTTGAGTCAATATATTGTCGAAGGGGCATTTATTCCTATTATTTTACAAACTCGATTTCACTTTTTCTTTTGATTCGTCATATACTCGTATGTTTTCAAAGGAAAAAAAGAAATTATAATTAAATTAAAAAATTGTTAAATCAATTTATTTTTTCCTATTTCTGCGTAGCAGTTAATAAAAAGTATATTTTTTAGTTAAGTAACGTAAAACATCTCCCTAAGTACTCAATTTTTTGTAAAAGCAAATCTGTAATTTTATCTGGGAGTTATATCTGTGCATTCACCAATGCTCTTTCCAAATTTGCCGACCCCAAGGCACCTTTTAGTGCATAAAAAGCTACGAACGCGGCTCCTTTATCCAAAGAAATATTTTGGATTCTTTTGTACGCTAAACTGTGGATCAAATTCCGTGAGGAAGGTAGAAAGTGATGCAACTCCAAGCTATACGCAGTGCTCTAAGCTTGCTTAAAACCCGACGAAAGATTAGTTCAAAAATAAAAAAAAAAATTACATGCGGAAATATTATCGCTAAAATATTTAATTTTGGCATAAGCCAAAATGTCCATCTTTGCGGCAAAACTAGCTGAAAATTACTCAACGAAAACTCCACGAAAAACCAAAATTATCCGAATACCAAATGTACTTCACAATCGCAAATTTTACCAACAAGAACCGGAATTGCCATCGCCTGAAATGAACCCAGCAACATAGTTGGGTGCACTTACCATCTTATTTCGGACGTGTATATAGTACTACAAAAAAAAAAACAACTTGTATAACGTATGTATAGGCTATTTTTTATTTTAATAAATCACAATATATGAGAAAATGTGAATAAATTACTTTTTATAAATATTTTAATTTACACATAATATTGGATTACTTTCGAGAAAAGCTCTTTCAATAAAAATGCCTTGTTTTATTCAAACCTTCAACCTATGTAACATCTAAAGCCACAATAATAATAATTTCAATATTTTCAACAAATTTATCGTTTTTTGATTTAATATATTGATACATTTTAATACAATACATTTTTATAAACTACATATACACGAGTTCATACTTATTATTAAAATTGTTAATAAACGAAAAATTCGGTTAGAAAAATTAAAACAATAATAAAAAATATACATAAAAACTACATCTTTCAGTAGTTTGATCATATCAAAAGTGATAAAAAGCCAGGTCACAACACATTAGACCAAAAATGTTTTATTTTAATGACAAGAAATTAATTTGAATCGAATCACAGAAATGAGCCAGAGGTTAATTACTCTAAAAAGTGGCCAACACATACAAAATATATCGATAAAAAATAAAAGTAAGGTAGCATGAATGATTAGGTGAAAATTAAAAAAGGGATCTCTTATGATATGTTCAGAATTAAACGTAAAATCAATGAAACAGGATAAGCTTATTTTGTGTGTTATGACGCAAAAGCGTAAGGAAAGCAATATTTCATCCTTAATTATCTAATAAGGGCTCCTGATCACTGGCATATTCATCCCGATTGCTACCATCACCCGAACTCCTCAATCTAGCTGCAGCACTAGAGAAATATGTTAATTAGAATTGATATGAAATGCAGAATTATATATTGTGTTATAATAGAAAAATGAAAACATACAGTGATGCCAGTTGAGGTTATTAATTAAAAGTTAGTTTTTGTTAGTCACATTGTAGATAGATACTTAAGCAGCACATTCGTATTTGCAAATTGTCATTGTAAATTTTAAAACAGTTTCCAAGACAACAAATTTTAACTAATTTTAACGGACATCTGGCAAAACTGTTAATTCCTGTATTTCTGTATCACTTGTATTAGTTGGTCAAATTTGCGTACATTTCATTGGCATATTCTGTGCGTTGAGCTGGAGTCATATTAAGATTTCCTTTAGTTTTACGATCATATCCAAATATAACGCATGTGGCAATTAAAGCAACTGTAGAAGAAAAGGAAAAATATAAGATTTTAGACACAACTTACAAATATCATCTAAAGGGACTTACTTGTCAACCATCCCAAGAAGAACAATTCAAGCCAAGTATGATCTCCGCCACTCTTATCAATAATCATACCAGCTATAATTGTTATTACTGCCAATCCCAAGTTTTGCACAGATTGACAGCTAAAAATGACAGCATAAATATAACATATGAAGTAATTATAAAAAATTAAAAAAAAAAATTATTTGAAATAAATTACACAGGGCAGAAAAATACATTTTTCAAAAATGGGGTTTTAATTATATTTTTCTGAGATTAGATCTATTTTTGATTTTTTGAACGATTACTTGTTCAACCATTTTTTAAACGAATATTAATACCGCAATTATGCTCGTTGCCAAAGATCAAAAGTTTTAGTTTTAGCGACAATAAAGTCCATTGAAATTCATCCAATTAGTCACGGTTGCAGTTGTGAAGTCAATGATATCTTGTAAAATATGCTGTGTATTATCAAGAAAAACAAAAGATAAACAGCATACACTTTCTAACAGCTCGAACAGAATATCCACTATATTCTACAAATATAGTGTTCGGTCGTTTTTTAAAACTGCATTTACGCTATTTGCTTACAGGTGTTTCAAAGAACTGCTGTAAAACAATGTCCTCTGACTACACAGAATATTTAAAATACAACTTTTTTGACTACGTATCAGACAGTATCTCTCCTTTCTTGCTATACTGTATACTAAATTCGTAAAAATACAATCTCTTACAAATAGGTATATGCAGAAACGTAATGACAAGTATGCTCTATTCCATTAACATTCAGCTCTCAATTTGATGCGAAGAAATTTATTTGCATTAAATGGGCGGTTTGAAAGCGCACCAATATTGTACTATTACATATGACCGCAATCAAGAATTAATGTTTACAATGTTAACATTTATTATACAAAATAAGATATGTTTTAAAAATCATGTTGCCCTAAATTTTTAATATAAGTTAGATGAAATTACAAAAAATTTCAAAAAACAGAGTAATACAAAATTAAATCTTTCTTAAATACAACAATGAAAACTTGTCCCAATTTCCACCAAAAAAGCAACAGAAATAGTAATGCTTTAAACTTTGATTTCCCCCATACTTGAATTCGAATTGATACGAATTTGATCTAGCACAGTTTAGATTACTAATTAATATGCATTGGTTATTTCAGAATTACTATGAATTATTATAATAGAAATTCATTTTGCATAATAGTCCGCAAGATGTGTGTATCAGTAGACCAAATGAATAAATAAATTAATAAAAAGGATATTGGTGTTTTTGTTGCAGTCAGTGGATATTTTTGTCGGTAAAAAATACTGTTCCCCAACTCCTGTTAAATTAACAACTACTTTCAAAAAGGTGTTACCATTAGGATATTCAAATTTCACGCTGGTTCACTCCTGAACCGCGGTCGCAGATCTCATTCATTGAAATGAACTGTAAACCGCTCTAACTAAAGAGAGCGCAAAGCATCTCACAAAATGCGAACTATGATTGTCATTAAAGTTAATTCAATATACTAATAATATACTAATATTACAAATACTTACAACCCATAAGCTGTTCCAAGTTGGTATTCGGGTATAATCAAGGCAACCAAAGGCCAAAGACTGGCTGCTAACATTGAATATGATAGACCCATCATCACCATGCCAACATAAGGGTTCAGCATAGTAAAAGCCAACAGCGTATGGGCACCAATTGTTGATAAAGTTGCAACGCATATCCAAGAGACGTTACGACCCGTCAAATCGATAAGAAAACCGAACAGTGGAGATGCTATAGCCGATATTAAATATACAATCGAGTTGACGTTGTTTGCTTGGTCTGGTGTGTAGTTAAATTTCTTCATAAAGAAGTCTCTGCAAGTTAAATAAAGTATCGCAAATATTGTCGCAATTTGCATCGTATATGTTACAGATTACTTACTTTCCCAAGGCAATAAAGGGGAAAATTGCAACATAGTATGCAACACAAATAACGGAGACCATCCAAAAAGTTACTTTAAAGGTTATTACATCACTTAGTTTAGCTATTTGACCAGAAGGATTATTATTTCTTTGCAAAACGCGTTCGGCGCGCTTATCCATCCAACCTGTTAATACCGGAAGTTACCAAACAATTCTTCAAAAAGGTTTATTTACAGTTTACCTAAAACAAGGGCGCACAACAGGGACATCACGCATGTTCCAGCTGCCAGCAGCAAAACAACTCCAAGAGCTTTAGAATTGTATTGTTGATGGACATAATTATAGATAGGCTGCATTACCCAAAAATTTACGGTGCTTCCAAAACGTGCAACCGATAATTGCAGACCAAACACCATATTTAACTCCTTCCCCTTAAACCACAGTACGGCGTAATTATTCTGAGCCACAGCCAAAGATTCGGCGCCAATACCAAAGATGAAACGTCCCACAATCATAATCCAAAATGTATGTAATACGCCGCCGAACGCAAATAGTAATTGACCGATCAGTAGTATAAACAAGTAAATTATGGTGCCTAAGCGTATACCAAATACACGATCAATTAGGAATCCTCCCACAAAGCAAAGAACAACATTTGGCCACGAATAAATGGAATAAATTAAAGAAAATTCAGTGCTGCTTAGATCAAGTTCTTTCTTAAAAACTTCTTGCAACGCTCCAGGATTGTCGTAACAAAAATATGAACCTGGAAAAGAGAATAAAATAAATCATGTTAAGGCAATGCGAAATATCGCGACTGCTGCAAAAAAATTCAAGCATTGAAAAAAGATTGTATTAAAAATGTCTTTTCATTAATTTGCTCAGCAATCCTCTCGCTCAGAGGCTTTAAGCTAATATATAATATAGAATTTGTTAAGATCAGCTTTAAAAGGAATTTTGTATAATGTGTGATGATGAGCAAGAAATTTAAACCTGCGATGCTTGGAAAGATTTTTGAGAATAAAAATACCTTAACTTTCTTTGTGTTAGCACTTTTTTCAAAATGTTTTTGCTTAGAAAACCTGAGCTCTTCTCTAAGAATTTTCCAATCATCTTATAGCCTGAAGTGTTTGGAAGAGAAGTGGTTAAAATTAAGATGGAATCCAATTCATGGATCATCAGAGCAATTTTTCAAGATATTTTAATTAGAAGGAGAAGAGAATACCACGAAGTAATATTCGCATACCTTTGAATATTTCTTCGTAGTGTTTTTCCCTTCCGAATCAATAAATGCTTTACCAAGATTATTGAAAATATATTTAGAATGCGGTCGAATACACTCAATGCAAAAGTTTGTTACTTACAAGCAAGATGGAAGGTGGTGTAAGGAAGCTAAAAGGGCAAGTTGTACAACATCTCAAATAAAACATACAGTTTTCTTTAACACAATACCGAATATGAAAAAGAATGCGTTTAAATATTATACTAATCCATGTAAATATTAATAACGAAGTATACGATTCCCCAGCCATTATATAGCGAATTCGTGAAAAGAAATAACATTCCATAATATTGTTAATTTAATGGATAAGAAAAGTGATCTGCGACACTGCAGAGGAGGCTGAAGTTCTGCAAACGCGCTCAGCATTTTGTCTAACTAACAAGGAAGAACCCGATTTAAGGGGAATTACAAGTTATGTATTTTTAACAGTTTTAGTAAACTTAAATCTACTTCGCAGTAAAGGCGATATTGTAGACATAATCAATTTATAAAATGACTTCATCATCCGAAATTTAATAAAATTCTTAAAGAAAACAACTACAAACGTATAGCTATACAGATATCTTACTTCCGTATCTAAAATATTGTTAACATTTCTTAGACAACCAAAACTTGTTCCCGAAAAAAATTTAGTACCATTACTAATTGGGAATATCGGCGGAATACGACCCACCCTGTCTTCAAGGTAAGTTAAAAGAAATATATTCAAATTGTGTGAGAGCAAATAGCATTTTTGGAAATAAAAAGGTAATACAATCGACCCACGAACTGAACATTGACAAAACGCATCATTAAATGTTATTTGAAGTAAGCTCAGAAGATTTCGACAAGTACCTAGAGATATCTCTTGAAATAAAACTTCGGATATAAAAAAACGACCGCTTGTTAAACACGGTTGATTGACCGCTAAATTCAGTACAATATAAACACTTCCATGATTTCGTAGAATCTTAAGCTATGAATGATAATAATTTAAATGTAGGTTCAATTTCACACGCCCTGCGATGCACCAGAAGCAATTAATAATATATTTTTAATTATAATCATAATTTCATACACAATTTAAAACCAAGAATGCTTATCGTTTGTGCAAAAGATACACTTAGTGACAATTGTATGACACGATACTCACCAAAGCCTAGGAGACACATAAAAATTAACGCCAGGAAACGATGAAATCCACTATTTGGATTGCAGCATGCTGATGATCCACATCCAGTTGGCTCTGGATCCAACTCATTGTCTTGTGGCCCCCGTCGAGTACTTGCCGGCGAATGTTGCTCATTTTCGACTATAGGTAACCGATCTTCACTCATGTTGTTCAATAGTATTTTCTAAATGATCTCTTTTTTCGCAAAAAGTCCACGGGTGTGAAATAGGACTTTGTTCGTCTATATTTCAAATGTTACTGGACAATATTTTCAGCTGTTTTGTGCCTTCTCGTTTATCAGTTGGGTTACTTTCCGTTCACAGAGTGTGTGTGAGTGTGTGTATAAAACACAAAACAAAAGAAAGCCTAAAGCAGTGTGGTAGATGATGATTTGAGGGCGTTTAATGCGGTTGCTTCTCACAAAATTTATCTCAATGAGTGCCAGTAGTGATTGCTTTAGTTAATTGAAAACAACCAGCGGAGAATAGGAATGTCTTCTTTGCTTTGCTTTCTAATCAGGACACGAATTTTCCATATGTTAATTTCCTTTATTATTCGATGTTTATCGCATTCACACTTATCAATAGGCCCGCTTAAGCTGCATACTTTCTTTACCAGCAACGATAATTGATAAATTTGTTGTATAGACGATCTAATTTGAGACTTATTAATTTTGACAGAACAGTTCAAGACTTCGGTGTTCAATCAGGCAACTCAAAAAGTAGTACAAAATATGTATGTATTCAGTTAGACCTGGATTGTAATCTCGGAATATTTGCTGCGAATAAAAAAGTAGTTGGAAATTTTACGATTATTGATTTTAATGTATTTTGTAGTTGCATGTATGTATGTGCATTTATATGTATATTTATACGTGTTTATATTGTAACATTTATGACGCAGTAACCTAATTATGTTTGGTTTCAATTAGCTTCAATGGACTGACATTGGGCATGTGATATTAAAGTGATACGTGAATCAAGTATTAATCATCATTTAAAATGTGTTTCAAAAATAAGATGTACTGTACGTCATAGTTTTTGAAAATAAGTCACAAAAAATACTGGTTTAACTGTTAGCTACTACAAAATTCGCTATGCTAACGCAATTAATTTACAAAAAAAAATTAAATATCTTTCTGTTTTTTACTACGTTATGGCTGAGGAACTATTTGGTTCGACCGAGTGGATGGCAGCTCATATTTATATATTGAATAACGCATTCTTTTAAGTTGCGAAACTATCGCCATTCTTATTACTTTGTTATCTAGTTTTTTTTTTTTTTTTTTTTTTTTTTGTCGTAATGCGAAGAAGCAGAAGCGGACCAAGACTATTGAAAATCTTAACTCTTGTTATATGGTGCAAATAATTTGATTTAATTTAGTTTATTGTTATTCAAGATTGCAATATTAAGCCTTAAGACCGATTTAGTTCTAAACTAGTTACAAATTTTCTCAGAGGTGTACTTTATGGAGAACGGAAGAAACACTCTCAAGGGCCTTAAATTAAAATACACTTAGGTATTACTAAGTCCAAAGAAAGCGGAGATCTATGACCGTTTTTCCGTATAAGCACTGCAAAGTGTAGTCCAGTTTAGGTTTAAGCAGAATTCCTGCTTATAAGGCGAGGGCTACAAAAATATGAAACCAAAGCGCCATAAGGACGCCAAAAATTACCTCTTTGGATCTGCTGTTTACCTAACTATGCGTATATAATGTTTATATCAGCTAAATTTTTCTGGCCGCCACAATGTCTAACTTTGAGGTATTTTTGCACAAAACAAATTCCTTCCCTTCCCTCATAAATGAGACGTGGGAGAGCTTCTCACACTTAGTGAGATTACAAGCATTCTATTTTTTTAAACCCCTTCAACGGAATCTACAGTCTAACGATGATTCCGAGCGCCGCAGTTTAAGAAGCATTTACAATGCTTGTCGATTGCTCGACTACTCGAAATGTTCGTCAGACACATCGAAGTGACCGCCTCTCAAATAATGATAGGTGGCTATAAGTGGGGTTGAACCTGTGATCATGCAACTATAGTCGCGGCTACTAACCATCACTACACGGTCGGCCACCCAAAAAATATAAGCTTAGAAAAAACAAGCTTGACCGGAATTGCACTCATTAATTTTTAAGACTTATTCAACGGAAACTACAGTTTGCCGATGATTCTGAGAGTTTTATTAGACTGGTCGATTATAAGAGATTTCAGTTATTAACTTTTAAGGGTAATTTAATTTTAATTTTTTTTGATAACATGTCCGATTAACCAAAATCCGAATTAATCAATAAAATCATGCATTTGAATTAATCATATTTGCGATTAATCTATTAATCGTTATATTGAAAAATCGAACAAAACTTGAAAAGCGGAATTTAGTTTATTTCACATTTTATATTGTGTGCAACTTAAAAAGTTTTCCTACATTTTTTGGCACGCTAAAAGATGTTCTTTGGATATAAAATATATAACAAATTATTAAAATTCGATTAATCAAAGTTCAGATTATTCAGTTAGCCATAGATCTGAAGAATCACAACCTTCGATTAATAGTCAACGACAACATGAAATAGTCAACGACAAAGTTTGATTAACCGATTAATTTATTTTAATTTCATTTATTTTTATTCATGATTGTAATTTGAAACCTTAAGGCCGATTTGATTAAATTACAATATTACAACATATCTTCAACATATGTTCAATAACAAATACATTATAAAACTTCACAACACTAACCATATAAACTTTTTGTGTATCTTAATAGCAGAAAAATATAATTCTCAATGACAATCTACTTTACTTATTCGAATTTTTCATTTTGTACGTTTTTCGTTCTAATATAGGGAATTATAACTTTAATAGGGACTTGCAGCTGCTTCACCATATAACGAAAATAAAGAAAAATAAATAAAATAATTTTTAATTAATCATAATCGCAATCGTAATAATCGACTAATTGTGCATCCCCATTTTAAACATTTAATTTTAATCAGTATTTTAAATGCAGTGTTTTTAAAGACAAATTTGTTTCTAAAATGTTCCGCCTTGAATAGTAATGGGCAAAGCTGCAGTATATCACCAGACTAAATAATATAAAAAGTTTAAATGTTGAGAATTTTAAATTTAAAGATAAAGATACAATATTTTTTTAAGAATGCCATCAAAAAAAAAAAAATTTCCATTCTATGTAATAAACAGACGACTTTTGGAATTCACAGCGTTGGAAATTCTTGACTTCTCTTAATAAATGACATACTCGTACTATCACCAAATAATACGTCTATGGGCGTAACCTCTCCGTTCTATTAAAACTGAATTTTTTTTCTCTAAAATTTGAATTATTTCGTAAAATAGCTTCTCACCAGCGACACCGCGATTTATTACATAGAGTGATTTTTTAAGATTTGAGTTTTTCAGGTTGGCAGCACTGGTTGGTAATGGCGTCCAAACGTCATCTGTCAAAGTGAAAAGTGTACAATATACTCTGCCATTTCATCATGGAATGACGAATAATCTTACAAAAGCTCAATAAAAGTCCGCTGTTTTATCGAAAATTTGTGTTCAGCGATGAGCCTCATTTCTTGCTGAACGGATACGTACACAAGCAAAACTGTCGCATCTGGAGTGATGAACAGCCACATGCCACACATGAATTACAGATGAATCCCGAAAAAACGGTGTGTGGTTTATGGGCTGGTGACATCATCGGTCCATTTTTCTTCAAAGACGACCGTGGAACCGTCAACGGCGAACAATATCGAGCCATTATACGCCTGATTTTGCCTCAATTGGCTGAGTTGAGCTTGGTTGACAGGTGGTTTCATCAGGACGGTGCAACATGCCACACTGCTCGTGAAACAATGGATATGTCGAGGGATGAATTTGGTGAGCAGCTTATCTCTCGATTTGGCCCTGTGAGTGGGCCCCCAAGATCTTGCGATTTAACGCCTCTTCATTGTTTCTTGTGGGGTTATGCCAAGTCTTTTTTTCTATGTGGACAAGCCGAACACTATTGAAGCCTTACAGGATAACATAACACACGATATTCGTGGAATACAAGCCGATGTTCGAAAAAGTGACGAAAAATTGGACCTTCCGTATGGACATTTTGAGGCGGAGCCGCGAACAACGTTTATTTATTTATTTATTTATTTATTTCTGGCTTGTAATTTAAAGCCTTCCGGCCAATTATAAGTAAATTACAATATGCAACAATTCATCATAATAAAAATTAAATATAAAATTTATAAAAATATAATATGACATATAATAATATAATATAACATTATGATCGTTGAAGACAAAAAAAAAGTATGGAAAAAAAAGACTAATTCAAAAGTTAGAAGTTAATCGGAATATAATCTTGAAATATAAGATAATCGGTATGTAATAAAGGCTGCCCACAGTTTAATTGAAAACAAAATTTTACAGTAAAGTCTGAAAGTGTTGTAGAATGTGCCTTTTGTAAGAATCAGGAAATAATTTAAAACTTTTTAAATGGCTTGGTAGTAAATTGTAAATTCGAGCTACTCTTACTGCAAAAGCACGACCCATGAGTGTGGTTATTTTAGGAATAAGAAGCTGCTTATTACGAGTGGAATGTGAAAAATTAAATGAATTAAAAAGAATGAATTACATGAAATTATCTTTAAAAATTAAACGGCAAAGACCAATTTATCGATTCCAATAAAAAATTTTAATATATGATGCAAATTTGAGCGTTTTATTCGATATTTAAAAAAATTACGATTAAAATATCGCAATATATAAAAAGAAATTTAAAAAATCGCACGATTTTTTTCAAATAATTTTATATAGGGTTAACTTTAAAATCAAATGGACTTTACATATATAACCATATCTATATATTCCTTTTAACGTCCTATCGTGCTGTTGCCGTGACAATACTGCAAATATAAGCACTCAACACTTGTGTCAATAAAAAAAAATTAAGTTCAAGAAGATTCAAATTTGTGGTCCCACAGTCTTCATGATCTTTTCTCCCGGCAATAATTTTGGCCTTCGGAGCGGTAATTGGAAGCGATGACATTTTTTGTCATGCTTCATCAACCCATCGCTAAATTATCAAGTTTGCAACATATGGCATCACAAAATTACCCCATCCCTTACAGTACCGTAGTACTTCACGTAGTGTACCCATATTGAGAGTGAAAAATACTTCACATGCAACAAGTCTCTCAAACTCTTCTTCAACGTTTATAGGTATATAATAATAACTACACACTTATATACTTTTCACACACATCACACATATATTTTTTGCAATATATAATTATCACTTCATATTAATAGGCGAAAAAACAAATCTGAAAGAAAGGAGTGAAGTACAATGTAATTCTTTGTATACCTGACAATTTTATTGTTATCATTAAATTTTATAGGTAGTTTCTGATTGTTTACGGAAAACAAAGAAACAGTGACGAACAACAGGCTAATGGATTTTTCTAACAAGGCATAACAGTGTTGTAGCTTACCGACGTCGATTTTCTTTGTAAAATTTGTTTTCACTATTTTGCAGTGATAGCAATTGTTATTTAAAACGAAGTTAAAATATTCACAAAATATATTTACATTTGTTTCAATTGCGCGACAAAAAACAAGTTTCACTCGACCATTTTTTTTTCTGCTTTGATTCTTTAGGGACGTTGTTGTTATTGTTTTCACACTATGGTTATAAAAAAAGTAATGTTGGAAAGTGTCGACATTCTGAAATAATATTAGTTATAGGTTATAGGATGTTTGTACTGGTGCGAGTATATTTGTTTTCATTTATGGAGTTTAGTTCAATTTAATTTGTGATGAAGCATAACCATCAGATACAGCGCAAAAAATAGTTTTGTTCACCTCACAATCGGCATTTAAAACATTTGTTATAGTGGTATTTTATTTACAATTAAAGGCTGCTACTATACTAACTTTTCGCGACGAAACTCCATATAAAAAAATGATCGTAGAATTTGGACCAAAATTTTTCCACCAGAGTATTAAGTGTTTTTTTTCGTTATGTGGAAATGCCAACCTCTTTTTTGTTGATTTCCAACACTGAAGTCGGAATAATATACATTTTTACGTCGCAGTATGTTTGATAACACATTTGAAAACTTAAAAATTAAGTAATAATAAAAAAGACGCAACTTAATAAATTCACGAGTATATTATCGAACTTATTAGAAAGTAAAAACATAAGCTGTTCTGATTTCAGTGTTGGAAATCAATACAAGAAAGCTGAAAATGTCGCTTCATTTTTCAGGAGCTAAGCTTAAGCTTAAGCTATTATTGCTAGTTTGTTAACATATAGAACAACTATCAATAATAATTTAATTTTTCTAAGCACGCTTCTTAAAAGTTTAAAACTTTTTTAAAATAGTCACAAATTAATAAATAGCCTTTTAAAAAAATGTGTAATCTAAAACATATAACAGTTTTTCAAATAGAAAAGTGTGATCAAGCAACTTCCATAGGATGAAATATCTTCAAAGACAATTTTTATATAAAAGCGTTTAATATTTAATTTGAAAGGAAAATAGTCAACTATACACATAACATAGAAAAGTGTGTTTAAAGTCTTCATGTGCACCTTTCGCATATGTCGTTGCCTTCATGGCACCTTTTCTCATAGAAAAGTGTTCTCTTAGACTCTTCTTACACAGCAATAACTCTTCACATATATCATCTATATTTAAATGTCAAATGTATAAAATAATAACCGACAGACGATATATGTATGGATATTGTTTATAGAGATTTGCCACTGTGGCCTCATGAACAGCTGGAATGAATTACGTATTTCATAAAGCACTGTGAAAATCCATTCATTCAAAATTAACTGGTTATGTTAAATTGCCATGTAGATTTTACATCTATTTTCAAAAAATAATATTAAAACTGTTTATGTATAGATAAATCAAATAATTAAATAAATTCAATTGTAGAAATTAGTGAAAGTTGTAATTTTTGTTGTTACAAGTATGCGAGTATTATAAACCTACAATGCATTATAAAGACAACCTTGCTACATAAAAACCGTTATGAAGTACGACGACCATAACTTAGGATAATAAATCATACAAGGTGATATGATTTCCTTATACTATTCATAAGTGTAACATCAATATCTTTCAATAAAGACCTACTAGCAAAATGGATGACACACTAACAAATTGATCTGACAGATATAATCCTACTTGAGGAAATTGACAAATGTTTAATATGAAGGTTGAGGCAAATTTTCCACAAAATGGTTACATTTGTCAGAGTAACCTGTTAGTGTGTCATCCCCCTCAACGGCACATGTGTTGCCCTAGCTTACGATATGCTTTAGCCGATTACATTGATTTATACGGCAACATGAAGTCTCTAAACATTTACAACTAAGTGGCAATACTGCTTCAGATAACAAACAATACTTGGGAGCCAATCGTCATATTTTTTTATTTAACAGTGCTGGACTTGATGCATTTTTCCTAGAGATATTACAACGCAGAAGTATTCAACATAGTTAACACGAAAGAGTAGACACCAAATGAAGTTGGGAAGAAATAAACTGACATAAGCTCGAAAATGGACTCTGCGAAGGTAAGCGGACGGCGGGGGTTGGATATCAAGTGCGTTTTTTCACGAACTTTTAACTCGAATTTCTTCGCATTTTTATCTCAGCGAATATTATTGGGATTTTTCTATGGCCTATGGGACAGTGTCAAGGGCATGACACTAGTCTTTTATATCGATGCTGAAATTGATCACAATTTGGAGAAAGGTGGGGATCGCAACCAACGCATTGAGGGCTATCAACGGTTGGTACGTAGAAGCCCATCGCCAGTGCCATCGTCTGCATCTGCAATGTATGCCGAAGAACGGGACCGAGAAAGGGCGACCCTGCAGAGGGAAAATCCCGATGAACGTAGATTGGACAGTGTGTCAAAGAAAGAAAAGCCTGTAGAGCCCCAAACACCCGTCAAGTAATATAATATGAAATGTGTATGCATATAAGCTATTGGATTACATTCATTTTATTTCAGGAATAAGAAAATAGCGAAACAAGTGTTGAAGTGCTGTGCTCTAAACGGGGGCTTCACATGGATGAGCATAATTTTATTTGAACAAATTCTGCTGCCCAGCTTGAAATTCATCCTTACCTTGTGTTATGGCGACAGGTCAGATGATCTCCACTTGATATGGGGTTGGTTGCAATCAATACTCTCCATCATCTTTGGCATGATGTGGGTATTACCCATTTTCTTACTAAGCAAAATAGTAAGCTCTCTTTGGTTTGCTGATATCGCAAATGAAGCATACAAGGTGCGCAAAGGTAAACCTAACTTAATACCAAACATTAGCAAATTGGTGGCCGATTTCCTTTTCAATTTGGTGGTGCAAGCTTTATTTTTGGTACAAAGCATGCTGGTCAACCTCGTGCCATTACCATATGTCGGTGAAGTTTTATGTTTTACTCATCTGTGCTTGCTGTACTCTTTGTATTCATTTGAATATAAATGGTTCAATATGGGCTGGGAGCTGCACCGACGTTTGAACTACATAGAAATTAACTGGCCCTATTTTTTGGGATTTGGAGTCCCCTTGACGGTGTTAACAAATATGTCTTCATCCCTGATTGTGAGCAGCTGTATATTTTCAATATTTTTCCCCTTATTTATTTTAAGTGGTAATGAGGCGAAACCAATTATTGGAACGACGTGAGTATAAAATGTACCTTATTTAAAAGCAAATGGTTTAACGACAATATTTGCTGCAATTGTAATCTATTATTTATTTATTTCTAAAAAACAGTAATACTAAGCCTTTAGGGCCAAAAATGGGTATTACACAGCAATAAACTCCTGAGTATCTATAACACTTAAATCTATTAATCAATCTATTAATTTAAAACGCATATTTACATCGATCAATTGAAAAAGAAAATTAAATATTCTCATCTTCATCATGTACATATACGTACAGAACGCGACTAAATAAAAAAATTGTTTTTCTTGTGGTCAAACCATTTACATACACTTTTGCTATTTTTGAGTGTAAGATTATTCGCCTTTATGACTTACTTATGTTTATGTTTGTGGAATTTCAGTGAAATCTCTTTACGCCTCTTCTCACCAGTTGTTTTTGTGTCGAATCTAATGTTTGGAGGAAGTAAAGCTTCTAAATCTACTGCCAACAGCAAAAATGCACAACTGAAACAACCATACGCGTACCATCATCAACAACAGCAGAATCAACGACAACATATTCATCGACAACAATCCCAGGATCAAACAAGACGTCGTGGTTCAGCAATAGACTCGCCGGTAAATCCTACACAAACACAATTTCGCTACCCACAGCCACCCGCAAGAATAAGCCCAGTACGCTTGACACCAGACCGGCAGATACGCTATGCCGAAGGAAGTCGCATTCTATTGCCAATACCAGTGCCAGGTGCACCAGGTCCTTCAATGAAAGAAGCTCGAAATCAATCACAACGAAGGTAGTTTACTAGTTATGCTCGGTATAAAGCATATATAATAAAGTAAAGGTTAATTGACAAGGAAGGACTCTTAAACTGACAGATAATTATAATGCTGTGTTTTTATATTTAATCTAAGTTTTGTGTGTGTTAGTTAATATTTGACATAGAATTAACTATATATTTTCGCTTTTAGCTATATTATGGTAGAATATAAATTTATTTGAGTTTTTTACAGCATTAAGTTAAAAAATCATTGGAAAATATGTTCCCTGTGGACAATACTTCATAATTATTTTTGGATCTAAGAAATTATCATTTTTATTGCTAGGCCTTGACATTAGTTGGGTATTTTTCGTAATTATTTGATTAACTTTGTTCGAATTTCGTCGCATACCTTTATTTTTGTCGGCCAGACCATTTGATTTTATTTTCTAGCTGTATTTTTTACGCTTTTGCGTCTTTACATCCTCCAACCATAAGTAAAATGATGAGTGATAAATATAGTTCTTTTTTGTATTAAATGATTTTGATGTTGTTTCAATTCAGGTCAAATAGTTCGTCCGGTGGTTCATCTTTAATTTCAGGCATGGTGCGGTAGGCGGACATGGAGATGAGTGACTGCAAAGCATCGTAAGACATAGTAGGGTCTTTTTCTTCGGGAACTCCATAATCTGATATATCGCCTTTACCGGGAAATCCCTTGTGGTTGGAACATTGCTTATAAACACCGTCCAGCTTGAGCAGTGATTGAACTGTTGTGTTCGCTAAGCCAAAGAATTTCTCCCCTTGCACGTTTAAAGGCAATTTAGAACCATCCGATAATGAACGCTTTAGCGTCTCCAGTAAGCTCTGATGGCAAATATTTGCCGAATCACCAAAGAAAACGCTGTCCAAATCGTTATCTGGTATTATTTGAAACTGGGGCATGCCGGCATTGTTAAGTATTTTGCATGTGTACACGCACTTTCGCTGAGGGTCTTTGGGATGTGCATAAATACGTGTTGCGACATAACCGACAGGATAAATCCAAAACGCATTGTGGAAATTTGGATTAGCCGGTAAGATTTCGCCCAGTGAATGTACCAAGATGTTATACAGATTAATAGGCAATTTGGGCTTGCCCTGCGCATCAACATCGAACTTATCCTCACACATCAGACGCAATTTTTCAACTTCTTCAACATTTGGATTTTTTTGCATAAGGCGTTTTTTGGGTCCCCTCTTTTTTGGTACACTAGTAGTAGCCTTTTGCGTCGTCTTTGGCAAACTGCCGGTCGCCGCTTCGTTGACCATGTCGGTACTTTCATAGCCTTCGTGGCGCATTAGGCGCTTTATCAAATAACGTCTCTCCTCCCTAGCTGTTCCCAAATCTAATTGAATCTGGGCCACTTCATCACACAAGGCGGCATTTTCCTACAAAGTGAATAAGTGGCGAAGTGGAGTTTTCGAAAATAGTGCCAAGTCAATGGGGGCTACTCACAAATACCAGCTGCTTTATTTGTTTTTTGAGCTTCTTGTATTTCGTCCTGTATTTTAAATTCATTACTCGGGAGTATTGGCTATTTTGATATTGATAACGTACAGCAGACATATTACACAGTTTTTGTTTTCTATTTGCAAATATTTGGCTATTTTGTTATTACTACAAATATAGGCAGTAAACTCAAATAAATAAAAGATTGTTAGTCTTAGAGATGTGAAATGTCGATACTTTCATTATTGCTCGATAATTAAGAAATTGTTCTCACCAATTGTTTCATTAGTGCCTTCCCCTTTACATTTGTTAGATTTGTCTCTTTGTTTATCCTTTCCATAAGGTGGAGCTCATGATACCGGATAAATCCAATCAATCTAAATCTGAGTTGTAGTGGTCGAGACAATTTAGCTTTTTTGTTCGTTTCCTTCCCACTCAAGATATATCATACAAAGAACTTTCGTCGTTGGTTAATAACATATTTAACCCTATGTGTGAATAATTTTAATGCATTTTCGTTCTAGCCATTTTCCAATTTTTGCAAATATGATTAAATCTGTCAGACCAATCTGCAACTGTGTGCCCCTAAATAAATAAATAAATTTCTGCTTAATATTTTTGCTAGAAACAAAATGACACAAATGAGAACTACATGGTTCTTTTCGAATTTCATTTTTGAACTTTGAATCATCAATAAAAATATGTCATTTGTTTTAAAAATTAATTACTTCAAATATTTAAACAATTTATTCACATCCAAAATAGAATACTGTGTGATATCTTCGCTAAAATGTGAGCAATGACATCATCCATTTATTACAAAAAGAAAACAATGTTACTTTCGTTTATATGTGAACAATATTTATATATTTTTTGTTAATAATAAAAAAGATGAGGAGGAAGGTAAATTGCCAAAGAGGAAAATTTAAAAACAAAACATTCTCATGTTCTTCTACTACCATTTTTGTACATTTTTCTTAAACTTGGAATAAATGTCGTTAAACTTTTATGCTCAGCATTTGCCAGCTTTCACAATTGAGATTAATCTGTCAAATTAAGCTCTTATCTAAACATCAACCAATTATATATCAAAAATTTTTGCCACATTATTGTGATCATGTGCACTTGATTTGAAAGCGTGAAAGCTGTGCTATCACACTATTTTACTTTATTAAAGTAAGAAGCTGTTAATAACAATTGCACTTATATTTTAGATATTTTTTCCTTATTGTGTTTGTAAAATTGTAAATTTATAATGATATGCTGCTTATGTCTAAATTATTCTGAAAATATGAATAATATTTTCGATGAAGTGGAGGACAAAGCTGAATATATTGCCACTATAGTGGCCAAATATTTCTGGTTTGAGGTATTCGAGTAGAAGTGTGAAGAAAACAAAATACTATAATACGATTCAAAATTATAGCCCCGCAAGGATGACCCAATATCTACGGCAATATGCCGTCCTTGTTCCATAAAGCTGATCGACTTTCACCATTTCTATGAAATGGTTGAGAACGCCCATAATCGACATCGCACAACAGAAAGTGTAATTATTAAAACAGAAGACGCTCCCATTGACTTCAATTCCCTGCCCAGTAAGCATGAACCCACTGATGTGTTTGATGATGAATTAAGTGAGGTGCCATTTTCAACACAACTGGTACCGCCAAAAAATGCTAGAGAGGACACATTATTGTCTGAAGATTCACAGGATGCCTTGTTCCAAACAGATATCGGCGATAATAACCATAGAACCGATGATGAGAATGATAATAATTCTGAAAGAGATCAAGAAGATTGCTTAGATACGGATCCGATTGATGATAGTGAAGTGACAGAAAACAGCAAGGACTTGAACAATACACAAAATCCAGTAGAGCCGAGAACGAGAATGACCAGAAATTCCCGACGACTACCAGCCACAGATTATGCCGAAGAAGAGAATCCTGTAGAAACACAACCGAAAACTCGAAAAAAACGAGTTGTAAAGGGAAAGGCAATACGTGAAAACGCTGAGCGTAAACCAAAGAAACAGAAACCTAAAGATAAAAGTAACAATAATCCCATGGAACAAACAGCCTACAAAGATAAAATGAAGTCATTCGACACCCAAATCTCGCAATATATGGGACTGCATTGCGACGTTTGCAATGTCGCCGCAGAAAATTTTGCCAGCCTGAAGTTGCATATGCGTAATGAGCATAACATAGAGAATGGTTATGTGAAATGTTGCGATAAGAAATTCCATCGAAGAGCCAATCTGTTATATCACATACGGCATCATGTTGACCCCAATTGCTATAGGTAAGTCGAAGTCATTTAGTTATTTCTCACATACGCCGTAAATAATTTTCAACATATAGTAATAAAGATGTAGCATTAATGACTACGACCTGAAGGTCCATTTTGGATGATATTAACAACAAAAGATTTAAATTGGTTTTATAAATAACTAAACTTGTGTGAATGATATTTTCATAAATAGTTGTTTATGTGGGTCCATTGTTAGAACAATCCAGCAGTTTAGGCAAAGGTAGTTAACATTTTTATAGTGGACATTGTTTGAGACTGGTAAACTGTGCTGTAGGCGATTAATTTACAATTCCCCTAAATATGAACCGATTTTGGAAAAAAAATTACAAATGACATTTATTGAAACCAGCAATTATTCTTACTATAATTCGTGCCATTACAAGTTGACTTCTTCAAAGTATTTAACTAATATATTAAATGCATATTTTATTCGATTTCAAAACAATTCTACACATAATTTTGGATTGAGACAGTACCTCTTTATGCCCACTCCATTATTATTTTAGATCGACCTAAATTTGGATTTAACCTTAAAAATTTACCTCCTCAGATGTATTAAATTGGTACGTAAACGATATTTATTTTGCGTTTAATATATATTTTATAAATAAATCTTTAAATTACAACAAAAGAAAATCGTAGAGTAACGTAGGCTATAAGAGTGCACAAGCAGTTCCTTTTATCTGCTACATCTTTTCACTTACACAATTCAAACACATAAAATAAAAATAGTTAAATTCAGATTATATTAAAGATATATTTCATCCGATCTGAATCATATTTTTACATGATTTTGTATTCGAGCATTATCCGTCCTGGAACAAATTTGTCAATATTGAACCTTGACACAAATTGACCATTTCCAACTAGTTAAACTTGCATATTTTATTTTCATGTATTCTGCTCTATTCTATTCTGTATTATTCTATTCTATTCTATTCTATACTATTAAAGTTCTCAGCGAGCGTTGTAGGTCATTGCATATTCGAACTACAAGTGCATGAAATGATTTGTTTTAATATTAACAAACTTGAAGGTTCTTGTAAGCTTATGAATGAACTTAAAACTTATTAAAATATTGCAAATTACGGACATTATTAAAATCAATAAAGGAACATCGCAAATATTCCCAAATTTTCACAATATATGTAGATTGCATAACCCTATAAAATGGTAAATGATTTTTTTTTTTCACAACAGAGCATAATGTCCTAAAAATGTGTTTGAATAACACAGAAATATTGGCAGAATTAATAATTAATACAACTTCCTTGATATGTGCTACGATATTGGAAATTTTGGCATAATTAATGCTATTGAAAGATATAAATCTAAACCATATAACTTTTTTGATATGGAATTGAAACCTTAAATTGTATCTGGCAACAAACCAAGATATTCTATACATTCAGTAAATTCATTTATGCTGTTGTTTAAAAGAATGAAATATAGCAATTATGCTCGTTGACAAAGATAATTGATTTATTTTTACTAGCATTTATTGCCAGTCTAATTAAAATGTTTCTAATTAGTGAAGTTTGCAGCTGTTAAGTCAATCATATTTTGCAAAATATCAGAGCTAGTCTACATTTAAAAAAACGCTGCCTATCACCAACAATAACAAAATTTAAGCCGTTTACACTGTTCAATAATTCGAACAAGTTAGTCTTAATAAACGTTAATGGAACTAACGCAGAATATAGGTGGAATACCACCAGCCATCTTTGAAAGTCCTTACTTTTAATACAATTTGCCGGTGATTTACATTTATTAAAAGCCATTTATGATATAAAAGTCAATAAACACAATATTGACTGTTAGTGTTAAGATCGGAAGCTATGTGTTCTTTCCAAAACATAAAACAACAACCTTTTTTAATTTTGTAATTGAACATCTAAACTGAGGATGGCATCAATGTTATATGAACATTTTCATTCTGTGCTTAGTAAATGCAAACATTTGTAGATCTACAGAATCATTCTTAATTGGATTTTTCTTTTTAAAAATTTAGAAAGCGTCTAGTAGGACTTTGATGAAAATTATTTAATTTATGCATTAATCTAACCAGAAAGAAACATAATATTATTATTTTAACTGTTTGTTATAAGTGGTACATCAGATAGTCATTTTAGTTTTTATACAGTTCTTATAACATTTCCTGTTCATTGATGTACTTACTATACAAACTGATGCTGATGTTATAAATGTGATCTGCTTTCTGTGCTAAAATTATTTGGAATGACTGACCGTGGTACGATGGTTAGTGCACGCGACTATCGTCCGCATGATCGCAGGTTCAACCCTGCTTCGATGTGTCTGACGAACACTTCTAGCAATCAACATGGTTCAGTATATGTGTATCGATTGATGTTAAATTAAATTGATGTTAAAAGAATTGGACGATTTGAAAACCGAATTGCATACGTGTAGTATAATGCTTACTCCATAATAGCAATATTGGAAACATATCTATGCACATTTTGGCACTACAAGTAAATTTTGTACGAATTTGGCATATAAATGTTTCTCATGGAAGGTATTATATAAAGTAACTCAAAAACTGTAGCAGACCTGGGAAAATAGAAACCTTTTTTGCATTTTTCTCCCAATTACCTAAAATTATGACAAATCTTTAAATGTATTATGTATTTAATGTATATTTTGTTCACTTTACTTCCTACGCTCAGTTGTGAAGAGTGCAATCGAGCGTTTTCCGATTATCAATCGCTTCGTAACCACATCAACGTTAAACACCAAAAGGAGGAGGATAAAATATATGAGTGTACTGAATGTTCCAAAAAGTT
Organism: Philornis downsi; assembly: GCA_019455685.1. Classification (NCBI taxonomy): domain Eukaryota; kingdom Metazoa; phylum Arthropoda; class Insecta; order Diptera; family Muscidae; genus Philornis; species Philornis downsi. The sequence continues at coordinate 2,253,116 of JAHXMU010000039.1, read as the reverse complement.
TGCCAAGAAATATCTTTTGGAGCAACATAAAACATTTAAGCACAAAGACCGCAGCACAAAATGTAAAATGTGTAATCGAAGGTAAAAATTTGCGAATAATTTGTTGACATTATCAAAAGAAAAATAATTCTCATGTGTATCTGTGTGTGTCGTTTTTTTTTTTTTTTGTCATAGGTATGAAAGCATTGAGGAACTTACAGAACACAATAAAGAACCTTGTGTTGCTGGCATAATGTGTGACATTTGCGCCAAAGTCATTTATGGACCTGCAGCTTTCAAACGGCATCAGTTGGATCATGAAGATGGTCAGGCAAATAAGGAACAATGTGATCTATGCGGCTCTTGGCATAGGGATAAATATGCATTAAGAAAGCATAAACGGAGGCACTTGGAACCCAAGCAACCACATGTCTGTGATATATGCAACAAAATATCACCAAGTCGGGAAGCGATGATAAGTCACAAACGTTACGCTCATAGTACAGATCGATCGTTTGAGTGTGAATTTTGTCAGAAATGTTTTAAGAAAGCATTGTCACTCAGAGAACATATGACCACACATACAGGTGAAGTTCTATACACCTGCCCGCATTGTCCAAAAACATTTAATTCAAATGCAAATATGCATTCGCATCGTAAGAACGCCCATCCCAGAGAATTTGAAGAAGCCCGTAAGCGACGAAAACGTGTCGCCTATGTAAAAGATCCTCAAGCAGCTGCTTCAGATGCTAAAAGTTCATCAGTATTAAATAGTGTTAAGCAGCCAGACGATGAGGTGCCAGATCTAACAAACGTTAAGTCTAATGATCATTTAATAATATATGGTATTAATTAAAATGAATTAATTCCGTGTAAAATGCTTTGCAAAAATAATTACAAGTTTATTTTGCCAGTGATTGTGTACGTATAACTTTGGTTTTTGTATTGAAATGCCTCAATCCAATTGGAACATCTGATGAATTGTGTAACAATTTGTCGAAATATTGTTTGATTGATCTGCTAAGGTATTCACATTGTCACACGTTGGAGCTTTACGGTATCTCATTTGTTTACTTCATAAGGTTAGATAGTAGAGATGTTCCATAATACCATTATTGCTTCCGCAGTTGCTGTCTGAAAATTTCCCTTAACTAAGGTAAATGGGAAGCGGGGAATATACTATATGTGGAGAGTTTAGTATGTTGAAATAGTCAGATCCCAGGAATAAAAACAATTTAAGAACATTCATCTTAATAGCTTTCCAAATTCGAATGAGTTCAGTATCTAAATGTTCAAAAAAATTACCTATAATATTAATCACATGAAAACGAAATTTTAAATTTAATTTTAATTTTTACTCTTAAAGCAATCACTCCATCATAGCATTTATTCTGAATAGGTCCGATTTTAATGCATTTGTCATTTAAGACGCCCTTCATAATAATTTCCAAAAGAATATTAAACTAACTTAGGTATCAAAATTCCTGAGTCCACTAATCCTCAAATTAATTATAATCAATTATACCTCAAAATCAATTTTTCGTCGCATAAGTCCTATATTGTGAAAAGCGTTGTGCTATATTAATAATCCGTTCGAACTTTTGTGTTTTTACAGCACAAAAGTTTCTTCATAATGTGACAATATCATCATATACATACATTTTTAGAGAATTCACTAAAAGATTATGCAAACTGCCATTCACAGAGTGAGGAAAATTATGAGGAAGTACGCGAGTCAGTAAGATCGAAATAAGTGAAATAACGTAGTACTAAGCTTTAATCGGCATTAACGACTAAAGCCTTTTCTAGCAGCGTAACACGTTAAATTACAGTTAAATGCTAAATGTTAAAGGTTGTATTATTAGATTCTCATAAAGGCATTCGGCACGATTCGCAAGAGACATCTCTGCATCGTCATATATAAGAAACGGTGTTTGTAGGGTTTCTAAAACGTTTTTGGGGCGTTTTTGATAAATATCTCATGCCATTCTTTTGGTCAAAAGTAGAAAAAATAAAAGATGTATTGTCTTTGTATGGGTAAACATAAATGAATGGAAGAAAGAAGGTCAATTGTAATTTTTTCTTGAAATTGCGGCAATAAAAAAATGTAAAACCTGTTAAAATTGTGGGTTTCTGTTCTCAATTTTGAAATTTAATGACAAGCGACAGCGATAAAAAATGCTTTAATGTATATGTATTAAAATTTCTCACTTGTAGCGGTCGATCCTTGGAGTTGGTTTTGTTGTGTCGCGCTTGCATAAACATTCTTTAGTGGTAGCATATATTTGTGTATAAGTTACCATCACGCAATGTGTTTGCATGTGAAAATATGTGCTGTAGGAAAGAGATGAAGTGCTGTGCTTAATGCATAAAAATTTTGATGGAGCTGCAAAAGCAAGATGGATAAAGTGGCGGCTGATACCCCTCGTTCGATAGTGTCTATATACCAAAGTTAACATAAAAAAACCAACACAAATTCAAAAAAATGCTATTGAAATAATTATCGATAATAAAAACATTTGAAATGAAACGGCAACGGACAAGGTGGAAAGTGGATCACCAAGAACCCTTGAATATTTGAATGGTTTTGAACTTGCTGTTCGAAGTTATGAGTTACTTTCAGGTGGTTTACATTTCTGCTGTCGTTTGGTAATGTGAATGAGATAAATAATGCTGGTTATAATATATTAGCAGATTTCAATTTTTTCACCTATTACAGCTTTTCTTGAGTTGCAATCGCAATATTTTGTCAAAACAAGTAAAGAATAAAAGAAATCTCTGAAATTAGACAATTCATTTGTAAATATTCATTCAGATTGACTAAATTAATAATGTCTGTCAAATTTATCTGCTAATCGGTCACTGCTATGGAATACCGCTTTGAAAGTTCACGATTTCATACTGAATGCTACTACATATTGTCGGCTTTGAATACTGAATACTCAGTGTTTTAACATTTATAAACGAAAATGTAAAGGAAAGAAACATCTGGTTAATCAGCGTTGCATAGTTTGCAATTTACTCCGCCATAAGCGACTGTGTTACTGGTGGTATTTGCTATAACTACAAGGAGGAAAAACAATAATAAGAAAAAATTAAAAAAAAAAATTGTGGTTTATCAGCTTGAACTGTATATACCAACACAAGATTGCTATTTAATAAGGAAGATGCACAATTGGAGCAATAGCTTAATTTAGAGTAACCACAGATATTCGATACCATCTTCCGTTATCTGCACAGGTGGTGTCCTTTTCCAATAATTCTTAGGCAGTGGATACTTTGGAGCAAATTACTTTTTATATATTTCCACTTCCACACAAAATTAAAGACTGAATAAGTGGCTAAGCTGAACTGAAAGGTTCACTACGTAATTCTCCCACTCCGGCTTGGTGCAATAGTAGCAGGTAAGAAGAAGAGGTATGCAAATTGGAAACTTGACAATGTGAGTGACCTTCACCCCATTTCCATTTGTTTTTATTGTTGTTATATATTTATTTTTAGGAAATTTTTGTATTTGTTCATCATCATTGTTATCTTGTAATCACAGTAATATGCGTTGGACAGTGCACTTGGATGGTGGACCACGTCGTGTAAATCATGCTGCAGTTTGTGTTGGCGAATTCATTTACTCATTTGGGGGCTATTGTACAGGAGATGACTATCGTTTTAGCGAGTCTATCGACGTTCATGTTTTGAATACGCAAACGTTAAGATGGACATTATTGCCACAAAGGAGAGACGAAAATGGGACTGTATTAAAATACCCCGAGGTTCCATTCCAAAGGTAAGATGTACGATCTGAGCAGTTTCGGAAAACCAGAAAACAAAGAATAAAAATTACTTCTGTTAAAATCAAAACTGAAAATTTGCAATAAACATTATTTTGTTGTCTGTCCCAGATATGGCCATACAGCTGTTGCTCACAAAGATAAAATCTATATATGGGGTGGTAGGAACGATGAGAGTTTATGTAACGTCTTATATTGTTTTGATCCGAAAACACTGAGCTGGTCACGTCCACCGGTAACGGGAGCAATACCAGGCGCCCGAGATGGACACTCAGCATGTGTGATTGACAACTGCATGTATATATTTGGAGGATTTGTCGAGGAAATTAATGAATTTTCTTGTGATGTCCACGCATTAAATTTCGATACAATGGAGTGGCGATACATACAGACATTTGGTGTACCACCATCATTTCGAGACTTCCACACAGCTGAACATATCCATGGACGCATGTACATTTTCGGTGGCCGCGGTGATAAGCATAGCCCGTATCATAGTCAAGAAGAAATGTATTGTCCCGAAATTGTTTTTCTGGACCTTAAGACTAAAGTTTGGCATAGACCTTCCACAACGGGAAAAGTGCCTGTCGGGCGCCGAAGTCACTCGATGTGTAAGTTTATTTTAAACATTGATCCAACATTACAACGAATGCGTAAATTTTTGTCGCTTTTTAGTCATTTACAATAATCTTATTTATGTCTTCGGCGGCTACAATGGGCTATTAGATCAGCATTTTAACGATTTATACACTTTCGATCCAAAAGCTAATTGCTGGAATCTTGTCAAACCACATGGTAAACCCCCAACGCCACGACGGCGTCAAGTGGGTATTGTTAAAGGCTCATGCTTATTCCTATTCGGCGGTACTAGGTAAGTACACGATAGCTTATCGTTCTTGTTGGACTTGTTGAATGTTATATAAACAAATTCTTGTTTGCCTACATAATACTTATCATGAAATTGCATTCGGGTCTACGGTTCCGAGGATCGTAGAATATTTGATTTGTTTAGGATGCAGATACATTACTTGTAGATTAGCAACAATCAGTCGTATGTAGCATCTATACTACAAATATATATTACGTATGTATCTGTTTCTACACGCCAGCTAGTTAAAAATTAAAATGAGTTTCTAAAGTCTAAACAGAATTATTGTACACTAGCTGACCCGGCAAACGTTATTTTGCCTTCAAAATGAATTGCAAAAATCTCATCTCCAACGCCATCTACCACTTCAAATAAAACCTTTTAAACCTTCCGGAATACTCTACCAATAATTTAAGACCAAAATGAGCCAAATCGGTCCAACCGTTCTCGAGCTTTACCGAGACTAACGCACAGCATTTGATTTTTATATTATTGTACATAATATGCGAGAGAAATTGCTGTTGATAGATATTTTTCTTTTGAAAAACTCCAAAAACTAGTACTAAAATGTAACATTTTAATTCGCACAAAATTGAAGTCAAAAATTTGTCGGTCAAAGAGGGGATAAAATTAATTTTTTAAACAGTACATTCTAATCATGGGTTAGCTATGCGATTGCGAAAAAAAAAAAAATTATTTTCGATATAATTTTTGACATATATTGAGATTTTAGAGGTTGCAATGATGTCATCTTTCAATGATGTCAACTGTTTTATATTCTGTCCCTAAGTATTTGTGTATAACGTTTAGTTGAATATTTACATTTTTTCCTGTTAAGTCGAGATAATAACATCGGCGCATTTTACAGCACATTATTACATGTTACACGTACTGTATAAACCGTTTTTTGATATGTCGCGCATGTGAATGTTAGAAATAGTTTAACTTTCTTTATTATCTATAGTTTGAAACAACGCGTAAACTTGGAACATTACCTAAATGTCAGAAAAAGTTTATATAAATCCAAATATCAATAAAATGGCCCTAAAGGCCCACTCAATGTCAAGGCTATTTCTTGAAATTTGTGCTCGGTAAAGAAAAAAAGTTTTTTTTTTATAATCTACTAAGCTGACTTATTCAAGAACTGTGAGAATAGACTTGGTAGCGAAATCAGTATCGCTGGATATAATTTTTTTAAAAAAATCAAATAAGCATTTTTTGAAAATCGATAAGAAGAAAACAAAAGCATTTGTTATGGAATATGGAGCCTCCTAAAAAAAAGAACAATTCTTTTCCGTGATATCTGGTTAACTAAAGGGTGGCGCATAAGTAACGTTAAAGGCAACTTTATTGAATGCGTTCTTGTGCATCATTTGGTTTTAACTCGTGAACCAATTGCATATTATATGGGAAAAGGTGTAACATATGTAAAATTCTTTGCAAATACCGCCTAGGCATCTCTAACTGCTGAAAATGTCGCCTGGTAGAAGTTTCTGGGTTTTCCTCAATACTTGCTTGCACTCGAGCAATAGTCACTTCATTTCGAACTGCACGAGGTCTTCCAGCACGCGGAGGATCACAGACTGCCCCTTGTTGCCCAAAACGCTGAATCGGTAAATAGTTGGAGCGCTAGGAGCATTTCGAACATGAATGAAATTTCGACATGATCTTTGTGTCTGAATAATCGAATGCTGACTTTCAAAGTAAAATTGAACAATTTTGATTCTTTGTTCTGTGCTGAGCCTTTCCATCATAGATTTTCCAAGTATTATTAAGTTAATTCTGTAAAGAGACGAAAAAAAAAAAACTTAAACAAAAAATTTATTCACTGATCAAATCTTAACGTTGCTTATATGTCACTTATGTCACTCTCTACATATATATATATGTATATGACAAACTGAAAAAAGCTTTGCCATTAGTGTAAAATAAGTTCACCAGTCTTCGCCAATTCTTGGACCAACGAGTTGTGTAATAAATCATCAAAATAATCAGTAAAGAAATGAAATAATAAAAATAAAAGTATTTACAATATAAAAGTCCTTTCATTACATATATTTATATACATAGGACAGTATTCATAAATATTTATTTCAGATATAATAATCAAAATTTCATAGTAAAAACATTCTTTAAAACTTAAACAAAATTAATATTTTGGTGATATTGGTAAATATCAAACCTAGACATTTTTCTAAACGTGTTATTTTAATGTGTTTTCTCAATCGAATTGTTATAAATGCTCTTTACATTTTTGTGTTTCACTTCTCCTAATACTTTGATACAAATATATGCAATTTGAACTCTGGCTTTAACACACTCTACATTTATAATGCCTTGGTCCAAGTCGATTTTAAGAAATGATGTTTGATAACGGGATGTTTATGTTGTTTGTCACCTATACTTCTGGGAATAAACGTAAAGCCTTGACTATTCGAAGAATGTAGCTAAATATTCGGGGCCAATTATTTTTTTACGCAACAGCATTTAATGTTATGGATTCAGCTGTGGTAGGAAATGCTGCAGCATTCGCTTAGTTCTTAGTTCCAATTCGCATCGGAGTATCCAATTATTAGTATCTGTTATCAGTTGAATATTTGTGTTTATGATTTATTTATTTTCAATATTTCGATGTTCATCGAAGATCATCTTCCGGACATTCTAAGTTAACAAGCGAAAAATATACATTATAAAAAGTTTGGCTTTCATTTCATTGCATTTCATTTATTTAGGTCTATGGACATATAAATCCCTACAGACTAAGAATTGACATAACATATTTCAAGAAAGTTATGTATATATACATTATTTCATTTCAAATATCTAAAAAGGATTTCTTGTAATCCCATTTAGGATATTGAATTCAATAAATCTACGATTCAAAGCACTATGTTGGACATAATTTGTGGAATGGTGTGTTACATTAAATATATAGCATTCAATCATTATCTTCCTGTTAGCTTCTTATTATTTCTTTCGTTTACCCTACTAAATTTGAAAAATCATCAGTTTGTTCTCTATTTTCCAATTAGAAGCCTGTAGTTCTGAGATTTGGGGGTGTAGTGAGAATGTGAAGCAGTTCTAAATTCAGTGTATAGTGGTTTTCTCTTTATAACATCCTCGCATTATCTAGATCTGGTTGGTGCTTCTCATTGGCACAGTGGCTAGCTAACGCCGTTTTTGGATTATTTTGTTTGACGTTAGATTTATACTGTGCATATTTTGTTATAATCTGTAGTGCTGTTGCCATTGCCGTGTATTTGGTGCATTAAATTTGTCTTGACCTTGTTTTCTGTCCTTGATTTTAGATTGCAACGTGTTTTCACATTTGGAAAATGTATTTTCCGTGGATGCAGCCAAATTTTTCTAACCACTCAGAATATCCTAGATTATTAATTTCGTTTATAGGATTTAAGATATTTTTTCATTTTATCAATTGGTGACATGACTTAATTGAAAATCGAAGATTTGTACAAAAATTAAATTGGAGACCACTGCATTCATACATTTTAACTGTTGTCAGAACAATACCTACACTATGTATGTAGGTCTAACCATTTTTCCAATATACACTACTTGGAAAACACCGACATTTTTTAAATGTCAAAATCCTCTTCCTGCATAAAAACATGTAAATAATCCTACATCCCTACATCCTTTGAATAAGATATCTTTCAATCGTTGAGCTAATAACTTTTTTTATTTTTCGACCAGTTGAAGGGAGAATGAGAATGTTTTAGTAGATGTTAATAATCGAAGATTCATCAAACTCGTCTAACTGAGCTGCGCTTGAGGAATTATGAATGATTTTAGTTGGTCTCGATCCACATTGTGCGAGGGACAGTCACCTAAACAATATAAATACAACTGTTAAGAAAATTTCGTTTAAATTGCATTTGCAAAAATCCACAGATACTACAACAAGTAATCTCATTGATGTACGATTTCTTTTTGTTTGATTACAAACAATTTCACAAAAATCTTTCTAAGCAGCAAACCTTTAATTTTTAAATGACACGTTTAGAAATACTTTTTTTCATAATAAAAAAAAATTAATTTTATTGGGTAGTTTTTTTACCATACCAAATACCTATTATTACATTTATTTTTATATTTTCGCCCGAAGGTTCGAAGGCAAAATGTAACACCCAGAAAGAAACGTTTAAAGTACCATGTGTTTTTTTTTGGCAAAATGTGTTTTATGCCTTTCTAAGTCGATTGAGCGAGGTTCGTCTGTCAAGCTGGCTGGCTGATAAGCGCGATAACCGCCGTAAATCTCTTGAAACTTTGCATAACCTTGTACAGGGTTGCCCATATTCGACGGACCCATCTGGCAACGCCATAACCTTTGACAGAGATGTCAGATCGCTTAATGACATACCGCGTTTGAAGCGTCAGTCCAAGCAGATTTTTACCATGGAACAATACACGCCACGCGAGCGCTCTGAAATAGTTGAAATTTACATTCAACAGAAGAAGTCAATTGTGAAAACTATACGTGCTTTTAAAATATTAAAAAATGTGAGAAGTGCGCCTTCTAAGAACACCATTAAGCGTTTATACGAACAATTTTCGACTGGTGAGGCTCTTTCTAATCCGAAGAGGCCAAATAAAAGTCGACCAAGGCGATCGGCCGAGAATATCGCTGCCGTACGAGCCAGTGTTGAGAGGTCCCCAAGAACATCCAAAAAACGCCGTTCTCAGCAGTTGGGCATGGCTCGGTCCACTTTACAACGGATTATTCGCGTTGATTTGCATTTGTTCCCGTACAAAATTCAATTGACGCAAAGATTGTTGCCTGCGGACAAGCCTCGCCGATTGGACTGGGCCCAACGAGTCATCGAAATGGCCGATGATGACGAGCAATTTTGGAACAAAATTATCGTGTCCGATGAAGCCCATTTCACATTGAATGGGACCGTATATAAGCAAAATTGCCGTATTTACGCCACTGAAAATCCTCAGGAGATTCAAGAATTGCCTCTTCATGACGAAAAAGTCACAGTTTGGTGCGGCGTTAGTGCGAAAACGGTCATTGGGCCATTTTTCTTCCAAAACGAAAATGGCCATGCTGTTACCATCAACCAGGAGCGTTATCGCGACATGATGACCAATTTTGTGATGCCAATTATTCGTCGAAAGCGTATGAGGCAGTTCTGGTTTCAACAAGACGGCGCTCCACCGCACACAAGTCGCATAACAATCGATTTTCTGAAGAATTTGTTTCCGGGCCGTTTGATGTCGGAAAGTGGTGATTTGGACTGGCCACCGCGTTCGCCCGATTTGACGTCCGCTGACTTCTTCTTGTGGGGACATTTGAAGTCAAAGGTTTACGTTAACAAGCCAAGGACCGTAGAAGAGCTCAAGGACAACATTCGTGAAGAAATAGCCGCTATTCCGGCCGAAATGTTGGCGAAAACGATGGAAAATGCTGCAAAAAGGGCACAATACGCCATCAACGCCAGAGGCGGCCATTTGAGAGATATCATATTCAAAAATTGATGTAAACAAATCTACTTGGAACAAATTAAATGAATAAGATTGCCAACCGCCAAATTTTTATTTTTTTCTTTGATTTTTTTTTTAAAAAACATGGGTCCGTCGAATATGGGCAACCCTGTATTTAGCCAGAGCGGGACTGGAGGTTGTAAATGGGCTCCAGTTCATCTAGTAACTCCTAAATTGGTTTTGCTACCTTTACTTGTGGCTCCTAATCCATTAACTGCGTTGACTTACAATTTTTGTCCATTTCATTGGTTGGTAATACTTGGCAAAATTTAAAAGTATCAACTGATTAACCACGACCGTTTTGATATCCACAGACTGCAGTAATTTAAATTTTCATCAATTGCGTTACATTAGAATGCCCATAGAAATTACCTAATTTAGCCCATGTATTGCAATTGTGCTAAATTGACTATAATTTTCAAACCATTAGGCTTAATATGAGTGAAAATGGTTCCTTTATTTATTTGATAAAAATCAATGGTTCCTTTATAATTTCTAAGCAGTAGATAGTAAACTATAATAAGTTCAGTAAGTTATAATATTGTTTCTTTTAATGTAAGATGATAACAACCCAGAGATTTGTTACGTCCCTTCTGGTATGCACCAACGTAAAAGGGCTCTGGGTGAAATTTCTGTGCTGGTTTAAAGATCATTTCCATAAAGTATTGACCATACTTGCGTCTAATATGGTCCTTTTTCGCTTATGGTGTTAGTTTCTCCATAGTAGCTCTCGTGTCAATGTCCATGTTTTGTACTGATTTGTTCATCTCAAATGATCTAGGTGGCCACCGGATTGAGGCGTGTTCACCGAATTATTCTCGCAATAATGAGTTTCAAGGACTCTGCTGGCGAGTAGCGCTGCCAATTGTGATTGAAATTACGAGCTTCAATGGGTTAAGTCTTTCAGCTCTATTAGATGAAGTACATTTCATTTCGCTTCGTTTATTTCTCAATCTTATAATTTAAAGTTTTCGACCAATAATAAGTAAATTGCAAAATGCGTAAAATAATAGCTACTGCAATTTAAATGAATCTATTTTTTAACTTATCATATAATTACACCTAAATATCACCCTCATTGACTCACTAGTAATCTTGTGTAATAACTTTATATTTCCAGTCCTTATCCGCATGCAACAGATCAAGAACATACATTTCTTATTGATAATAATGATACCAATGTTTTAGACTTTGAGCCAACGTTAAAAACATTAGCTATATTGGCGGTTGTAGAGAATCGGATCGAAACTGCATGGCTGCCCAGAGAATTAAGGTAAAATTGAACTACATCAAATGATTTAATTATTTTAATCTTTTTCGTATCGCAGACTAGAAATAAAAGCCATGACGCAACCAAATTCCATAAGTAGACCCATAAATCATGCCGGTTAAGCCTGAGAAGTGACATCCACAAATTTATCACCACACCCCATTTTAATACTACAAAGCGTTTAAGGGGTAAATATAGAAATTCTGGACTGATCTGAAAACAAAGTTAATTTCATACTAAATAAATAAGAAACCAAGGACAGTGCGGAATAAGTGCACGAATATACGTACATTCAAATATGGCAAAGTATTAACTGATAATTATGTATTTACAACTTTGCTCACATTTCATATGGTGTAACACATTGTGTTTAATTCACATAATTAAATTTGTATATGAAGGTAAACAACAAATTGAAAAAAAAAAAATTAATATGAAGCCAACGATGGTGGCTCGCCCTTTAAAGTTACACATAAGTCAGATAGGTGTAAATGAATCGTCAAACATAGCGCAATTACAATTACAATACTTTAGAACACACAGTAATCCCTCCTTTCTATAAGATACAAACGTATGTTAGAAACCGCTTTTAATTTAAAATTGAACTATTCTAAACTGCCAACAATGTAATTGTTTTATTTAAGAAATATCAAAAAGTGATCCTTCAAAAAGATTACAACATATATGTACGTATTTTTTAGTTTGGTTCTGTATTTTGTTTAATTTTTGTGTATTTTTAATTTGCAAAAGAAAAGTATTTTAGAAAATTATGTTAATAATAGTTTTTTTATATTTACACATATATACATATAATAAATTATACAGTTCTACAAGTTCACAACATGGCGTTAAGGAAAGTACACATTATTTTAAACCATAATATTTTCATTTGATTTTATGCATACACACTGATAAAATAGAACAATAAAATGTAATATTTTCAACCATCGACGTAGTTCATACACATATGTAATATTAATTAAAATTTGTCATAAAGTTATCAGATAAGTATAAAAATGCAACACTGTGGACTTTATTTTGTGTACATAACATAAGGAATGGATGAGGAAATATGTGTGCGAAATTTGATAAATAATTTTGTAAATCCCTTGCAGTCTAATTTTTTTATAACATTAACATGGTTTTCGAAAATGTTGTTTTGTTTAAGAAACATCCATTCCAATTATGCGGGAAGCATATCCAACACAATTATGCAGGTGAGCAAATATAATTTGTGGCATTAGCCGACAAATATGTGGTGCGAACAACCCGTTATGTACATAAATCATCATAACCGCATTTAAATATGAATTGCACTGAAATTTTACATTCTAAATTACTTTCAATCTGTTGAATCTGGCGAGCTTGGGGTATGCATTATAGAATTGTTCACATTTCAAACGATATGTGTGCTATTAATTAATTCCAAACAAAGCGTAGGCATAGCTTCGAGAGATGCTGTTCTTAACAGTATCATACTTTGATTTATTTAACTCGAGATTTAAAGCCTACATTCATTTCCAATGACATATACTAACTTAATAGCTCAATAACATATAAAAAATTGTTGCACTACTGACTGATCATCGATTACGATCTTCCCCTTACAGTATAGGCTCACGTCAGGCAGGAAGTTATTTTCTGAAATTCTTGTTTTTAGGGGTAAAAACAAGACAAAAAGGGTAAAAAGTAGTACCAACGAAGTCAAAAACACAAAAATTGGGTGTCTTTTCACACTCATATAGGAATGAGATGGAATGAAAAAGGTACCGTCGTCCATAGCAAGCTACTAAAACTAGATTTATGTAGTTGGGGATGTTCATTCTCCTTATAGTGTAGGCATTTTTTCGAAATTCGAAGTTTCAGAGGACAAAACAAACCTCACTTTAACATCCGCGAACGCAAACTAACGTAACGTTTCCTACCGAAAACAATTGCGTTTCTTATGCATCGTTTCAGTGTTTAGATGTGGGACATCAATCATAAGGATAATGAAAAAGATTGCTCAAGTTAAGTGCAGATAAACAACAAAAAATAGATGATGACGAATTTTTTAATTCTCATTCATATTACCGCAGCGTAACATTGCCTGACATGAGAAGAAGCATATTTTCTGGGTAATTTTATTTGCATAAAAGGAACAAAATATAATATTTCGGATTTATTTTTTCAAAAATAATTGAAAATGTACGGTTTACGATTACAAAAAGCCAATTTGCAATTACTCGATAACGGGAGCCGTCCTCCAAAGTACAAACATTATGGTCGTAATAATTCAATTTTGTATGCGGTAATTAGGATCCAGAGAAGAAAAAAGCGCATCTGGTACTATAACACAATTTTCTGAAACTAAAGTAATCGAAAATAACGCTGAACATTCTTCTTACGATCTAAGTGCGCGATAAAAAATAACGAAAATCACAATATTTGGAAGAAAATTGCGGTAGAACAGGAGCACAAAAGGTGTTATCGCTCATAACAAATGGCTGAAGCCGAAATCATCATACGTTTGTGTACTCCTCTTACAGTGTGGACACATGCTAAAATACAAACGACCGTTGTCATGCGCGACTATCTTCTATTTAATCGTTCTTTATAGAATTGTCTTGTCATTGGCAAGACAATGTTTGGTGCATAAAGTTTTTCAAACTGACATTTACATTAATCAGGAAATAGAAGTTCCCGTTCAATGTTTTGAGAATTTGTCTTTTTTTAATACTTCAAATAATTTGTAAATGGTCATTAACATCCCAGTTGATAAATCGATTTTTAAATTAATTGGAAAATATTTTTCTTTCCATACAAAAACTACAGCTTTAAACATTGCGACGTCGCAGGCTTAAAAGAAATTCTCCCCTTTTAGGATTTACATTTACATATTTCGATACTGGCATTTTTATGGCATACAACTAGATCCTCTGTATACAAATAACTTTTGAAATTAACATCGTCATATAATAGGCATGGGAGTAGTTATACCTTTTTCACTATTTCATAACTTGTAGACCATTTCAAGATTTATTTATTGCGGGAAATATATGATTCTAAAACACCACACTTAAACTAATTATACACTCAAGAATTTAGTAATTGTTATTGTATATTAAATTTTTACGTATTACGTAGCATTACGCTGCGATATTAGGTTGTGTTTAATTAGATAAAAAAGTCGTAAAAATATTTCGAAAATTATCTAATATATAGATATCATTCAAATGCCTTAGATGTTGGGTTGCATTTCACTAGGTTATAAATTTTTATAATTCTTGGTCGTTTTCTATAGGGATACATTTACCACCAATAATTTATTAAAGTTTATTATAAATATATCTTTATCTTCGGGTGAGCTTGCGTTTCGGATGGACGCCTATGTATTCATCATTTCATATATATTTGAGACTCATATACATATATTTGCTTTCCTTTAAAATTCTTAATACCGTCAATTATTTTTTTTATAAGAAATACTACATTTCAAATAAAATTTACGTATTTTTGACGTAGAAAATATAAATCAGTTATGTCTAAGTCTAATATTAGTATTACAATAGTACTAGCTAACTTATTTATTGAATTTTTGTATACTTTCACTAATTTGCCTTATATCACGGGCATATGTTCGGCAACAACCTCCAATTATTTTAGCTCCTAGTTGAACCCACTCTGGCACATAATTGGCAAGTGGAATACAATGTTCCTTGCCCATCCACCCTTTGTTGACATCATAATTTTCTCCGCTATTCGGATACACAACCAATGGTATCTTTTCTTTAACATCCCGGTTACCATTTAATGATTTGAGAAGAGATGTAACATATTTTGGATGGACACAATTCACACCTATTGCTAAGCAATTATCTTGCGTATTATGCTCTTTAACAATGTCCCACACAGAACAGGCCGCTTCGACGAAATCTTCACCATGTGCTAAGGTTTGTCCATCCTTACATTGGAAAGCTACCCAAAACTTTACAGTCGGATAATCATCACATAACATTTCAACCAAAGCCTCCGCTTCCATTTGGCAAGGTATAGTTTCTATAGCTAAGGCATCTACACCAGCCTGCAGACATGCATCAATTCTAGCCCTATGCCAGTCTGTTATCTCTTTGGCGCTAACATAATCAGCATAATCGCCGGTGTACTCGGACCCATCGTGCAGGTGGGCTCCGTAGGGACCGATTGAAGCTATTATCATGGGAAATCCTTTAAAAATTCCACCAAAATTAATCTGTGTGAATAAAATGAATAAATTTAAATTTTACCGTCATGAACTTTTACTCCTGTCTGATAACATTCTTTTAGGTACGTTTCTTTCGCAATGTGAGCCAAACGTACAGTCTTCTTAATTAACTCCAGACTTTGTTCTGCATCCAGCTCTAAATAATCAACATAACCTTCGATACTTGTTTGATAAGTGTTGGTTAGAATCATATCAGCACCGTCTGAAAAGGATAAACATAACATAACGAATATTAATATGAATAAGCTCAACGCTGACATTACTTACTTTGCAAAAAATCCAAATGGGTATTAATTACCGCATTTGGATTTGTGGCGTTGAAACGAGCACTCCACAGGGGATCACCATCGACAGCATCACCTACGTGAATAGTCATTTGGGTTCCAAAACCACCGTCTTTGACCAGAATGCGTTTCTTGTCCATTCTTTGAAAACTATAAGTTGGAATGAATAAAATTCAATCTTGTTCGTTTCCATTTAATGTAGAAATAATGAATTAAGTGCCTAAACATACATACAAATGTACTCGTATATATAGATATTTACTTATATGCAAGGCGATAAGCAAATCTCAATCTGTATATACATATTGTATGCCTACATAGTAATAATTGTGATTAAAAACGTTCTTTGTTTTAGCGATTTTGTTTCCAACATCCCATCAAGTGATGAAGGTAATTTGGTGTTGGAGATAGTAGAGATTGTCGAGAGTGAATGCATACTAAACTAACAACTAGACTATGAACCAGTCAAGGCGTATGATATACCGATAACGCACGAAATGTAAATCTCTTACATGTCTGTTAATTATAATGCCTATCTCCCAGTACATATCGCAATTGTTATTAATTTTTTAGAGATAATTTTTTGTCAGCTTTATTAAATTATAATTAATTCTTAAAGAAACAATATTACCTTTTTAGTACTGTACAACTAAGGCGTTTTTATTCAAACAACTGCAGCTTTTAACACTGCCGTGTTACAGTATTGGAGAAAATTTCATTTTGCTTTGCTTTGTCATTACGAAAATATTTGCAGAATACAGTAATAACTCAGTATTTAGTGAATAAAAGCTGGTGTTACCTAGTAGGATAAAATAAAAATAGTTCAGAATAAAGTATTAGTATTTCTCTACTATAGTGTTATTTCCGCATTGGAATTAATTTAGGACGACTGCTCGGGATTGTATATCAAATTTCGAAATTTGAAAATTTTGCTTTCGTACTGGTGTTAGTGGCTCAAGCTGGAAATCAATTTTGCATTTGCAGATGCTCATTAAATTAGTATTTAATTGTTCTGCGCTTATACACAGCATTGATATAGATTTACTATATATAGGGTGATTTTTTAAGATTTAAGTTTTTCAGGTTGGCAGCACTGGTTGGTAATGGCGTCCAAACGTCATCTCTCAAAGTGTACAGTACACTCTGCCATGTCATCATGGAATGACGAATGACCTACCACAACGTCTAATTTTTTGTGAATGGGCCTTACAAATGCTCAATGAAAATCCGCTGCTTTATCGAAAAATTGTGTTCAGCGATGAGGCTCATTTCTTGCTGGACGGATACGTAAACAAGCAAAACTATCGCATCTGGAGTGATTTATAGCCACATGCCATATATGAATTACCGATGCATTCCGAAAAAAAACAACATTCTGGTGTTGTTTATGGGCTGGTGGCATCATCGGTCCATTTTTCTTCAAGACGACCGTGGAAGAAACGTTACTGTCAACGGCGAACGATATCGAGCCATGATACGCGATTTATTTTTTGCCCCAATTGGCTGAGTTGAACTTGGTTGACATGTGGCTTCATCAGGAAACATGCCACACCGCTCTTGAAACAATGGATATGTTGGGGGATGAATTTGCTGAGCAGCTTATCTCTCGATTTGGCCCTGTGAGTTAGCATCCGAGATCTTGCGATTTAATTCCTCTTGAGTATTTCTTGTGGGGTTATGTCAAGTCATTAGTCTATGTGGACAAGCCGAACACTATTGAAGCCTTACAGGATAAGATAACACACGTTATTCGTGGAATACAGGTCGAAATGCCCGAAAAAGTGACTTTCCTATGGGAGTTTATAAAATTAGTTCTAAAGTAAGAAATTTCGAGGTAATTACAAAACAATGTGGAATTATAAACTAACTGCAGAGTTACAAAACTGACTAAAAAGTGTTAATGCTGCTCCCATACTGAAAAATGCTGCTTCTATACCGTTAACCGATTGTGACATCTTGAAAAGTTGTCTAGTTGTTAAGCTACCATATTTTGATTTACGTATGAGTTTCGAGATACATATTCATAACTTATACGCCACATAGCCCATTCCTACTAATAAAAATCCAGGAAAGCTAAAATGTTTCTTCCACTGGTTAAATTTACTTAGTTTTGAGATATCTTTTTAAAATATCTGTGGAAGTTATATAAATGATTTCTCCGATCGAATAAAAACAGTGTTTTAAGAAGTGATTTTTAAATGATATATCAACAAAAAATTTGATTTGATGTTTGTGAAAAAAAAATTTAAAGGTTAAATTGAGTTCAAAATATGTTTTTATTCCTAATCAACATAATTGCTATTTTTACACATAAAACAGGGAATGTCTTGCAAAATATGTAAGTAAAATGTGTTCTCAATATTTCATATGAATTTAAAGGGAAAACCTTTGCAAATTGTTTTGATTTAAAAAATCTGTAGGAAAATAGCGAGAAAGTAGTCCCGAATTCTTCATGTGAAAACTGGAGAAAAAGTATGCCAAATATAATTAAATTTTATTATGATGTATTATATGAAATTAAATATATATGGAAAAATCTTTGCTGAAAATATTGAATTTTTTTATTTCATACAAACTTTAAGAATTAATAATAATAAACGTACTATTTCTTACTAGATGTACAACTTTTACTAGTTTCACTCAAAAACCGTTCCCGCAGCAGTAAAAGTTGTAACTGCTAAAACTACTAAGCCCATTATTTCTTGAATAAATGACAGAGGGTCTTGCATAACCAATTCATAGAATGATAGGAACTTTATTTTTATTGTTTTTTATTTTTTTAATAATTTCCCTTTCCCTTTGTTTTCGAACTTCATTCACCAGAGGGCATTTTTATTCCTTTCTCTATTACTAGCTTTACTAAAAGGCATTATTTCAATGTGTTTGTTTTTAAAATTAACTACAAAAAGAAAGAAAAAAATGTGTACTTCATTCTGGGATACAAGTATAAAGCAAAGTTATATAGTAGTTCTGAATTCAGATTTGTCATCAGCACACGAAAATCTTCGAAAAAAAAACAATTGTCTACTGACACAAATTGAATTGTCCTGGGGAACATTGAAGCATAGTATAAATGAATGCAGTAGCTATCTTTCCAAAGCCTTTGTCATTCCTTATTATAAGATTAAATCTAAATTTTTAGTTAATCAGATTAGCTGATTTTTAATAAAAAGAAAAAAGATTATAAATATGTGTATAAAATTTTCCTTACTTCAACATCTCTGCTTCATTACAATTTTAAATTGTGTATATCAAAATTCATACTTTTTTCATTCATACTTTTTTAATTTAATTTAATCTATTTTTATTCAGGATTGCAATTTTAAGCCTTAAGGCCGATTTGATTAATTTACAATATTAGAACATATCTTCTCCATAGTAAACTTTACAATACTAATGTTATAAAAATTTTGTGTATCTTAATAGCAGAAAAATATAATTTACAATGACAGTCTACTTCACTTATTAGAATTTTTCATTTTGTATGTTCTCCGTCCTAATATACGGTATTATGACTTTAATTGAAATTTAAAACCATTGCATAATATAACGAAAAATTTAATAACAGATTAAATGGCGAAAGTTTATAACTATCAGTACTTTTTTTAAGATTTTATTTACTAAGTAATTGAGATACAACACAAGTAATGGCAAAAAAAAAATAATTTTAGCGACAATCGTTTTCACGTCCAGAATGAAAAAAAAAGACGGACAGCATACTATTCGACGGCAGTATCACAGAAAGAATAGTTCATAAGTGGACAATTATCGTTGAGGAATATCATTGAAATACACAAGAAGTCTTTTTTGTAACTGTTTTGGGATAAAGAAAAAATTTGTTATGGGTTTGGAAGTTTGTTAAACTGCCTGGCTACTCTCACTTGAAAAGATCTGCTCATATAATATTTTGTGTTATGAATAATCAATTGATTAGTGCGGAATTATCGAGTGAATTTAAATAATTCTGCAAGAAACAAAGGTGATTGATTTTCAATGGAATTAAAAAACAAAAGCAACGAACAAATAATTACAAAATTATGAAAGAAACAACCTAGAAATTGTATCACAAACGGAGACACTTGCACAAATCGACTAAGATAGAACAAATAACGTACAGCACGATTGAATGACAACTGGATTTTTTTTTTATATCACGTTCAACTGTCCCGGCATATATTTCGATACAATAATTTACATGCGGCATTTTTAAACCATGCACTAATTTTCGTTTAACATGAAGTGGAATTATTAAATCGGAATTTTATAACTGTCGAAGGATTATATTTGCGCGCGAAACTACACTATCAATATGCAAATCAAATGAGAGCTTATCATCAGTTATAACGCCCAAACATTCAATACTACGCACAAATTCAATAGCTACCCCATTTGGAAGACATATGATTTTCTGCAATAAATCATTCATTGAAACACCGTGATGCAATCAGCAGCTTTAATTTCTAGAGCATAATGGCAAATCGTAAAAAACGCCATTTTGGTCCTCGATTAAAAGCAAAGGAAAAGAAATTTAAAGAAATATATTAATGCAGAAAAATTGCTGTTTTGGATAACGTTTATACCAAATATAAATAAATTCGAAAGGGATTCGGTTGAGAATCCGTCGAAATTGTTCCACCCTCCCAATCCAGATTGTTTTTAAATGACAAATGTGGAGAAGAGAAGAACATTGCATTAATTTGAATGCATTTACATCACAATGAAGTATTTTTATAAATGCCACCCCCCAGTGTCTTTCGAATCTACAACTAGTTCTAAAGTACCAGAGAGTGGACAATTTTTCATAAAGCTGTCGTAAACATACCACCTCATAAAATATTATTACTAAACAGAAAAGAACCTTGTTGCTTTAACTTCACTGGTGATCTAAACAAAATTTAAATCGTACAAGTAGAAATACCTCTAATTTCCTGCATTAAGTAATCTAATCTAAGTACATTATAGTAAAAGTGACAATTTTGTTCGTTCTCCACTTTCATTACGCTATAATTCACTATTACTCTACATTAATGAGGTTGTTTTGTCTTTGACATTAAATATACTTATCACTTACCTGGATCAAATGTGTTATTTAAATAATTTTATATATATTTCAAATGTAACTTTACAAACTAATAAACTTAGCCACCAGGGAATTATTAGCGAAGCAGGAGTCAATTTGTCTATTCAAAGGCTCAGTAGCTTATAATTGATTATTTGTAATTATGCCGGTTTTTATAAAGTGAGAATTGTCTGCTTGAGCACAAAATTCTCTGTGAAACATAAATCTCTATCAGTTTTATTTTTCGTATAACGACACCCTTAGCTATTGCTAGCTGACATCGGTTGGTGATGATAAGGTATTCAGAAACAAAACATTTGCTATACATAAGTATAGGGTTTGTAGAAGAGAAGCTGTTTATTTTTTCCTATGGAAAGTTATTGATAAAAGCGACTAGACATTGGTTTGTTTGTTGGTGACCGCCGCTGTACATATTATTTATTGTATACATACATATGTATCTATTGACGAAATTGTGAGCTTTTAAACATCACCATGGACAGTGAAACATATATAGACATACATAAGCGCTTATATTTTTTAATATTCGCATTGTTTTATTTTATGTTTTTTTGTTGTAATTAGTTTGTTATTTATTTGACTTATGATTTAAAGAATTCAGGCCGATTATAAGTTAATTACAATATGCAACAATTCATATATTAGATTTAATTTGCTCAATAATATAAATTAAAAAAAAACGTAATAAAAATTAAATATTAAATTTATAGAAAATATAATATGATTTTAAATATGATACGAGTGTTAAAGACAAAAACATGAAAAAGACTAATTTACAAGTTATTCGGTATATAATCTAGAAATATAAGATAATTGGTAAGTGATAAAGGCTGCTCACAATTTAATTGGAAAATCTGGAAGTGTTGCAGAATGAACCTTTGTAAGAATCAGGACATAATTTAAAACATCTTAAATGGCTTGGTAGTAAATTGTAAATTCGCGCTACTCTTACTACAAAGACACGACCCATGAGTGTGGTTATTTTAGGAATAAGAAGCTGCTTATTACGAGTGGAATGTAAAATCTTTATAAAATAACAACAAAGGCTTCAAATCGATATAATTTTTAAAACTACAGCCCAAGAAACGCTTAACATACGGTGTTATATGAACACAACGCCTCAGTGAATACAAATATCTCATAACTCTTTTGTTTATTAATGCCACTATATAGCTCTAAACAATATAAAATACTAGGCATGATAAAAGCATGAACCAATTTCTCCTTAATCGATCTAGGCAACACTAAATCAGTGTTATGAAAACTTCAAAGTGAATAATTTTAACTCCGGACTACATTATCCGCATGATAGTTAAAGCTTAGTTTGCTATGTAAATCTACTCCCAAACAATGTACACTGTGGACCACTTTAATACGTGTGTCACGAGAGCATAGCTTTTATTTTTAGAATGTTGAATGAGAGTTTATTTTCCGTCATCCATGAGGAGATCAAATTTAACGCATAATTAATATTATTTTGCAGGACATCAGCAAACTAATATTCTCCCTTAAAGAGCAATTGTTCATCATCTGTAAGTGAATAGGAAATGTATGTAACATCACGACTACTAAACAGGTCATTCAAGTACAAAATAAAAAGTACTGGACCAGGTACCGAACTTTGAGGAACACCACTTTAAACAGATAACACAAAAGACAACGAATTATTGACAATAACATATTGACTCCTATCATATATATATGATAGGTAGGTGCAGGTATTAACGTCAAAATTAAAATTGGTGTATAACTTATTTAACAAAACACCATGATCAGCACTATCAAATTTCCTTTTCTAAATACAAGGACAATAACACAGAAATCTTTTAATCATCACTTTTTTCCTTATGGTATCAGTAACACCAATAAGTAGTCCAGTGGTACTCCTATAATTTCGAAATCCACATTGACAGTCATTCAGCAACAACTCGCTTTCAAAGAAACGCAATAACACTGACAAAAATATGCTCCAAAATTTTTGACAATATGGGAACCAAAGAAATTGGTCTTAATTTTCGAAATCACTGGAGTCAGTTTTCTTGTTAATTGATATTACCTTAGCCAACTTCCACTGAACTGAAAAAGAAGATATCATTATGATCGCGTTGAATAAGTGCAAAATATGGCTTGAAATTAGTGGAAAATTTATTTTTAAAAATTTCAATGATAGACTATCTGCGCCTGGAGCATTAAACTTAATAGAAAATTACGCAGATCACAATTCATCGGTATGGGATACGTAGCTAAGTTCAGTTTGTTGTCAACCAAATGCGTATTCAGTTGCTCAATATGCACAAATACACAAACAATCAAATAAATTCCTTCACATCAATTAAGTCTATCGACATTGAAAACCAAATGTGTTTGATATTCCATATATTATGGCTGATAGTGATTGCAACCTCGAATGAACTCGTACTGCCGAAAAAAGGAAACAAAACTAACAACAAACCTACTTTCACCATAAGACATTGAGGCTTGAAACGTCGTTTTATAATCAAAATCAAATGACATCTACAATAAATTCATTTTATTTCAACAATTCATAACAGATGCTATTTTTTATTCATACAGGAGAAAGGATTATTGTTATAACCAAAACTATCGATACATTTGCGTATTGCCAAAATATCAGCGGGATAAACACGACAGCAACCTCCTATTATTGTAGCGCCTAAACTTATCCATTCAGGTACATATGTTACCAAGGGAATACACTTCTCCCGACCAGTCCATTCACCTTTCTCTGAGTCAAAAATTTCACCACGATTGCTATAGACTACCAAGGGCGGCAAATCTTTATTATTCAACAACACGTGCAAGGATTTAAACAGGGGAGCCACGAACTTAAGTAGAATTTGGAAAAACATGCGTTAGTTATGTATGTATGTTGGTTAATTAATGCAGAAAATATGAATAAAACAATAACATATTTATATTTATAAATATGTATATATATATATATATATATATATGTTATATGTTAAACCCTACACCACTGTTTTGTATTTTTTAAATGTATCAACTTGATTTTTCGTCCGTATCAATATTGGACTGCTTTGCCGGCCTTATTATAATCACATTTTCAGAACATTTATATACTTCACGGAATACATTTTAGCTGGGACGAAGCTTTCTGGGTATACACATATATTTCTGCCCCAACATTGACGATATAATGTTTGTTTCAAATGATTAATGCCTGCTTTCATTTATATAAATCATAGTAAAGACATCATGGAAACATCTACATATAGATACCACCAAGACAAAATATATAAAATTTCAAACTAAAATTGTTTTAACTTGATCCAAAATCCCTATTTGTAATCTTACGTTGTATGAACAAACTGGTTGAGAGCTGCTAGTTTATGAGTACAAAATATGTCACTATCGTTTCGCTATCAGATTATCAATCAAATTATCAAATTTAACCGTTTATTACACCTCTGCCCAAATTTCAGATAATATCAAATCTAAAACCTTCAAAACTAGTATAGAAGCTAGTCGCACCTTACACTGTAAATTTTTTTGACAACAACAGAGCTGTAGACTCGGGAAAAATATAATGATTTCTAGTGCGGACTCCAGCATTTTGTCATTCCACTCAACGGAAAATTTGCATCTTAAAATAGCCTTGACTGTATTCAATTGAAAGTACAATTTTAAAAGCCTAGCAAGTAAAATCGTATACTTCAGTCTATACCCGAAAACGTGAGCATCACGAATTGTAACATTTAAAAGCAATAATATGTACTCAGTGTAAGGATTACGGCATCTGAAAACATTATTTCGCATGCCAGTGCAAATAGGTTTGATTAGAACCATACCATTCCAAGCAAACCTATGTGCTGTTATGTTAAATTCCACATTTGCTTATACAGCAAAGAAACTATCCCATTCTATACTACAAATTTCATTGTTTCTTGACAAACATTTTAATGTGTAGTCCATTGGATTGGTCCAAATAACTTAGCGTAAACTTGTGGTGTAGGGTATGACTCTATATTTCTAGCTATTCTATGAAAAAGTCATGTATATTACATTACCTTTGGATTTACACAATTAACGCCAATGCCATAAATTCTCTCGCGACCGCCAGCTTCCTTAACCATATCCCATACAGCTTTCGCAGCATTGGCGAAATTTTCCCCATGTGCTAAATGTAAGTCGTCTTTACACTGAAATGACAGCCAAAACTTTACACCAGGGTATTCTTTGAGCAACATTTTGGTAACAGCCTCTGCCTCCATTTGACATGGTATAGTCTCAACAGCCAATCCGTCAACGCCCTCCGCTAGCAATGCATCTATACGGACACGGTGCCATTTCTGCACTTCCTCTTTGGATACCTTGTCGGTGTATGAGCCATTGTACTCTGAGCCATCATGTAACATAGCGCCGTAAGGACCAACTGACCCCAAAACGATAGGCAGTCCATCTTCCACTTTGCCGTTACTGTTTGTTACGCTTTCGATATATTGATCTTTGGCTTGTTTTGTCAACTGCACACTTTTTCTTATCAAGTCGATACTCTGATCTCGGTTAAGCTTTAGATGCTTCATAAAACCTTCAACGCTGGATTGGTAGGTATTCGATAAAATGATTTGGGCACCATCTACAAAAATTAAACTCCAATCAAATTACAATTTTCAAGCAAACATGTGTTGAACAACTTACTCTCCAAGAAATCAACATGTGTTCTTATTACGGCTGAGGGATTTTCAAAGTCAAATCTTGATCCCCACAATGGGTCTCCATCTATTCTATCGCCTACATGCTTAGCCAATTGGGTGGAGAATCCACCACATTTCACCAGTATTCTTTGATGCATCTTCAGATCATATGAGCTCATTTTGGTGATCTAATCTCCTTAAGTAGTTTATTGTGAGCAAAAAGAAAACCGCAGTGGTTAGCATATAAATAAGCTTTAGTATATGTATATTGTGATATTTCGCTTCTATTCCGGTTCAATCAACGGGTTGTCCCTTCTGCTGGCTGTTATTTTATTACAACTTTTGTTTTCATGGGGTTAGTAGCTACTTTCTTCTTTAGTATGGACTAACACGCTGTTCATAAATAAGCAACAGCAAGTATTTTTTTAAATAACTTCGCAAATTGTTGGAGCTTTTTCGTATTTCTTTGTTGACAATGCCATCCATAGAAATTATTTTAGTTTGTCATCAGGCTAAAATCGCCTCACTACCATCATAGAGTAAACAAATTTACTCCTATGCTCAGTTGTAACACGAACAGAATAATAAGGTAATTCACGTTTAAAGATATCACTAATTGCGATATATACATTGAGCACAACTACCATATTTTTTAAAGAAAAAAAGAGGAAAAAACGTACAGGTTACGTAATTTTAGAACTTTCTTGAGTCTTAAATTTCTATCTTCTATTTCATAAGTCTTAACGAATGAAATATGTGATGAAAGCTAATATTAAATAATAGTATTAACAAATAAAGGTAATATTAAAAAAAAGAAAGGGTAGTTCACTTCGGTACCTTAATTTCGAGGTTTCTTTCTTTCCTTGTTTCCAAGAAAATTTCTAATGTAAATTTTCGGCAGATGGAAAATGTATCCTTAGATATAAAAGCAACATTAATGATGATATTCGCTAAAGCAAATAAATACATAATATATATCGGCAATTTATTATTTAATTTTCAAGATATACATTCACGCATATATACATCCACACATTCCTCTCGGAATGACAGTTCTTTGTTTAAGCAGATATATGTAAAAATTGTTTTTTACTCAATCTTCTGATTTATATTCTTACTAACTAATGAATGAAGACATACTAACAGAAGAATGTGAATTGTAACATTTATTGATAGTGTTGTATGTACATATGTATGTGGGTTTTGTCAAGAATGTCTATAAATACGAAACAATCCCTACAAACAATCGCAAAAATATCAAGTCTTCCCATAGCATTTTGTATCAAAATTTATGTTTTCAAAATGACAAAATTATATTCATCCAATTTTAAATCAGTAATCAATTTAAAAACACATCCTCCGAAAAGGATGCTTTTCTTCAAGCTTCTGAACATTAGAAATCATTACACCGAAAAAAAAACAAGTCAAGACATTAAGAAGATTTGTATCACCCTGTGAATGTCTTTCACTAAATGACAAGCTGTTTACAACATTGTTGTAGCTTATTTGCAAAATTTTAGTGGAAATTTGGTTTTTTGTCGCGGAGGGAAATACTTGAAGAGAAGCTTATTTTATTTTTAGAATCTCTTCAATTAAGCAAAATGTTAATCAAAGTCAAGGTATTATATCCATATTGCAGGATTCTGCACACGTTTTAATAAGACTCAAATTGATACCAACTGATGATTTTCTTTTCGAAGACACTTACCGGAAAAGAAATTGAAATCGATATCGAACCTACAGACAAGGTAGACCGCATCAAAGAGCGTGTCGAAGAAAAAGAGGGCATTCCTCCCCAACAACAACGTCTCATTTTTTCGGGAAAACAAATGTAAGTCACTCACTCGATGGTGAGGAGCCTAATAAAGAATTTTCAATTGCTCCATTTCCAGGAACGATGACAAAACCGCAGCTGACTACAAAGTCCAGGGCGGTTCTGTTTTGCATTTGGTATTGGCGTTGCGAGGTGGATTTTAATTAATAACTTAAGTAAATTTACACAACCGAGTCGCTTTTTGTAAGAAAATGATAGAATTTATTGAATAAACCTTCTTTTTAATAGTATATTTTATGTGTTGCATGTACTAATGTTGAAACAAAATATGTGAAATGACAAAGGTATGGCCTATAGACTAGTAGTGTCTGTTGTTTCTAATCTTTCAAAAGTTTCCACTCTTGATACATTTGAGTTTTTCCAACCAGCAAACGATTTTTTGGAGTACAATCCTCCGGTTTTAGCCGAGTTAATATGACTTCATACCCATATTGCTCAGCTTGTAGTTTTCGATCAGTATCGACAATGTCCATGCATAGCTGACCCTGTCTAGTGGTCTCCGGGCTACAATTTGGTGTACCTAATGCATGAGCCTGATCGGCAGTATGAGCAACATACATAAATTCTTTCTCCGAAAGCACCGTTTGAAATAATTTGCTTAACGGGTAGCTTATGTGAGGCATAGGTTGTAATGATCCGTAACAACATGGACAGGTAACGAAATTGGCCTTAGCTCTGCGGCACTGCTGCAATACTATATCTGTGGCTGTGCCGCAGGCATGCAGTGATGTTCCAATATTAAAATTTCCTTCAAAATAGTCAATGTTACATTGATAAAACAACACATTTTTCAGATTTAGATCCCTTGCTCTTGCTTTAGCTCTTTGCAAGGATATAGCCTTGTTCTCCAACAAAATGACCGTACAGTGTGGTAACTGTAAAGCCAAAAGCAGTCCGAGATGACCTGTTCCACTACAAAAATCTACTATGCGATTTCCTTGTGCTGATAAAGATACGATGGCATTTGCTAAATTTTCCAGTTGTTGGCGTTTTCTTACCAGCCGATCTAATGGCAAAGCTGAGCTTTCAGCATGTGACGGTTCTATTCGGTGCCAGTCAACAGAAAATTGGCCATAAGTACACGGTGATTCACTAGTAAAATCTACTCCCAAAGTTTGCAGCTTTTCGAGAACTGCATCAACTTCTTTTTGTTCTGTGTATAAACGATTTCGCGGTTTGTATCGTTTAGGATCACTTTTGTATAGACTAGTGGCCTCACATTTCGGTATATTCATACCACCAACTGGATTAACTTTCTCGATATCTGGAAAAATGCAGAAATCTTTAAGGTCTTGGCCACATTTCAGGTCAAAATTATCAATCTAAAATGTTAGAAAAAAAGTATGTCAGTTTTTCAAAAAGATTTGCAAATAACAAAATCTTGGTTTGTATATTAAAAAAATGGATAAAAATAAAATGAATGAATAAGGAAACTCAAAGTATCCATCTAGGGTAAGAATCATTACCTGAAAACAATTTCGATTTATCTTATTTACCTCATTTAACCATCGCTTTGTGAGCGGAAACTCTTCCAGCATTCCTGGACAGCAGTAGTAAATTAAACAAACGCAAGGGTACAGAATTAAATCAGCTATAGTGAATGCCACTCCTTCCGCAAATTTGTGTTCAATAGCCAGTAGTTCTTTAGGCACCGAACATTCAATCTTAATTTTGTTTTTACGCCTTTTAGTTTTCTCCCCAACAGTAGGACTGCCGTTTTTCACTGTTTCATCAGCCAGTGTGTTATCACCACCATTAGCTTTTTCCCTTGCCAATTTATAAATATTATGCATTCGCACTGGCTCCTTCATGTGATTCTCAAAACGAACACATTCAACGGGTAATTCGGAACATTTAACATTTTTTTCTATGCACAATAGAACATGCGAGAGCGCTTGTACTATGTGTACTTCACAAAATCTGGTCCATATAGAAGCTTCCGAGGGGGCTAATAAACAACTCTCCTTAAAACCTAACAGCTTTCGATTCTCGATATTATTTTGCCGCTGTATTAACTCGCGGCACACGGCACACATACCAGCAATGTAGGTATCACCATCTTTTCCATAAACGGGTAGACGCAAGTCAAGTATAGCCTGTTGCTTTGAGGCATCTTTGCAATCGGTAAGCCCATGTTTCAATGAATCTAATCGTATTTGTATCCTGCCATTTTCACCAGAAAGATTGCTG
The DNA here is from genome assembly GCA_019455685.1 of Philornis downsi. Classification (NCBI taxonomy): domain Eukaryota; kingdom Metazoa; phylum Arthropoda; class Insecta; order Diptera; family Muscidae; genus Philornis; species Philornis downsi. The sequence continues at coordinate 2,223,396 of JAHXMU010000039.1, read as the reverse complement.
GATACAAAATTAAGCTTTATATCTTCCGAACAGTCTAGGTAACGGTATACATAGAGTGCAACAAATGATGGAATTGTTGTAAAAGCCTTCGTGCCAGAATTCCCTTCTGCACTTAATTCAATTTCAATGTACAACTCATCCATATTATTGAAATTATTTTAAGATTTTGATCAATGAAACTTTTTCAATTGGAGTATTTGTTTTTGTTTACAACTAGTAGTGCAAAATAATTTTTAGGTTATGTTTTTATTTTTGTACTACAGATGTTTTCGAGGACTGCCATTTCGCCAAATTGTAGTTTTACACTTTTCATAAGTGTCGTAATTTAGCTTCAGAAAAAAGCTGTTATATCGGAAACCACCAGTGGATTTAATTATAAATGTGATATTATAAAGTTTCCCACTCAATAAAACCAAAGATATTTGTAGAAAAACCATATAATAATTGAAATTAAGTACAAAAATTATGCATAGAATTAGGAACCACTCATAATTTTGGTTCATTTCCTGATTTCGGGGTTTTAAACATATTCGCGGGTGAAATAAGGCTATAACACAAAATCCGGTTATCTTAAACAAACAAAAATTTTGTGTTCTTTTTTTTAATTTAGGAAAAAAAAAGAAAATCTGCTCATTCAAAGGGATTTTATATCCCTTAACTTTATGCGTAGAAAATTTTTGGATATCATAGCAGACATAGTATTAATATATTTTAGTACTGATTTAATGAACATTTCTGCTGATAAAATTGAGAAAGAAATTAATGGTGAATAGGTCTTCAGTGTCAAAATCTAAGTCGGTGTTTTTTTCCAACAACTCGCACTTCTCCGAAATTTGCGGCAAATGGTTAAGGACGAGCAGAGAAATTAAAACCAGAAAACTCTATTTCACATTGTAAAAGTGATGGCGCGCTTGCATATAGATCTGACAGATTTAAAACTATTTGAGAAAAGTGGGAAACGTTTAGTATAAAAATTTAATCAAATTATTCACAAATAAAATTATATCTGTTAATGTATCATCCCCTTATGTAACACCTGGTGTTTCGGGACTTCATAATAACAATTTTTTTTTCTTAATACCAAGTTTTCCGACAAATGAACTCTCATTACAGGTGTATGCCGTACAAGCGTATGAATCTATGAAAACCGTTAACTGGAGCAATACATAGTCCCGCATTTTCATTTTACACTTTAATTCGCATCATCTGGCAACGCCGATTTTGATCACATGTTTTCTTGTTATTGTTTACTTCCACCAATGTTCCACAGTTTTAGAAATTGAAAAATAGTAGATCGTTTGAAATTTAAACATTTGCTCGCTTCGTTAGTCTCGTTATTGTACTTAATTATATATACACACATCTAGTGAAGCTCGTTGTTCGACAAACATACTTGTGCAAACGTCCTAAGTTATTAACAATTGTGAGTGCATGTAAATATAAAGGGTAATGAAGTTTATAATTACTGTATTGCAAAAAAAAAAAAAAAAAAAAATAAACCTCCGATGCAATGTGAATGGCACAATCAAGGACTGGGTGGGCATACAAATAAATGAATTTTGAATGGGATAGCGCTGGGCTGTTTGAATAAAGCCATGAACTGAAACTAAGAATTAGGCAGAACCACATCCGTCATCATGGATGATTTATATTTATTAAGTAAATGTAAAGCTAATTCATAACGCAGCCAGGTTACTCTGTTATCTGCTGTTAAAGTTAATATGATAAATTATTTTCAGGCACTACCACAGTTATCTGAAAACTTTTTATTACTAAATACACTCTCTGAAATTCACTCTGCGTTAGGTAGATCATCGAAATTTGTTGCTTTCCGATTGTACAGAATCACCCAGCAGTTGCGCCGAGTTCGTATGATGAATGAATAAATAAGAAGCGAACGGAGGCTTAAACAAATACGAATACTGTAAACACAGACTAAAAAACATACAAATAAGGTATTTGACGAGTATATTTGTATTTTTGCCAGTCAAAAGATCTTTTAATTGCATTTTTTTGCGGTTATCGTATTTTAAATAGGCATAAGCGACACCAATTTCGTAGGCAATTCGCCTTGCAAACGCTTAGTTTTATTCTCAATTGAATAAAGAATTTTCAATTTAAATGTTTAAGTGATGTGACAAAAAGAACAATCGAAGAGATTGTCGTATAGATACCAAGATATACGTAAAAAAGTTAGTTGATTATTGCACGAAACGTTCGTTCCTGCTCCAGGGAGATACATAGTTCATATACAATCAATGTCAAAAAATGTACCGTAAATGAAAGAAAATTCAATCAAATGGGAACTTTGGGATGTAATGTAAAGGATGATAATCGCAGGTTTTAACACTTTTGTATAGCTTAAAGTAAACTGACAAACACAAGCAACTTCTGTCCTGTATTATTAAAAAAACACCCATGTTACAAGTTATTTTAATGTTGACGAAAATAGAATCTGTTTTGTGTTTCCACGCATTTTATTGTCAGAGCACAATTGCTTAGCTAAATAATAATAATCAAATATGTTATTTATTAGTCAGCAGAAAGAAACTTTTTTATATTTTAATATTATACAACTCTTTTAAGAGATAAAGAAATGCGAAGTTATTAACACAAGATTTTCTTATTACTTTTGTTTTGTTTGGAAAGTATTAAGTTAGTCAGTCGGTCATCTATTTTGATGGCCTCTATATAAATGTAGTTATTCATACACACGCACTTGGTTTGTGCCTCTTTCGCCCTCTACAATCGTCCCATATGTGTATATATTTGTAGACAGTTTGCGCACTTTTCAGTTTCAGTTCTTTTCGTTCTACTTTCATAGCAATAGTTAATGTAAAGTCAATTATTTGCATCGACAAAGATGGATGACACTTGGAATAATGTTGAGCTAACTAATATTTCAAGGAGAAAATCGTATACTTTAAATCACGAGTTCGATTCATCATCCAAATTTACATTCAACAATAATAAGGATGAGACTGTTCCTAAGGCAGAAGCAACAACACAAAATCACACTAATGGCGCTTCTTCAGCTGTACTTCAACCAGGCTCCGATATCAAGCCAAAGGTCACAAATGAAATCGTGGAAAGTCTGCTGCGTCGCTTGTATGGTATAACAATAGCTGAGATAAAAGAACTAATATCTTATGACGATCGGAATTATTTTATTAAAGAGGACACGTAAGTACAGATGCAAACATTAAAACAGATTAAATAAATAATATACATATGCTTTGGATGTATTACGCTCAAAAAAGATAACACTTTCAGCAAACATAAAAATAATACTTTTCTTGTTACTAATATACAAAAACGTTGCGAGGAACTTGGCTGGCTATATTTTCTTCATGGTAGGTCGTTTTTGAAATCCAAACATGCTAAGAGTTGATTGTTTGGAATCGTTGCTTGCCGCTTTTTTTAAGGATTTACTAGTACTCTTGGGTTTGGATAGTCCCAGGCGACGTTGACTTCCTACGGTACTATTAATTGATTTTTGTGACGACGTTGAGTTACTTTTCTCCTCGTCATCTTCTTCACTTGAGAGATGAATTAAGTCGTCCTTCGCTGATGAAGGATAACTGAATGGAGCAATTTCATCTGAATCTATTCTGCAGTCCCCAACTGCATTCGCACTAGTGCGTTTTGGTTCTTCATTCTTTACATCGCTTCCAATGTCATTAGTGTCTTTAGTTTCGGTTGGTTCTACAGGGATTTTCTTAGTATCTTGCGGCGACAGGTTTTCATACAATTTACTTTGTATTTCTAGAGATTTACTGCCTTTTTCTTCTATTTTGCTCATTTCTTCAGTTAAGTCTCTGGCTGCAAACGGCTTTTTGACCACTTTTTGTATGCTCTGTCCAAAAAAGCGAGACCTTACATCTATTTTCACTTTAGTCGCTTGTTTTGTAGCTTCTGTGGAATCTTTACGAGGACTCAGTGCTTTTAATAGAGAATTGTTCGTACAAACTGGTGATTTAGGTAGATTTTCCTCTGATATGTTGTTAATAGCAAAGGGATTGAGCGATTTAGAAGGTGTTTTAATTATTTCCGCCATTGGTTTTGCGTCTTCCTCGTCACTGCTGTCTGAAGGCTTCCTCTTCCTTTTGAACCTGTCTTCGGTTTTGGCATAACTATACATTGAAAATACTTCGGCTTCTTCCAATTTTAGTCTTTCGTCTGCTAACTTTTCTTGTATTTCCATTTCTGCCATGTTTTTAAATTCAATTTTTCTAAAAGATAATATAGCTCCGACGCTTGTTCCCCCGGATTTATTGTCAACACATTTAATAGATTCATTTGGTCTCCAAATACTTATGTGCTTCGAGGATTTATTTTTCCTTTTGTCCTCATTGGACCAGTCTTTGTTGGGATTCCAATCATCCAATTGTTTTAAAGAAAATGGATTTAGATTACCTAAGGCTAGGTTGAATGCTTGCTCTTCGTCTTCCAGCAATGTACCAGCGTTGCTGCAATATCTCTCATCTGTTGCGAACTCTTCCAAACTATGAAGTCTTTCCATTTTCCGCTCTAGGGGATTGTAAACAAACATATGCTTGAAAGTGGCTTCAGCTTTTAGAAATTGTTCTATGTACTCCTCGGTAACATCCAACTGCTTCATTTTAAGATATTGTGGCAATTTTTTCAGTGCCTTGGTCATATCGTCCTCTTCAGTGGTCAGAATAAATTTACAAGCCTTTTTCAACCCAATGCCTGGTAAAGAGTCTAAATAATCACAACCAGACAAGATACACATTCGACGAAATTTATCAAATGTATATTTCTCTAGCTTACATCCCATGGCCAAATGTAGTTTTGTTTTCTCCACCAGTAAAGCATTGCCATTAAGATCTAGCTTAAACAGAATTTTTTCGGCACCAAACAGCGTCAAGTCCGAATCCTCTGTGATAATGTATTCAGCCAAGCCAACTTTATTTAGCCACGCCATTTGGGCATCAGCTTCATATGGAGCCACGATGCATTCCACACCTCTTTCACGGCAAGCCTTGATGAGCCGCAATGCCATTTCGTGCGTAACATCAATAGCTCTCCTCATGTGCGAACGGGCCTTTTCTATATCATTCTTTCTCAAGTACTCCTTGGCCAATTTTTTGCTCTCTTCTCTTGCCTGACGTCTCCTTCGTTCCGTTTCTGCTTTTGCTGGCAAGTGTCTGCCGTCGAACACCATAATGATTTTAATCTTATGCCTTGATAACATTTCCACAAATTTCAAGCAATAATTAATGTAGATATCTGTATCCTCGCCTCTGGCCAGCTTTTCAGCGCACCCAAACACACCCTTATGTAGCCAACAATAACTGTCAACAGCCACAGAAGTGCCTTGTAGGTCTCGGACATCGACGGACGTGGAAGCGTTTTCCAGAAAAGGAATTAAACCCGTGATGCCCATGATCCAGATTATTGTGTTTATTGCTTTTGCTTCTCTGGTCTAATTTTCTTGTGTTTACTAATCCAAACATGAACTCCAAGGTTTCCTCCAGCATTTGATATTTTGACTTGTTTTTTTTGTTTTGGTAATGAAAATAGCGCGGGATAATAGTTACCATATTGTTGTCGACAAAAACAGGTAGAATTGCCAGTGGGTTGCAAATGGTATCACGATGTTACCATATGCCTGCATGACTTATAAATTCATTGACTGTTATAGATTGTAATTTTTCAATTTATTTTCAGTAATATAAAAAATCCGTTGATAGTGTCGCACTGGCCTCATGGTTATGTCTTGAAAATTCTTAACGCCTTGGATTCAAAAAAAGCTGATTTCGTAGACGCCCAAAATGAATTAATGTTGTATTTGGGTAAGTTATAAACATGGTTATATTTATTTATTTTATTTTCGCTTCGTATGTACAATTTGCAATACAAATAGACTCTGTTAAAAATTAACGCCAATAATTATCGTCGGTTGCACCACGGATCTTGGACAGCGTATAGAGTTACGTTCTATAGTACGCTTTTGGGATCAAAATTGAAGAAAATAAATTATTTACGTGCATGCCCACAAAATAATATCTATGTACTCGTATATCTTTTCAGCGAAAAGAATTGAGACGACTATAAACATTAACATTTTGATTAGGCTTGAATATGTGTGAATAAAATAAGCCCACTACACTAGTGTCAAAATTTTACTACATTGATCTAGTTTGACCGTTTGGTATGTGGTCTTTGATGATACGACCTTCTATAAAAAGCAAAATAAATAAACCAAATAAAATAATAAAATAAATTATCTATAAAAAAAAGAAAAAATGTTACACTGATCGTCGTTAAGTTAATAATTAATGTTTCGCCAAATTCCGACAAAAAAAGTATGAATTATGACAATTAAAATTATTGAATTATTGAAATATTGAAAAGTTTCTTTGAAATGTTGAACGTTTATTCGTAGGAATGCAAATAGATATCAAGGTGTGGTGGGATACAAATGAACACTGAACTTGAATAGAAAAATAACGAATAAAACTATCGCCTACCAATATTAATTCTAAACAGGAGGAAAAGAGATAAAAATGCAAAAAAAAAAAAAAAAAAAAACAAACTTTTCAAAAAAAAAATTAAATTGCCTAAGTTAAGCGTGTAAATGAATAAAATGAACAATGTATATATACATCGTACGCGTATAATCGAGCATAGAGTTCAACTTTTTTTTTTTTTGCTGATCTCAATGTTTTTTTTTTTTTTTTTTTTTGTTTTTAGCAAAACGAAACATTCAATGCCCTCGTCCTATAGCCAATGTTAATGGAAAATATTATTCTGTGGAGCATATCAATGGAGTTGAGCACATTGTGCGGCTGCTGGAATTTGTACCAGGCAAATTGTTTCATGAGGTGTCCATTACCAATTACTTGTTATATCAAAGTGGAGAGTACTTAGCCACATTATTGAAAGCACTAAAGGTATTTAGAATATAAAACGTTAATATTTTAAGTTTCGAGAATAAAATTAAATTCTGTATAGAATTTCCAACATGAAGCATACGAAACACACAAGACTACATGGCAACTGCAATCTGTGCCAAAACTTAAAGAGTTCACATATGTCTTAAAGGATCATTCTCGAAAAGCAATTGTTGAAGAGATTGTAGAAACATTTGAAACGAAAGTTCTTAGCAAATTGAATAGCTTCGATATGCAAATAATACACGGAGACTACAATGAGCAGAATATCATTGTTGAAGCCAATGGTCAAGATTATAAAGTTAAAGGCATAATAGATTTCGGAGACACCAATAAATCTCCGCTGCTATTTGAGGTGGGCATTGCACTTACCTATATGTTGTTGCAATCGAAAAATCTTGAGAGTGGTGGTATATTTTTGGCCGGATTCGAAGCTGTACATCCAATGGACTCTGAATTAAAGAAATATTTGAAATACTGTGTTGCTGCACGCTTAGCACAAAGTCTCGTCATGGGCGCTTATACACATTCCCTGGATCCGTCTAACGAATACGTGCTGGTCACACAAGAACAAGGTTGGAAGATGATTGAGGAATTGTGGAAGGAACAGTTTGATAACATTGATGATATCTGGAAAACTACAGGCGATAAGTATTTGACACAAAGTGTTAAATAGAACGTACAAAATCGATTCTTGCTTTTGATATCCATGTTTATTATAAAATATTGGTTTGTGTGTATTTTTATTTTTTAATTTTACTAACATTCCTCTTTGTAACTGTTTTTATTTGTTTGTAAATAACAACAACATTGCCTTTCCTTCAATAATGTCAATTATATGCTTATGTAACCAATTGTTCAATTAAATGTATTATATGATTAAATCTTAATCAATAAATATACCATGTAAAAATACATTTTTTTTTATTTTGCCTACATTGATCTTTAATAAATCATATGGCCAAAAGCGCTTTTTAACGAGAATTTCAGAAAAAAACAATCAAAGTTTAACTTCTGTATAAAGCATAATTCTGCAAGAAAACCCTGTTTTTTATTTAAAGTTTAATGATTCTAACATTTCGCTGTCACAATGCTCATATTCTTTAAAACTTTAATGTTACCGAATGATTCTCGTGATCTCTGAATAATTGATAGCTGCTTAGTAGTACCAAGGTATGGGGTTTTAAGACTGTTGCCGTCGTGCATGTTGCTACTGTCTGGTGCAATATACTATAAGAGTAGTAGTTACAACGAAAATTAAACGCGCCATTAAGTTATCCTAAGGGTTATAGGGCAGTAATGATAGTCGTATGTCCTTTAAATTTTATAAAGGGAGTTATGGACCGACTTCTAGGTTGCACAAAATATTTTTTGAATTGAGACCAGTTTATTGCTGTGAAATTAAAACAAAATATTTTTGGATGCCTCATTTTCACATGCAGGATGAAAACGTAAGATTTTAAAAATCACTTGTGCATTCTCCGAACATATGTATACACCTGTTTAGAAATTTAGATACTGTCATGTGAAATTATTTCCGTGTAGCTGGTTAGCGAAATAATAAAAATATGCAGTTGTAATTGAATTGAACCAAGAATTAGGCTATGGAAGGAGCACGAGAGATATTCAAACTATTCCGAAATTATCCTAGCAAATCCTGACGAAACTATTAAATGCGTTTTGGCGATGCTGTTTCTTCTAAAAAAAAATACAGTTGGATTCCATTTCCCCTTTTCTAGAACAAGGCTATTTCCTACAGGGTAAACGAGAACAACATTTTTACAGCCTCCTTACGAATGAAGCGAAGGCAATTCAATTGATATCCAAATACAAATACACGTATCTTTTTCATCCGACGTTTATGCTGAGGATCGGAAATCGAAAAGGTAATACAACCCTAGAGCGACTAATCCGTTCAACCAAAAACGATGCAGTGATCGCTACAAAACCTCGATTACCTTCTTTTTATGGGCTGAAACTGCAGATATGAACTTGGACGATCTTTGATTTCAGCAGGATGGCGCATCATGTTATGCAACTCATTAACAAAGTCCCGGAAAATTGGCTTGACAGAAATAAATACTACTGCTAAGTCAGCTGCCAGTCACATGGATAAAGTTGTGTCCCATAAACAACAGGTTTGTATTTCCTTTCTAATAAAGCAATTCTACACCAAAAAAAAAACTGAGTTCTGTTCATTTTATTCAGTTTTTTATCATCTATATAATAAATTATGCCGACATTCTCGTGGAAGAGAAAGTCAATGCATAGGAAGCACGCTTTATTTGCATCTAAGACGGAGCTTCAATGGAAGTTAGTTTTAACGATACTCAAGACGCTAATAATAGTTAATGTGGTTACGATATTGAAGTAAAAACTGCAATCTTACACTTCAATAGAGTTCTGTGTCCGCCAAAAAACCCAGTTCATATTGAAATAAATATAATTTTAAATAATTTAGGCCTACCTGAAGTATAAATTGCGAGATGCAGATTTTACTGAATGAATAGCGACGATTATTTTCTTTAATTTTGTTACAGAATAACTTTTTTGGTTCCAGAAAACAAAAATTGTTATGTTTGTTATTTGTTTTATGTTAAAATTTTTTCGTATACCTTTATTGTGAAGTTGTGATTTTATTGCCACTTTCTAATCAGCTTTTAGTTCCAAATATTAGATCAGCGGTACATAAATTTTATTTTCATGTTAGTAATTGCCGCTTTCAAAGCTTCGAATTTGCTGAGATGATAACCCTGTGAGCTAATTTTCTGATTTAAGCATTTCAGGCATTTCGTTTATAGGAGTTGTGTAACGGTGACTTTTCCGAATATGTTGTCCTCTTGATGATGCCAGCAACTTCAGTTGTTATTGGTTCTCATAGGAACTCGAAAATATTCTCGAATTGTAAAATTAACTATCTTAAGTGTCATCAGGAATCTGGTACCCTTTATAGGAAATCTTTTATCCAACGGCCGGCTCTTCAAAAGTAAAATATGCGGTACATGAAGAAACTATTTTTTTGGAATATCTCAGCACTCTTGGGACGTGTAATCTGAATAATATTATACTTTTAATAGCCCTGTTATTTAAAGCTACAGAATTTTCGATGGATTATAGTAGTCCATTAGCTTTTTTCACTGCACCTAGAAAAAAGTTCGACCTCTTATCATTTAACATTCGTATTCTTTTCGCTATCTACTAGGATTTCTTCCTTTTGAGACAACCACAATGAATCGAATGGTGCCTGAGTTTTGAGTATCTACCACAGATATGTTCGCAGCAATTCTCAGAACATGGATGTTTCTTGTTCAAAAACTGTTTACTCATTTTTATACAGTTTTAAAAAATAGGTATGTACTTTGTAAAGTAGGATAAGGCAATCATTTTCATTCAATTGAATATTCTTTTTGTTTTTGCATCTATGGCAAATCAACATTTGTTTCCGAATTTTAATATATTAGTGATTTTGAAAAAATTGTTTTCTGCTCTAGTGACGATGAACTCTTACAATTTGAGGTAACACAGCTCAAGTATTAAAATCTAGTTCTGTCTCACTGTTCGCTTATGAAGTTTTGTATCTTGCCTCAAGCTCATTCTTAAATAGATTTAAATTCATGACATTTGATATTCTTGCAAACCACCAATATTACGAAGTCGAAAATAAACATTTTTCAAAACATTTTATTTCGGTATTTACAGGAAAAAATCTAAATTTTTTGTTTTCTTTTTCGGGTTTTCTTAATTAACATTTACAAATGAAAAATATTATAGTCTATGTCTTCATAAAAGTCCTTTTCAATATAAATTTTTAACATTGGATTGATTACACTTATTTTCAAATCTAACGATATTGATACTCAATTTATTTTGAAAGTGTTGTAGGTTCTTTGACACCTAAAAGCTCACGCATCGGCATAATGCCGAAATGTGCTTAATATCTAAAATTTATGTTGTCAGAGCACATAAATGCAATAACGTTTCATAATGCAGAATTATTTTGTTTTCAAATACTACATTTATTTCAAAATTGTGAAAGTTAAAGGTTAACAAAAGAAACATCATTTCCAATGACGCAATGAGACCATATTCGTGTTACTATCTTAACTTCACGTTTTATTTTGCTTATACACATACTGTACAGAGTGAGAGATGCTTACATGGTTGAGCTAGGTAGATTTTATAAATCAAATAACATATACAAAATATAGATGATTACAATATTTGTGAAATTGTGAGAAAATACATATTTGTCGTCAATCAATCAACTTTCAAAACGTTTATCACAATTGTCTTCGGTTCACACATTAACGTAATATGCTAATTATACTATATCGGTTTTAAAACTTAGATTATTAAACATTTATTTATAAGAGTACTTTAAAAACTAAGAAGAAAATTTACTGTATATTATATGACTTATTTTTCTTAGAGTAAAAATTTAGAGATACCACTTGTCGGTATAGAATCAACTTTTAACCTACTATGTTCTTATATTTAAATTGTTACATTGTGTTGTTGCGGTGGTGGAGTTTGAAAGTGCAGAAAAAGAAGCGGAGGTTACTGGAGCGCAGGTTGGTGTCGACGCTGTTATTGTCGGTGTGGGCGCAGCTGCAACCGCGTTTTTGGCCATCAGACTACGTTGACGAGAAGTATGGTGATGTGCTGTTCCAAAGGAAGAACTTTGTTGTCTTTTGCGCTTTTTAAGAATAACAAACGAAGAGTTTAGCATTTGCTGCTGGGTCTGTGATGAATTGCTTGTATCATGTGAAAAATTTAAAACGGATACCGTGGGCTTCTTATTGTTGTCTGCAGTAATTTGCAATTGGACTTTATCCAACCATGGTAAGAGGAAATCTTTCCTTTCGCCATCTGAAAGCAACGCTAATCTAGGTATCATTTCACCAAACGCTTGTACAGGCAAATCTTGCACAAAGATGATAGTCTGAAGATTTTCTGTGGTCGGGTAGAAACTTTGCAGTGATGCAGTCTCCTGGGTATGCTGTACTTCATCTTTGCAGTGTCTTCTCTTTAAACGCTCGATACGACGTTGTTCACGTATTTGCTGGACATCCCATTTCTTGCGTCTCTTCTCGTCTACTTCAAGTTTAGCGTGCCTCTTAAGGAATATGTCATCGGACAGATCTTCGGTGCCTTCGATGCAATACGAAGGCGACAGTTCGTGTTCAGTCCATTTTGGTATTTCCAACTTAGGCGCATCCCCTTGCAAAATTTTGGATTCTGATTTTAAGCCTTCAAAATCGTAATCGCAATTGAAGGCTTCATCCTCCCACTCTCGCGTGCTGTATAGCTGAGGCGTTGAAATATATGTGCATTTCCTTATTTTTTGACGAATGTGTGGGTGTTGTGCATCATGTGAGCTGTGGTAACGCTTCTTATCATTTAAGGATGCCGAAGGTTTAGGCGGAGTGCAGGAAGTAACAGAAGTAGTAGAACGCTGAAAAGAATGTAAAATAACGATTTACTTTTGATTGGAAACTGTGATGCATCTTTTCTGAAATACATTATAATAGAAATAACGCGACGCTTAACCAACTTAGTTTGAGTTTTAAGCTAAACAGTTCAGAATTGTGAATTAGTTTCAATGTTTATTTGTTTATTAGAAAAGCTAAACTACAACACCATTAGAGCGAATACGCTGAGCTTTTTTAAACAACAACGCTGACAGCTCTCTTTTATGTAACTAAACTAAAATTTATAATTATTAATTCAACATTGGCGGCACAATAATTTACGGCTTACAAATGTTTTATACAATACGTAATAACGAACTTGTATTCATTCGATCGAAAAAAGTAGATAAAACAGAGTAGTAATAAAGCAGATAGATTTCCAAATTTCGTAGTATTATATATGTAGAGCATAACCTATTTATTGCACGTTAAGGACTAGTAGGTTTACAACTCTCTTACAACTAACGCGCAGCAATTATTTTTAAAAAGCTTGTCAAGTCAAGTCTATGAAGGACAATTTATCCATGCCTATTGCATTGCCTTGTTAAATTATAAAGCTGTTTGCCTCGTTTGTTATTACACTACACAAATAAACTACAATTCAAAGAATTACAATTTGAGTTTACAAAATTCTATAAGACATTCAAGCCATATCAATAGGAAATCAAAATTTCCATTTGATATTTAAACTATTTAAAATTGAAAACAAATCAACTGAAAGTCAAATGATCATCATTTGCATTTCAATTATTTCCGTTTTATAATCATATTAATAGGAATTCTAAATTTCCATTTAAAAATGAAAACACATCAATTGAATGTGAAAATACACTTGAAATTCTAAACGTATCAATGTAAAGTATCTACCCATTTAGAATTCCATTGGAAATAAGGAATATTGAGTTCAAAACATATCGAATGATCCTCATTTGCATATAGGAAGTTGTAATTTCCATTTGAAAATGAAGACACGTCAATTGAAAAGTAGACACCCACGTAAATCCTAAGCATATCAATTCAATTGAGTATCCATTGAATACGTGTTTCCGATATTATCAAACTTATAAAAGGTACTTCCTTTCAATGTTTTTTGCAATCGAGATGCTTATAAGCATTTATTCTTTTGCTTTATTAAGTTCAACCAACCGGCATATCTTGCACGCTAATTTTTAACAGTTCTGCAGTTCTTATGAACCGTGGGCTATTAAGGCTTTGTTTACATTAAAGTAAAACTGACCCTTGAAAACCTTTTCAACCACTCTATTCTCTATAACTCTTCTGTTATATCTTTCAAAAACTTCCTTCTCTTAAAGATAAGTTACTCGATTTTAGTTATCTTTGATGCTACGTGTTTTCCTTTACAAACATTTTCTAACAGAAATTTAGCTTACCTTTTCCGTTTCTGCCGTTGAATCGCAGCTAACTGATTCATCTGTGTGGTAATCTGGAGCATGCCACCGCATTATTGTCATTTGCTTGCCACGACTCAGGATTGGTTGATTGGGTACACTTAAATGCGACGTCGAAGTGTTTGTTGAAGCAACAGCTTTGAAAGCTGTCTGACCATCATTGGTTGTTGTCGAAGCTGGCGAAACACTTGGCTTAGCTCCTCTTGGTATCGCTAATGACTGTTTTGCTGCCTGTTTCAATCGCAAACGTTTGCTTTGAACGGCCAAAACTTCATTACTATCCTCAGTGCTGTTGCCAGTGTCGTACGAGTCGTCAAGGACATGACTTTGCAGATGGGAACTGTTTGCTGTGACATCTTGTGACTGATTAATATCGCCTTCATCATCTTCCTGCGGATGCTCTTCTTCGTTTTCCCCGCCATGTTCTTGTTCATGAATACTCGGTGTCTCCTCATCTGCATCTTCATCTTCTTCAATGATTTCCTCTTCATTATCAATTTCGACCTCATCATACTGTTCTTGCTCCTCTTCATCGTCTTCTTCGTGCTCAGAGTCTGTAGTTTGACTTTGGGGACTGCGAGTGCGTTTTCCTCGCGATAAGGGAACCCTTTGGAGAACAATTTTACTGATAAATTTTCCATTACATTCTCCAATTATATTAGATATGCCCTTAGGTCCGACATCACTCTTTTGTATTGTGTTTATGCCGCTTGGCTGAGATGGAGCTGCTGGAACACTTGCCGGCACGTTTGCTTTACATTGTATTTTAGCCAATGGTGGAGGTGGCAATGTCGAAATTTCTCCAGATCTTTTGATTTGGCGTTGTAGCTGCTTCTGTAGATCTTGGATATGATTCTCCAATGCTGCATTGCGGGATCTCAACGTCTCCAATTCCTCATTTCGCGTTATGAGTGCCTTGTCTTTGGCCATAAGTTGGTCACTTTGTTCCTGTATCAAATCCAGATGAAGTATTAGCATACCCTTTAGCTGTTTGTTTTCCTTAAGCAGCGCCAAAACATCAGAGTTCGGTGATGACGCTGATCCTCCCCCACCACCGGCCGTTGTCATATTGTTACTGTACGCAGATTTCGTCGGTTGGCTGGTATGACAATAAACGTGGTCCAGGTATTTGCTATTTGTCGTGTTACTGTTGCCTGCATTTGGCGCCTTGTTACATTTGCCCTCCATTTCTAAGGGACAGCTCACACCAACGTTCGTTCTGAGGCAGATTTCAAGTTTTTGCAGTTTTTGTTTTTATTCTTTATATTTATTGCCAGTTTCTTCTATCGTTTTCTTTAGAAGTAACGCAGTTCACCACCTCGTTATCGCTGGATACATTTATAACATTTAGCTCGTTTTACAGCAAGTTGCAGCAAAGTAGTCTGTTTTATGTTTTAAGCAACGACTCGTAAGAAATTCCTTATATTCTGCAAATGATTTGTTCTGGACTTTTTATGAAAATACAACTTATCGCTTTCAAACATTTTACCTTTCTCAAATGCCGGAGTAAAATTCACACTAGTGATGGAAAAACTGATTGCGACCACAATTCCTTATCGATGTTGGAGCATCACTTTCGATTACTGCACAATCGATTTTGGGTGTTGAGATATGTGCTGCAATCGAGTTTAAATACAGATGAACATTTACGAGAAATCAATTATAAGTAAAAATAAAATTGTGCAAACAAATATTATGTACCAATTGAGAGTACAATAATAGCAATTGGTTGTTATCATTCAATAACGTAGAACAACATATTAAGTAAGCCAGCATTTAGCTGTACTCGAACTCTTAATCTTTCAAATTAAATATAAACAGAACAGCTGTTTAGCCATAGGAAACACAGTTCTTAGAGACATATAGAAATTGGTAGTTGTATAAATGCTATCCAAAGCGGGCCAATAATGAGGTGTACACCTAATAAATTATACAATGAATATCATTGCAGTTGCCGTAAGTCTTTTTCTGAACCATGCGATATGTAAATATTTTAAAGTTGCAGAATTTTATGAAGATTGTGCGCATATTTTTTACTGAGTTAAGTTTACAATTCCCTTTAAAATAAACGAGGTAGAAATAAAAGAGGAGAAATACTTCATTCCCTAATTTGATTAAAAAAGCAAAAATTTGGTACATTTGGTATATTTTATATTTCATTTTTGGTATATGAAAACTATGTTAAATCTGTCAAATCACTTTCCGTATGTTTCATTGTACGATGAAGTGAAAATCTTGGAAACATCTGTGCGGCGTATTTTTGTGTGGTCGGCTTTGGTCTCGGCTGCAAACCTGTTGTTTTGCATGTAAGAGAAAATGCCGAAAATCAAAATATAGTTTTAAGTTGGTACTACTGATGCCGCTCTTTTTTGTTTTGATTTTTTTTTTGTTTCATATTTGATAAGAATTCCACAAACATGTCCATTTTTGGCGATGAAGGAGTTAGAGATCTGCTCAATGACAATGTGGTCGATGGTCTGGATGAAAGCAACGAACACTTATTTGGCGACGAAGCCAATGAGGCTGACGGAAATGATGCCGGAGAAGGAGGTTCGGAAGCACCGGTTGCTGTGAAAGTCCAACCAAAGAAGCGAACTGTTAATCCTAGACCGAGACTTACAATCGAAACTCTCCGTGGCCAAAGGGGTCTTCATACTATTGAAGAGTACTTCAAAGATATTAAATTTAAAGGTAAAGGTGGTGAAAAAGAGGACTTGGATGAAGTTATGAAACGTTTACAGCATTGGGCCCACAGAATGTATCCCACGTATAAATTTGACGATGTTCTTGGAAATATAGAGCGGTTAGGCAAGAAGAAAGAGCTGCATGTTCATATGTCCCGATATCGCCTGGGCATGTTAGAGAGCATGAAAAACCATGGTGCGGTGGATGATTGCGGTGAAGACGACGAGGCACCAGCAGCAAATGATGAACCATTTGATGAATTTGATGCCCTCCTAGATGAGCAAATTGCAATTTCGAAAATAGCGCCGAGAACACCGGCGACCAACTCATCAAAATATGCAGTGCCCAGCGCTAACAACTCCGCAGCAAGCAGCAACTATGCTACTCCATCATTTTCCCGAGCGAATGCGGCAATGTCAACACCATACTCTGAAGCACAAAACCTCAATGATACCAGTGACTTTGCGACACCTTTGCCACCCAGCCAGCCAACGACCCCAGTTCCTAAACAATTGACGGCTGAACAAATGGCACGTATTGCGGAAAATAGGCGATTGGCTCAAGAACGTCTAGCGGCTAAGAAATTGGCTCAGCAACAAGTTCAGAAGAGCCACTGCCGGTAGCAGTGGTAACTGGCATGTAAGTTAACTCCTTTTTGTTTTTAATAAGAAAAACCCGAAGATCAGTAGATTATTGTTAATTTAATGCATTTATTTGTATTTTTTTTTTTTTTTTTTTTTTTTAAAAGATCCAGGAACAGGATTGTACAATGGAGATTCTGATTAACATCGGTTTATCTATAAGTAAGCATTTATAGGCTCCCTTCTATTTGTAAGGAAACTATGCGATAAAGTTTGTAGCCAGTGATTAAAACAACTCACAATCATTTTATATAAACAATTTATTAAAAAAATAAAACAGATTCAACTGGATTGTTAGCATAAACCTGGTTTATACCACACATTCATGGTTCTTAATATACTGGAGTTGGACGATGAGATTTAGGTCATATAAAAAGACAATTCGAAGGTTGTACAATAAAAAAGTACATAGAAATAAGATGACAAGTTCCTAAAAATAAGCTTAAAATTTCCATAAAAGCTAAATACATTAACTGGAAATGGATATTTTCAATTCAGGGAATGGTAAAAATGTATATGAGTGAGTGGTATGTACGTTATGTGTAAATATAGAATTTAAGTACAAATGTAATACTATTTACATTGAGGACACTTTGCGATGTTCCTTGTTTAAAGTCACACGTTGTGCTTACGATGTTGAGAATTTAAATAGCATTTGTGGGAATAGTGCCAACATTTCCTTCGTTTGCTGCAGTAGACTTGGAACTTGAGTGGTCGACGAAGATTTCATTGTGTGTGTTTCAATGATTTTCGTAGGCAGTGCTTGTTTTAAGCTCGGATTAACTGCGTCGTTTACAGTTTCATCTATTACTTGCAGCAGGCGTTTGTACAGGAAAGATTCTCTGAAAATCGGCTTGGAAAGACTTAAATGATCGTCCTTTAGCACGTAAAAGTCACCATAGTTTATAAAGGCCGATTCTTCAGTAACAATGCGCAGAGGGAATTTAAATGAGGTTAACATTGTTGGCGTTCCTTCAGCTATACTAACCACTTTAATATTGCGGAAGCAGGAGCGTAGGCAATTCATGAAGCGGTCGTGCAAAGCCAAGAGACGAGGTGCGTTTTCTTCCATTTCCTTAACTTCTATGGATGGTGACAGAATCATTTGCATGTGTTGTTTCCATTTTGCTATCGGAGAGCCACGATGTGGTGTACCTAAAAAGACAATACCGCTAGTATTCTTTGCAATTTGTTGCACCTTTGGGTCTGGACTATCTTTGGCATTCATAAGAATCAATTTGGTCAATATACCACCCATAGAATGGCCAATCCAGACTATAGGTCTATCATTGCCAATATCAGACATGGCTATGCGCTCCATAAGTGAATTGGCCCTAACTTCTATGTGACCCTGTCCCTTTTCACATGGGCAGTATTTGGTAAAATTTGCTGACCACTCTGTCACAGCTGAAGTATAATCGATTCCGATGATTCTTGTGTTGGGGTGATCGTCGGGTAACCATTCCATGGGCCAACAATTCGTATATTCTTCTTCACTGTCCTTGTTAATCCACTCATTTCCAGCAACGCTGAATTCGCCTGAACAATTTTCATTAGCCGCTAAGGGCACATCGGGATGCACAACCTCCCAGTCGGGTTCCAATTCAGCTTCATTTTGTAATGTTTCCACAAGCTCCTTAGTGGCAATATCACTTATTTGTAAGCGTTTGCTCGAGGGTTTTTTCGCAGTCTTTAAAACGGTATCTGCAAGGATGAATTATATGTTAATCATGTAAACAAAAAATCGCTTCCGTCTCATATTTACCTTTTTCAACATTACCATCCTTTGTATCAATATTTGTATTTTGTGTTTTATCGGTCTTTGGCGAATTTGTAGGTGCTGCTTGAACGTTTTGTGGCACATTTTGTAGCTTTTCTCCTTTTTGGTTGCCATTTCTAGTGCCGTTCTTTTTCATATTGACGCGTCTTTGTTCACCCACAAGAAAAACATCATCTGTTTCGCTGGTATAGAAAGCATTTTTGCCATACAGTCCCAGTTCGGTTGGTTTGCGATCTTTTTGGCGCCAAGTTATAAAAACGCCACCCAACAGGCCATGGACAAAGATTATGTCGGCTTTGGGCTTACTGCGTGTTCTTAAGCGTGGATGTAGGGGGTAAACATTGGGCGGATACAACGTGTAATTGGGATCATCATGATCGAGATTGGCCATGGTTTTTGCGGAGATCACTTGCAGTCTCAAATCTGGACATTGCTGCCATTCTGCTAGGACACCAACCCAACCACTTGCAAAAAAGTGTTCAACACTATCCTTGACTAGAGACATATTCGCCAACACCTTGCACAAGGTGGAAAGGGTTTCGTTATCATCGGCAAATATTTTGGCCAATTCCATAAGGTGCACCAAGCCGCCATCTTTGATTATTTGCTCGGAAATTTCAGTTTCTTTAGTAACATGATGCAAAAATGATATAATTTCCTTAAGCATGTCAGTCTCCTGAACATTGAATGAAACAGGATGTTCTTGTGTAAAGAATTCACAAACGTCCTCCTAGAATGAAATGAGAAAATATCAATTAGTTGTTCATCCTTCATGACACTGTAGCTGCAGGCATGCCACTTACCACAGGGTCTTGTTCAGGAAAATATTTTGCGAAGAAATGTGTTACACACGACTTTGGTTTAAGATGCGCCAGCAGCTCATGGAAATCGGATAATACTAATTTAGGATTCTTTATGCAGCCTTTCATGTGTACCGGAATGAACCAACGTGTATCTGCTCCAGATCGAGCCAATGAAACCGCAGTTCGGGCATCGCATATTTGGGCCAAATGACGAAAATCCCAGTCTTTTAAATGATCAATATGCGCCAATTGTCTCACTGCCTTCAAACGCTCATGATGGGAGCCAGTTTGGGCTATATTCAGTAGCCGCCAGGCCACTGAATGTTTAACAGCTTTCCACCATTTTCCTACAGGGTTTACAATGACGCTAATCCATTTCTTATCATCCTCTTCCTGCTCCTTTAGCTTGCGCATGGATTCCTTGTAAATGTGATACTTGATGTAGATGTAATCGGGTTCAGGTTTCTTGTCATTTGTATTGTCATGGTTATCAACAAATTTTGAGATTAACTTTTGCAATCTACGTTTATCATAAAGGATGAGACCACATCTAAAAGAACATATTTATATTGTAAATTAGTAAAATATAACAAGTTGTGATGTACGTTTTAATAACGTATAATCTAACAAACATAGCAAATCCATCACAAAATGTAGTTGCCATAAATTAGAACATTCGAATTTAAAACACGTCATTAGTAAGGCCAATATTGGAATGTGGGTCTGTTATTTGGGATCCTCATTACAATATTTATAATAATAAAATTGAATCTATTCAAAAACGATTTCTACTGTTTTGCCTACGTAATATTTATGGTCATAATTACATAAACCTACCACCGTACAAGACAAGGCTTACTATTATCGGGTTACCAACACTGCAGAGCAGCAGAACTATGCTAAATTTGAAGTTACTGATAAATTTAATTAACGACGAGGTTTGCTCCGACTTCCTCCATAGACTAAATTATATAAATAAATAAATAAAAAAAGTGTACATTGAAAGGTTTGCTTATTAGCCGCTCTATTGATTTTAAAAACCTTAAAGAGGTTTCGTATCTCGTATTAGTTTGAACCGATATCATTGTGAGGAAATAAGTGTATTTCTGGTTCTAACTAAGCGCCTTTCCGAAGAGACTTTTCTTCTATAAAAGACTTGGCGAAGATGTCTTCCAATATCACATTATGGTTCTCCTTATTGCCAATAAATGATCAAACGCAATGATTACCTCTATGCATATCTTAAAGCGTATGGCGCAAGGGAGCATAAGTTCATCAGAATTGTGTTCGCTGTAGTCATAAAGATGTGAGTAGCAATGCCTGATGGTTAGAACATGCGACTGTCATGCATATGAACGTAGTTTCGAGTCACAATACAGCCACCTGTCACCTCAAGTGATCGCTTATAACCTCCCTGAATTGGGAAGTTCTCCGATATCGCATTCATGTGATGCAAGGAAACTAGATTTTTTGGTAGATTTGAAGGTATCGCTCTAGAATTTCACTTTACCAATTGGCTGGGTAACATACATGCATACTTTTTTTTTTTTAAGACGATACACTTCCATTGCGGTAACCGCATCACTTTTCTCATTTTGCGAAGAGCTCCCAAAACAACAACTTCGCTGATGCTCTTGTACATATAAGAAAACATGCGATCATCTTCCGATGGATATATATGTATGTAAGCGGTACAATACAATGCTGCACGTTATAAAACTACGCACATGAATTGAATACAACCACCGTTGGTGTGTTAAATAGATTTATTACGTCAACAAAAGGCTTGCTCGTGTGGCGCTATAAATTTTCTTGTATTCAATATGGGTTTTGGCCCCCACATAATTTTGCGAATTAATTGATTTGGCCTTGATGTGTGAGTGCAAAAAGTTTATCCAAAACTTATGCTATCTCGTTTTAACAAAATCGTATGTTTTGTTTTGATCACTAATATTCACAACAATCACTGTTAATAAACTGGATACTTGAAGAAATATTATTTGAAATTTTATTATTGTTTTCAGCTGTGATAGATCATCTTTCATAAACATAGCATGTAAACAGAAAAATATTGTTAGGTGGATTTGTTTTTGTTTACAACCTCAAGTTATTTTCAGTTCGTAAATGTTGATTGTTATTGTTTTGAAGTGTATTTATGTAAACAGCCATTTGAGGATGTCACTTTCGAGATAAAAACAAAAGCAATCATGCTAAATAAAAATTGCGGAAGTACAGTCGTCGACAAAATAAAGTTTATGTGCTTGCTGTAATGAGGAATCATATGAGGCGAAATCTCACCAGCATTGACATTATCACAATTGTTTCAAATAATATAAATGAAAAATGTCTACCTTTCACTGGCATTTAAAAAGGTTTTAGCCACTATTATTTGAACCAATTATAATGGAATCCCACTAGTTTTCTAAAAGAATAGTTAAGATTGGTTAACAAATATCAACAACAAAAATAACACCAATTATTATATTTGAATAGCGAGGTCTCTTTCTCCGACGAACGAGAGATATCGGTTGATATGTGGAAGCATGGAGTTTAAGCTAAATGAACAGGGCCGCAATGTTGTAATGATGGTAATGGTTATTACCAATTAAACATAAGATGTGATTTCATTAAAACTAGCAATTGCAATGGAAATAAATGATGCAATGCAATAAATAAATGTGAATTAATCGTCACAATTAATTGCAACTAGGCGCCTTTGCATTTTTATTAGATATTTGGAATACTGATGCTGATATCAACCGCATGGACCAAATCACTGCTTGAAAGTGTAGATGTGCCAACATAATTTGTACTAAAAATGTGTTCAAAATTAATTTTTTTTTACTGCGCAAAAGGTAGAATGCCTGTCATTTATTAAGTAACCGGCTTAGCCTGTAAAATTAATTTTGTAATAATAGTTAGTCCTTGTTATTGAAAGTAACAAGCTGATACTACATTTACATTTATAAAAAAACGATTTTGAGACATTGTTATCTATTTTAAAGTAGTGATATTTTGTAGACATTAAAACAGATTTCTTAATATCTGCGTTGCTAAACATTTATAAAGAAGAACATCGTAAGATTGAATTGGATGCAAGACAAATGTATTTTTATTTCCACTGAGCACGCACATAATAATGTCTAAAATCTATAATACAATAAACTTTCTTTAAGACGCCCGATGCTAGGTGGGATGTCCTTAATTTTGTTGAAATTATTTCATTTCATTTATTTCATTTCAGTCTTGTAATTTAAAGCCTTTTGGTCAAACATTATAACATTATCAAAAATTTATTAATTAAATAAGCTGTCCAATACGGAGAAATTTTTCTAGACACTGAAATAAAATCATCTGATAAGAAATCAACATAATCTCCCATCACTTATGATAACGAAAAAAATATAAGTATGTTTGCATCCATAGACTTACTTTTGCACCCACTGTACATCTTGAGATCACCTCACGATGATAGAATATATGATACGCAAATGTCGATGGCTACATACGTAGACGTCAATTGGACGAGCCCCC
This sequence comes from Philornis downsi, assembly GCA_019455685.1. Lineage (NCBI taxonomy): Eukaryota > Metazoa > Arthropoda > Insecta > Diptera > Muscidae > Philornis > Philornis downsi. The sequence goes on along the minus strand of JAHXMU010000039.1, from coordinate 2,200,153 downwards.
CTTTATTTCAGTTTTTATAAGAGTGTACGTGCAGAAACAAGACCTGACACAAATTTGAAAATAGAACCATAACACAACTTCATTCACATGTGCAAAGATTCCCAAAACAGTATCACGCCATTTGTTGATGATTAATACCTCCGATGTGATTAGTCTCGGGGTTTTATTTGGCTTATATGACAAACTTACGTGCATATCTATATATGTAAAATTGCTAAGGTAAATTACTTACGTGGTCAGTATGCCGACACCTCGAAGGGTCTTTGGGTAACGACGTATAACGTGACCTAAACTGTTCATTGAAGAACGCCGACTAGAAGAGTTTCCCGCAAAAGGACGTTTCTTGACTCCAATAAGAACTTAGCAGATTTGTTTTCCCTGTTTTTGTTCCGTAGGCCTGAATGCTTTTAGGCAAAATCTATTTACAACCGATTAAAACGTCTTTCGATTTATCTCCAAAATGGAGCTCCAACTAGAATTTTTTTGCTGTACAGATGTTTTACTTAACCACTTCACAATAAAACAATTTTTACAAAAAAAAAAAACCAAATCGCAGGGGTGTTGAAAATTGTCAAAAATATTGATATTGTCAGTAATTTCAATTCTTTTTTCTTTGAATGAGTAATATTTTTCCGCAGTGTAACAAATGCGTAACAAAAATTGCTTAATTTTGTTCAAAATACTATGACATTTCCACTTTATTCCCGTTTTGTTTAGCAATTGTTTATTATTTTTCAGTTCGGCTGTGAAATTTTAATTGTTTGTTAGAGCTTTTTCTTTTGTTCCGTTTTCACTGAACTTATCACTTTACGTTTCAATTGTTGAATGATTTGCATTGGTGCCGTTCACTTACTACATTGGTTCACTTCGTTCGATTTTATTTTGTTATTCTGTTGTTGTTTACTTGTTTTGTTGTGCTCAGTAAAACTTTTGCGCCAGGGGGTGTAGGGAGCGGACACACAATTGGAATTTATCTTACGAGCTGTGACGGCATCTCTTCGTTTGCTGACGTTCAGAAGTTGCCAGAAGTCTAAAGTTTTTTTCCTTACTAAATAACAAAAAATTGCAAAATGTACAACATTTAAACTAAAAGAATTTTCACAGAACTTGTATTAAAATATTTTTTATATTATCCTTTAAAATGATAAAATATTTTAAGTACAATATAAAAAACATAGGCAACTTGTTGACTATAATTGACATAGAGGGAGTAATTATTTTTCTGTCATGTGAAATAATGCATCACAAATATTTTTCACAGAGAAGCTACTTAAATCTCTAAATTAGCCTTTACAAAGAAACGGAGATACTGTACTAAGAATTGTTAAAGAGGATGGCACGCTTGGTGTGGCAGATTTGACCTTATTTGTGGATAATTTTGTTTAAATTTGCGAACCTCCTCAAAAAGATTTAAATTTGTCAAGGCAACTTTAAACTGTATAATCATATTTGAACGTTTTTAAGAATTATAAACCTGTTTGTTTATATTGAATCTGAGGTATAACTTATTTATTTAAAAACTACTCTTTTTAATTTGTTGCAGAAGTCCCAATGTTAAAATTTTTAAAAAGAGAGAGAGAAAGAGAAACATTCCATTTTCAAAATACGTTAAAAAAACACATAGTACTTTCATTCATTTTGTTTACGAGTATGTATTTATTTAAAAACTGCATGAATAAAAAAAAATGCTAGAAAAGTACCAGCAATCAACTTAATTCTGGCAACACTATATTCGAATTAAAGTGAAAAATGGTGAAATGACGATATGAGGCAAGATGTATTGATATAGGTTGGCGTTATCACGACGCAAATATAACTTTGCAACAACAGGCAAATTGTTTTTGAAACGAAACTGCCAAAGTTAGCTGACGTAAACAAATCAATTGTTGCAAAGAGTAAATAAAAGGAAAGTGCCAGATCGCCATAGTTCGTAATTTTTCCCGTTTTTAATGAAAATTAAATAATTTGTGTTATGTTTTTTTAAAAAGTAATTTATACTAAGAAAGAAGGAATATTTTCTATTTTTCACATATGAGTAAAAAAAATTGTAAAGAAACAACTAAATATGACAGCTTTTCTGTTAATATGAGGAAAGTTGAAAACAATTGAGCTGATAACACCCACCCGTATGTTGATTTAATCACCAAATATGAAAATATAGGAATCTTGGCCAAGTTATCCGTTTGTTGGATAGTAACTCTAAAAACGAAAAAAAAAAAATTGGAATATTTCCGTACCTGATGCAGTTGGAATTGCAAAATATAATCATAATTTTGTGTGTTACTGCGTCCTTCAAATTTATTGTAAATGGTACGGTGTTTGGGACAACACTAAATTAAAAAGTATTTTTTTTTTTTAATAAATATTTAAAACTTTAAAAAGAGGTAAAAATTAATAAGTGCTCTGAGTCTTAAGCTCTTAGTATAGGGTGACTTTTTAATCGTAGTTTTTTTTTTAATCGAATAAATCACTGAAATTTGCATCATATATTAAAATTTTTTATTGGGAGCGATAATTTGGTCTTGTCATTTAATTTTTAAAGATAATTACATGTAAATGTTGTCCATCCGGAAGGTGCAATTTTTCGTTACTTTTTCGAGCATCTCGGCCTGTATTCCACGAATAACACGTGTTATGTTATCCTGTAAGGCTTCAATAGTGTTCGGCTTGTTCACATAGACTAACGACTTCACATAATCCCACAAGAAATACTCAAGAGGCGTTAAATCGCAAGATCTTGGGGGACAACTCAAAGGGCCAAATCGAGAGATAAACTGCTCACCAAATTCATCCCTCAACATATCCATTGCTTCAAGAGCGGTGTGGCATGTATCACCGTCCTGGTGAAGCCGTATGTCAACCAAGTTCAACTCAGCCAATTGGGGCAAAAAAAAAAAATCGTAATATCGTTCGTATGTATCCGTTCAGTAAGAAATTAGCCTCATCACTGAACACAATTTTTCAATAAAACAGCGGATTTTCATTGGACTTTTGTAATGCGCATCCACCAAAAATTAGACGTTATGGTAGGTCATTCGTCATTCCATGATGAAATGGCAGAGTATACTGTACACTTTTCACATTGACAGATGACGTTTGGACGCCATTACCAACCAGTGCTGCCAACCTGAAAAACTTAGATCTTAAAAAAACACCCTGTAAAATATGCACTTATAATTGTTTAAAAAATATGAAATAAAAAAACATTGTAATAATGCAAAGTCTTTTAAGTTACAAAAATTTGAAAAAATAAAAACTTAAAAGAAACATTTCTGGAAAAACATTAGTTTTATATACATATAATTTTCAAGAAAAATTTGAATAGTTTTGTTTAATTTTTTAAGAATCATGAAAAACGTTTATTTTTTACTACTTTTTGAAAACTAACTTATCAAAGACATATGGACATATAACGTTTTTAAAAAAGGAATTTTCCAAAAAATACCGAAAATTTAGCAGAAAGAAATTATTATAAATATTTTCAAAAATTTAAAAAGTCGAATTTCAAAAGACTTATATATTAAAAAAAGATTTGAAGATTTTTCACGTTTTTTCTTAATTTTTGGTAATGGTTTATTTGCAAATTTAAAATTTTCAAAAAATTTAAATATTACTTCAAATATGCCTTAGAGTATTGGCAAACTAACAAATATCAGCGATTTTTATTAAATTTAAACTTGCTTGCCAAGACGGTGATTACCTAGATGTAAATCTGCCAAACTAACCTGTAGAAGGGATGACACAAAAAATTGGCCTGGCAGATTCAGATATTATTGGGAATATTGGCCAATGTTTATTTCGGAAATTCTGCCAACTTATCCGCAGATAGAGTTAAATCTACCATATTGATCCGTTACTGTGTCATCCCCTTTAAACTTTTAATTATGTTGTCGGTTGCCCTCTTCAAAGACACATTTTTACATGAAAAATGTCTATAACGACTTTTTTAAAGAAATGTTTATAAAGACTGTTTATAGTAAATTAAAATTAAATCGTTTTAGAATTCCAGGTAATTTTAAGCGCATAAACTTTAATACAATAAATGCTTTCATATAATCCTTATCAAATGTGTTTTTTGTGTCATTTTTGAAGAAATCTCGTAACTCTACAAATTGGATCGCTGCCATTTTTTTATTACAACTTTTTTTTTATTGTTTCCTGCAGAAGAAAATAGCACTTGTGTCTACTTGTGCTCTCGCAACATTTATTTCCATTTTTGAAAATTAACATTTTCGATTAGAGTATTCAGATTTTATCGTTTGGTTTTGATCGAAATTTTGCAGCACTATGGAAGAAACATCTCTGTGTTTGGCAAATTTACTATCATCACAGAAAAGAAAAACGGGAAAACAACAACGTAAAGTAAATAGAGCTATTTTCCACGGGTGGAGTTATTAGGGAATTGTTGCAAGTTTAATAAATTTCGCATGAAATATATATTCAAATAAGAGCTAAATTTATGTTGATATAGAGATCCGACGAATTCTCGACGGAATGCCCATCACAGAGAAGGAAAACACATCGTCATCTACCGACGATTCGTATTCCTCCACAAAGGAACCTGAGGAATGCACGGCAACGGAGGAGTACTCAGCTGTTCCTGAGAGCTTCTTCTCGTCACCAGCTTTACCTACATTCCACCAAAGGAAATATGACATTTTCCAAAGGCTACAAATTCTAGTAGCTGAGTGTCGAAGACGATTTAGTGATAGAAAAGAGTTAGCATCTGAAGACGATGCGACTATCGCGGAATTGTGCGAGACTCTAGATGTGGCCTTTCAGTATGGGTTAAAGCAACAACAACCTAACTTTGTGGTGTCAGCTGCTAGCCTTTTTCAAAATATGCAGGAAATTGTTATTGGGTCATCGTCAGCGAAGTCAGCAACAAATACGGCAATGTCCGCTACGAATACTTATTTTTGGGATTTTTGCCAAAACTTCCTTACACCCCATGAAAAGGAGCGGTTTGAAAAGTTGAAACAAACATGGACCAAGTGGGGTAAGGGCAGGTCCTTCGTAAGAGCTGCCCTAAATGAGCACTCCTTACATAGGTACATTCTGACTTGGCTATATGAGAAGCAGACATTAAAATCATATTATAGCCATTGGTCTCTTTTAACTGATGAAAAAATAACAGCCTCCCTTCCGGAAATGATAAAGTCTTTGGATCATGTCCTATTTGCTTTGGCTGTGGACAGGACGGAACTAAATGCCGCTTTAAAAATGTCTGAGGAAAATATGATGGTGGTAAAAGAGGAACCCGTAATATATGCCCCTACACCGGTGAAGGTAGAGTCCAAACCTAAACGAAAACCAACTATTGTGGAAAGACCTATTGCTACCACTTGTTCTACCGATGATTTGTTAAGGAATTTGCATAATGCAAATAATGCCGAATCGGAATCGGAAAAATCAGGAGGAGAATATTTCACTGGTATAGAGTTGGCATCACCTATAGATGACGTTTTGCCGCCTGATCCCATTGAACCGGAATTAGCATTTCTTAAGCAACCTTTATATGAATTCAACGGTTCTACATCATCGGCAAATTCATTTAATGAAGTCGATTGCGCTGAGACAAGGAGCGAGGCGTCATCTCACTGCAGTAAAAATTCATTAAGTACAGCTCAGACAAATGATATTTGTCAAAATTCTCAACATTCTTTGCTCGAAGAGCAACTGAAGGATATAAACGAAAGATGTTCCCTGCTTGAAACCCGAGTGGCCCAGTTAAGTTTGGAAAATCGTCAATTAATTCGAAGGCTTAAGCAACATTTCGAAGATTCTGGCATCGATCCGTCGTCGTCTTTTGCAACCAATTTCCTTATAACCATACCGCACGTTAATTTGCACAAAACTAAACATTCTCCTTCTAATTACCATCTCTACGAAATCCATATAACAATGAGGCAAAATTTGGAACACTGGTCTCTGTGGCGTCGTTACAGTGACTTTGATAAACTCCACAAATCACTATTGAAAACTCATCCTTCTGTGTCAGTTGTGGAATTTCCACCAAAAAAAAGATTCGGTAATATGAATCAACGATTTGTTGAAGAGAGACGTCAACAGCTGCAGATTTACTTGCTGAACTTGGTAGAAACTCTGCCTCAGCTTGAGGTCTGCAAATCGAAGTCAGAACTTCAGAAGGTTTTCCCCTTCTTGAGGGAGCGGTAACGCTGTTTATGTTGCATACTCACCCAAAGGAGGTGATTAGAAAAATTATATGTTTCCGTTTATTGAGTAATTTAGATAATTATTAATAGTTAATGGACCAGAAGTAAAAATCAAACTATGTATTAAATAAACATCTCTTATATACATAAGAATTACTTTGTAAATATTAATATTCCAATGTAATGGGCACATAGAGAAAGATACGCAGCGATAAGTAATTAAAATATATAAAAAGTGTTTTTTAAAATATTTTAATGTCAACAGTATTTGGCTTTGTATGCGTAAAACTTGGATGGCTACTAAGCTGCCCCTGATTTGTATGATGAACATTTGAATAGTCCTGTCTCAAGTTTGGAAAGGGAAATAATTTGTTAGGATGTATCGAATGGGATCAAAGAGTATAGACCTTTCCTTCTAAGATAGTGGTGAAGGCATAAATGTATATAATTATTACAATATGGCTCCCAAAAGGAAGAACCTAAGGCCTTAATTATTTTCCATTAAGCGTCTTGGTAAAACCTGAAAAAATCAGTCATTTAATCATGCTTCTTATGGTACCTCCTATACAAATGTCCGATTTAACTCTTATTTTCTAAAGTTAATATCTTTTATGCGGCTGCACTCAACTCAGTCGAGTTTGGAACAGGATTCGCTAATGTAGTATTATTGTCACTTAACGTACAAATTGATTGATTTTCCGAAATTAATTTTTTCTCTGTAACTCCAATTCCTTTAGAATGCTTTGTAAATTTTGAGAAAATCGATTGGCTACCTAAGTCCCTTCTGGTATCCCCCATACAAATGATCTATTCAATCCGTATATTCTTAGGTTCATATCTTCTAAGTTGCACTAAATGCAGTTAAATCTGGTTTCGCTAAAGTGTGCCTAAGAATAAAAACACTGCATTGCCACGTTCCTTCATGTATCTTCCGTACAAACGGATTGATTTTTCAAAATTTAGTACTTCCATGTAACTGTTAACTAGTAAGCTGTAGCGACATAAGTTTTGTTCATTGTGTTGCCTTTAGAATCTTGCGAAATTTCAGAGAAACCGCGCAACATAACCGACATATATTTCAACTACTTCCAAACCTGTCAAACAAATTGACTGGCTTAACAAAATAGTACTTTTTTCCTGTAAACCTCAAGACTGCAGTGACTTAAATTTTTTGTCGGTGTTATTTAATTTTAATATTTGGTAAAATGTTAGAAAATCGGCCGGTTAATCTCAATGGTACCTCTGGTATCGCCCATACAAAACACATATTTTAACCCCTAGATTCAAATCTTAAATTTTTAATAAGCTTTTGCACCAATAGAAAAGACGTTGGATGCAGATATATATAAGTCAGTTCACCTGACTGAAATGTCTGTACTTATTTCGAGATCGAAAATCTAATTTAATGCCATTCGCAATTAAAGTTTTTTTTTTTTATTTTTTAAAGTGCATAACAATTTTTTAAAATTTAAATTAATTTAACACAAACTAAACGCCATTGAGTAATAGACATCACAGATGTTTTATGAGGAAGATACAACTTCAAATTGAAATTCAATCACTGGTCCAGTTATTTCACCAATTTTCTCATTTTCTCTTTGAGCATCTTGTCATCGGCACCCGCAAAACTCGAAAGGCATTTCTTATTTCTAATGAACACAAAGGTTGGCATATTTTTGACCTTGTAATAATCAGATATTTCTGGGAATTTTTCCACATTTACTTTTAGCACGATAACTTTATCCTTGTACTCCTTGGCCAATTTTTGCACGTAGGGACTTATGGCTCTGCATGGACCACACCAGGTGGCATAGAAATCAAGAAGTATCAATTTATTTCCAGCATCATCCATTGTCTTCTGTAATTCCGCGGTATTTTTTAAAATGGACACCATTTTGTTGATGTAATTAATAATATAGGGTTTCACTTTAAATGATTCCTGGTAAATTTTATTTTAAGCAAAAAAACATATGTACTTCGCAGTTCTGACTGGAGAAATGTCGTCAATTTAATTACAATTTTGTGTAACATTCCTCTCGCTACGTTCTTTGTAACGGTTTTGCTGAATTAGCGGCTTTGCTGTTCAATACCTTCATAGGAGAGAACATTCCTACTGAAGACAGATGTGGGAAGAAAAAAGAAGCAACTTGTCCAAAAATTTATTTCCATAGGGATATGCAGGTGGCGCAAGCAAATTGACAGGTACAAATTCAGTTAAATATGTGAACATCCCCATCACAAGTTCTGAAACTTTAAATTACTGTAACAATGAGAAAAAACCATTGTACTCAATAGATATCAGTTTTAAAATTTCACCTTCTAAAGCTTTTTTTAACATTAATTTCTTTTAAAAATCGCGACCGACTCATTAAGAAGAAAATGCTTAGAAAAATTCTGAACTAGCTTGGAATTAATATTTCTTTATAATAAAGCTGATTTCCCACCAAGGAAATAACTGGATGAATTAACTCTTCTATGTCATAGCAAAATTGTTGTTGTTCAAGCAAAATTTTCTTGCACACAGATAACAGATCTAAAGTCAACGATACCTTTTCATATAAAGTTAAAAATTTTGGAGATTTTTGGAATTTTTTTCAATTATAAATGGAAAATTCTAAAATCTTATTATAATTGGAATATATGAATTTCGTTTGAAATTTTCTTAATTATAAATGGGGAATATTAACTTTATAACGAATTTCCTTAAATAAAAATAAATGTCATTAATTTTCAGTCTAAAATTTTGCAGTTTACACACATGTTGCAATGTAACGAGTTTATTTTCATGATCATGTACAAGAACTAGGTTAATAGTTTCCTACTAGTTATCCGATGGATATACGCACAAAGTGCTTGCACACTAGTTTTTCGTACGCCAGTTCCTCTCTCGAAAAAAAACTATATGATTTAACTGGGAGGCGCTAAAAGTTTGGGATATTCAGACCTCTGGTACTTGTAGAAAATCAGCCCCAAAAATAGTTATCTGCTTCAATTAACTATTTATTGTTTGTGTTATTTATTAGTATACAGTATAGAAATTAGTTATATTGATGATTAGGAAGTAATATTTTCTCTAACATTCTCGCTTTCAGTTAGTTAGAGTTTAAAACTGCACAAATTTCAACGAAAAAAGAACAATAAAGAGTTTCCGTTTTGTATTTAATTTGAAAAGAAAAGGTAGTACACAGCAATTTTCCAATATCAATTTGAAGCTGCCAATTCGGGCATAGTCGGAATATTTAAGCAGAAATAGCGGAAATGGGTACTACCAAAATGTTCATAACTTCTTTTTCCTACTCAATTGAAGTAGAAAAAAACATGACCAATGACGAAGAAGATGAAATAGATCCAGGGGAGTTTTTATCTTCCGATATGGTCCAAAATCTTGCCAGGAACGGCAAGAGTAAGTAACGAAAACAATTAGTGATGAAAATGTTTTGACGGTCATTTCATTTCAAATATTTTAGAACATATTTCTGGTTATTCTAAACAACAGTGTTTGATGAACCCAAGTTGGATATAAACCACGCCCTTACCTTTGTTTTTATTTATTGAAGACATTTTTTGCGAATGTTGAAATTTTATTTATTTTCTCTGAAGGTTTTGTAAACAAAACTAACGATGTTGAAGAGAACATTTTCCGAACCTGTAAAAATAAATTAATAAAAATCATTTTTTAAGTGAATATTTTGTTAAACTTTTTCATTTTAAATGAATCAATAAGCGTATGTTAAATCCGTAATCAACTATATTTAACACATTTATGCAAAACTAAATATTCCACATCGATATTTCTATAAAATGACAAATCCAGACTTTCTAATTGAAATTTCTGTACTGGTATTGTCTTTAAATGATCATTGTCTGAACTTTGATTGTACTTTTCTACGCTTTTATATGGGAACTTACTAATGACACCTTTGTTCTGAATTGACGCCTTCAACAGGTACAGTGTTGCTTCCTTATTCTCTTCTATCTCACATGTTCCTCCGAATGTAATGTGAGTACGATACGATGCGTGTCAATGAAGATTATGCTTATTGCTTCTGAACCAACAATCGGTAGGATTTTAGTAATGAATTTTGACATCAATTTTGTCTTTTGTTAGACAAATAAAACTCAAAATGAAGCAATAGCCGAACTCGATTGGACTTACTCGATTTGTGTTAGATTAACAAACCCCTTTCCTAGTTAAAAATATGTTTACAGTTCCAACTAATAATTATTTAAAATAGAAAAACACATACATTTTCATTTGAGTTTGAATATTATTTTTTATTGAAAAATATTCCTTGAAAATTAAAAAAAAGGAAATTAAGAGAAATTAGACAAAAGTAATTATATCGAAGAACCCAGGAAAAGAATACCCAAAATTATATAAGAAAAAACGTCGTGATCGAATAATTTTGCAAAAAAGCACAAATACCGATTAGTTAAATACTATATATGTGTATATAAAGTACATAATGCAATAATATTTACAACACCATCGGTACGGTATATCGTGTGTTAAAACTAGACTTAAATTATGAAATTAAAGAAAGAAAAGTATAGAGGATTCACGCAGAAGAGGAGAAGGGTGACAGATAATTACTCTTATATAACATCTTCATTATATTACTTGCTTGTAATCATCTCTTCTAGTGATTAATAATAATTACAATTGATTGATTATGTATTTGTTTGTTTGTATTATTCTGAATGTTTTATCAATATCAATAAATAATTGCAATAAGTTGAGGAAAACTTTACAATTCTTCTGTTCACATACATACGACGAGGGGGAGGATTAGAAAAATATATGTATATTTATTTTTGTTTTTTTTTTCATTTCATTTTTAATCATTTTGTTGAAAAGCTTACATTTCAATAACTTTTTTTTAGACTACTTTAAATAATTTAAATACTACTTAGTTAAATCTATTATATATATGTATATATATACTATATATATGTATCTTACTTTCTGTGTGTGTGCGCGGGCGAAGATATTTATATGTAAGTTATTTTATTTTGGACAATTTGAACGATAATATAACAACAAAGCGCAAATGTTATGATGGCAAAAAAAAAAAGGAAACAAAATAATAAACCTAATGGATGAGGATAACGAGTTTAAGACTTAGAAATGTAATAACAAAGATTTGTCCTTGTAAACCAGGGCTTCTCAAGTACAATCCCATAAATATAGACTTCCAAAAGAATGAATAGAAACTTCAATACAATTGTTTCTTTTGGAAAACCACTTACAAAAGTACTTCCTATATCAACGTTATTTTTATTATTACTCTAATGAGCTTTTCAGGAACAAAATTGTCGAAGTTTTTAACAAAATAGAATACAATTTATTTGGTAAGTTCCGGACTCCTTATACATTTTGCAAGAAAAAATTTCGCAAGTGTTGGCAATGTTTGCTAACTTGCTAATCATAATAGAAATCCAACAATTTTTGTAATATCGACTACAAAACTGCCCTTACTAAAAAAAAACTTGCTGTCAATAAGGTTCAAATTACCTAGATTTTAAAAGCACAGTATTTCCATTTATCTCTCTGTACTTGCACATGATATGATAGCCACAATTTCACAAGAGTGGCCGTAACAATTTATAATAGAAATCGCATGAGAAGACCGGTTATAAATCTAGCTTGCTTATGGTAATAATCCCATCATTATACTTGGCATATTATTGTTTTTAAATTGAGAAATGTTTAGAAATGCGCTGGTTTCATTTTCCTGCAGGGCATCAAATTGAAAGTGCGAGCTGGTTAAATGCATAAAATTAAAGTATTTCACAAAAACAATTTCCTTTTATTTGTTGCTACGACCTATAAGATAATTAACTCGGCTTATGGTATTTTGTATAAAAATTTTAAGTTCTTAAAAAATAGTTTCCTAATTCATAAAAAATTTAACTGCAATTCATCAAATTATAAATACAACAAAATGTAGACATAGAATATTGCCACAAGTGGTATGTAGTATAGTAGAAGAAAAGAAAACAACTTGATTTAAATAAAGAAAATAAAAAAAAATAATTACAGAACATCGGATATTTGTTTGGGTATTAAGGGGTGAACTTAAGACATAGAAAGGAAGGGTAAAAAATAAAATTACAATAACAGTAAAATGACAGAAATTAAACTAATAAACCACTTACTTAGTTTACGAAGATTCTAAGCTGTAGTTAGAAATGACGCAGGTGGAGGAAGAGGCAGAGCTGTTGGCTTCCGATGAATCTCTTCGCTTCTTATGCGGCGGAGGACTGTTTATACTGGAAACAGCGACGTCGGTTTCTGTTGTATTTACATGAGTACTACTGCTGCACTCTGGTTCTATTGAATGCCTTTTCTTCTGCTGTTCTTGTTGTTGCGGGACATAAGATGAAGGACTTGTAGCGTTGGAGGAAATGGCGTAAGCAAAACTATTTGACAAGGACTTTTGTGTGTTACTTGTTATGGCCTTAACCATTTCATTTTCTACGGAGGGTGTCATTAGTGGTGATAATGGTGCATGGTTTGTTTCATCGTCATCTTCAATGCCTTCTATATGTTTTCCAGCGCTTCCATTCACTTCGTCATCGTCCAGATCGTCTTCCGAATCCGAACACCAAGATACCTGTGCGCCAGGAAAAACATAAGAAGCCGAAATGCCATGAGCATAATACGTGCCCTTGTACAAGCGATCAGCTGCACTTTGTTGCCTTCGCTGCCTCCTTAAGCATTGTTTTTCCGCTTCCGAGCAGTTGCTGTCAACCGTCTTAGTGTTGCGTAAATTGTCTTGGCTAGATTTGTTCGAAATTGCTTGTGTTGTGGAAACCGGCATATTCAGGCTGCTTTTGTTCAAGCCACTTGCATCGGGGAAACTATTGAAAACAGGAGGAATAGCTGGATTGGAGGCATCACCCAAAATGCCACTATCTTTAGACGAATCAATTGACAAATGGCGATAGTCACACGAACCACCAAATCCTGACGATTCTATAGGCTCTTCTAAATAATCGGGCGGCAAAAATTCTACATTCTTTTTAGAAGACGAGGTCGAAGATGACTCGAAACCTGAATCAGAATACGTAGCGCCAGATTGAAGAATCAATTCTGTAGACCGACTTGATTTTACGGATAAACTATCGTTGTCTATAGATGACAATGCTGGTATTTCTTTAGCAATTTCCTCATCGTCCAATGTCATCAATTCATTAGACTCGGTTAAAATTTCATCATCAAAACATATATCCTTCCAATCACCGCCCAAACGGTGACAGATTTGATTAATTACAACATCACCGTCACCCAGAAGTTCCACGTCGAATTCCAAATGATGCAATTGTTCACGATTAATCAGAATCTGTGGTACATTATTCGGTATAGAGCTGGGAATTAAAGCCACTGGTCGCACTTTGAGCGAGGAACCCATGACAATCAGCAAATCGCACTTATCCTTATCACTGGCCATAACAGTGTGAAATTCGTCAGGTAAACCTAAAATGTACAATGAAATAGTGACTTGTAATGAATATTGAAGACTACACAGTTATACCTATAGAACGCTAGGGAATATAATAATGTCAAACTATATGTTTATGTAAGACCACGAATTTTTACATTTAAAAGAAGATGCAAAGTAGGGTCATGTTCACCATAGGATCGGGCATATTATATGCGTATTATGCCCAAATTTTTTATCGACCTGAGCGACGAAGGCATTATAGGCAGACATTAATATCCGATATAAGGAGGCTGGCCGAGACATAGGAGGAAGAAACTTTATTACAAAGTCAACGATGCGAAACTCTTATGAAATAGTAAATGATGATAACACTTGAACTGGTTATACCAATTTAAATGTCATTCACCCATGTTTCCATAGAATATAATGACTTAAATCGAAATCAATGCAAGGCTAATTATATGGAAACTAAAATAAAACCTGGGCTCATGCTTGGCATATCCACGCACATCATTTTCAGAATCATTTAAGATACCTGGCCCAAGATTTCGTCGATTCGGCTTAAAATAGTGTTGCAAGAACTATCTATCGATCTATACGAATTAAAACCGTGGCTCCTAGGCAAGAAAAAAGCATGGGAATGATATAAATGTGGGAGCTATTTCAAAGTATTAATTGTTCAAATTTTATCCTTGCCAAATACACTCAGGAAAAGGATCTGAAAGTATATGAATGTGCTCGTTATGTGTCCTACATAATTAATTTATTTACAAATTGTAATTAGAAACCGCACGGCCAATTAAATATAAAGTTACAATATACAACTAAAATGGCTTAACGTATTTTAAGCTTATAAAACTTCTGAACAAGAGAGGAATATAAACATAAATAATATCAGAATTAACAATACAAAAAAAAAATCAAAATTATCAATTAGAGAAAAAATTAAATATTAATATTGAATTCAATTGGAAAAAGTATAAAAAGAAATAATATCGATATTAGTAAACGAAAGTCACATTAAGTTCCCAATATAGAAGTGTACAAGAAGGTAACATTATGTATCAGATTGACAGATTAAAATATTGAAGGAATTGTTTTCGAAAATTTAAATAGAACAGATTCAAGTCCTTCATGCACCTTGATAATAGGTTGTATTGCTGAGATACTCCAACAAGAAATGATTTATCCATTAAATACGTTATCTTAGAGACAATCAAGTTTCTGAAACGCATGGAATGTGGAAAAACAAAAAATTGTGCAATGAATGAGTTTATATGTTTTGTAAATCGCATGGCAGCATTAAATGCTAACTATAATTTTTGTAGATTGTGTTTAGTTTTTCCTACATAAGATTCTAAACAGTATAAAAATTTGGCATTACTAATGCATTTACCAAGGGTTATTTTACCCTCCTCGGTAAAATATGATCAGTGTTATAGAGGCAACGAAACCTATTATACTCGTACAAACAAGCATTCACACTATCTACATGCTGATTAAGGCTCAACTTATCATCGACATCCCAAACACCTCAAACTACGCACGAACTCACTTGTAGTGCCGTTGTAGTTCAAACGTAAATGACACTCTCCACGATGTAAGAAAACAATTGCTTTGGTTTTGGAAGGATTTATGCTCAAACTATTGCTTTTCCAATGTGTCCTCGATTTTGGTCTGAAGAACATTCGTATATTTTGAATCACCTTTAAAAAACAATTTGCACATCATCCGCATAAGCATACACAGAGCACCAATCACCTAGACTACGAAACAGACTATTCAAAAACATGTAGAAAAGGACAGGGCCAACGACTGAACCTTGAGGTACCCCACTTCTAATAGACAATATATCAGACGACCTGCCATCGATACATACAAACTGACTTCCGCCACATATGATGACGTGGTCCATTCTATCGAAGGCTTTTCCAAATACAATCCACCAGTAAGGCCTGCTAATGAGGAAGAAGTGCTACTAAGGTTACATTCCCCCCTAATTTCAAATATACAGGCCGGCCAACTGATATTCATTCGTTCATTATACCTTAGGTAGCAATACAATATCGCCTGGTAGCCAATTTCACTTTGCCCCAATGTAATTGCTTCCGTGCGTTTTCTTTTATTTATTCAATATACGTTTCAATCTATTAAGAAATATCATGATTAAAATGAAAATGGTGATAATCTTATCTACAGTATACATTCTACTGATTTTTCACCTCTTTATGACACTAATAATTCTGATATACAACTAACTTATTTCAATCAAGTCTCGCACAATCATCATGTACCTGACGCAAAACTCTTTTGTCCCAAAAGCGATGGGTATTTAAACCATCGTGATATACATAGATTTGTAAGGAAGAAGGAATCTGCATTGGAGGTTACTTGGAAAGTAAGACTGATAGAAAGTTTATAAGAAATATTGTATAACAGTGAGTGAGGCGGTATTGATAGAGTTAACAACTCAGACAGTTTTTCATTTCTTATTTAACCAGACGGTTTTAATCTCCGTGATAATGAAATCTGTGATATTAATGATGGCCTAGTTTTATAATGCATTATATATATAAATGTAGAGCCATATTTATTGATTTGTTTTATGAATCTGATTTTTTATTATGAATATGGGTCACAATAAATAATATTATATATACACATTAAGTGTTATGATGAGAAAATTCACAAACTCACAATTATCACATGCAATTTTATAATTTCTTTAGATTGCAAGAGTGCCACAGTAAAAACAGTTACTGACTGTTTTCCAAGGTTTTAGAAATCTTATTAAAGAACTACATATGCGATAACTTCATAGATTTGTGTTGCTTATGTCCAGCACAATGTAAGACGTTCATTCATTAAAATACCTGTCATTAAAACTATTTTACACTTTAGTAAGACATAAAAAGTATGAAAAAGACTAATTCAAAAGTTAGAAGTTAATCGGTATATAATCTGGAAATATAAGATAATCGGTGTGTAATAAAGACTGCTCACAATTTAATTGCAAACAAAATTCTACAGTAAAGTCTGAAAGTGTTGTAGAATGTGAAGACGACGCCTCAGTGAATCCAAATATCTCATAACTCTGCTAAACGCCATCTGAATTTTCCTCATATTTTGCTTGTTCGTGCCATTATATAACTCTAAACAATACAGAATACTAGGCATGAACCAATTTCTCCTTAATCGATGATGCGACAACAATTTTTAAATTATATTAATGATCAGAGCATGATTGTTGACTGGCAATATGGATTTAGAAGAGGCTTTAATACCACTACTCATTTACTCCATTTAACAGATATTATTAGGGAGACGATGAGTAATCGCGATTTAGGAGTGCTTGTAGGACTTGACTTATCTAAGGCTTTTGACAGAATGGACCATACTAAGCTTGTTTACAAATAAATGCACGATGGTTCGTTCGTATTTGTCGGGTCGATCACAATTCGTTTCCATAAATGGTAATGATTTGATATGCTTAGTGTGCACTGTGGTGTTCCTCAAGAATCCGTTCTGGGCCCACTACTGTTTATATAGTATATTAATGGTTTAGCTGAGGTTATTCGCGATAGCTGTTATCCATATTT
Organism: Philornis downsi; assembly: GCA_019455685.1. NCBI lineage: Eukaryota > Metazoa > Arthropoda > Insecta > Diptera > Muscidae > Philornis > Philornis downsi. The sequence goes on along the minus strand of JAHXMU010000039.1, from coordinate 2,182,930 downwards.
ATATGCTGATGATACCCAACTTGTTTTCAGGAGTAGTTCAGTAAATAACTTACAATGTAGTATCAATAACAAATTGAGTGCTACAAATAATTGGTTAAATGAAAATAACCTTTATATTAATTGTAGCAAAACTAAGGCTGTATTTTTTGTCTCCTTATTCCAATCATTTCAGAATTTTGACATCAACGTTAATGGAAACAGTGTTGAGTTTGTAGATGGAATGAAGTGCCTCGGCATAGCACTTGATAGGATACTTTTTACTCTGCGGAATTTGTACAATATGAATATATTCCTTCCAATTCGTATTAATTTTTTTCGGGAACAAATCTTGTTGCCTTATGAAAATTGAGAGGATTTTTAATATGCTAGTAAGGTATGTGCATACTTTGAGACGCTATGATCATATCTTACGAAAATTATGTTGGATTTGGAATCATTAAATCGTTTCATAAATTGGTAATATCCGTTAGACAACCTTTACTGCAAAGTAGATTCAAGTTCACTAGATTGACTAAAAATCCACAACTTGTAATTCTTAACATCATTTACGGTGCGCGTTTGCGGAGCTTGGAATCGGCTCCCTCTGCATCTATGAAATTTTGCTTACTCAAACCAAGTTTTCTGACAAAAATATATTAGATTTGCATTAAGCGAGCTTCAGTAGTCTATTTTACATTGAGTTCATTATCAACACTTGATTTTTTCTTTTTTATAACTGTATTTGGTTGAGGAACCATAATATAAACATTGCTATTAACATTTAAATTTATATGGCTTTTAACTTTATTTTATTATTATTATTTTTTTTATATTTAATATTGTATTAAAGAATCTTATATTTTATATATAATTATATAATTGGCTTTTTTGGCTTTCCTGCATCATGATGTATGAATGAATGAAATGAAATTCTGTTGGCGACATTTTTATGTATTCAGATTAGCATCAAGAAAACTTCTGGTGATGCGAATAAAACATTTTCAAACTAAATTTTCGTTTACCCGTGTCCATTTACCTTTAAATAGAAAATATTTTTTGTGAGAATAAATCACAGTTTTTACGTCTAAAACACTTGGATCAATTTTGTCTTCAAAACAATAAACATTTTATTGTTATAAAAACATGCCTTGTATAACTAGTAAAAATAATTCAATCTTTAGACTTTATTTTCACATGTAATTTAGTGTCTACATCCATTTAGTTTAGTCTTCAGATAAGGCTACAAATTGAACGAACCCGATACGCTCAAAATGTTATGACAGAAACTAAAAGTTGTAGTTTTAACATTTTCTTTTTAATAAACAACAACTGCATATTCAGGAAAAAGTATGTGAAGCAAAAAATACGTATTTGAAAAGTAACCAAAAGATGTAATTATGGCTTAAAAAATAAAACAAAAAATTATAAATATAATTTTGTTCCCAATTCGACGAAGTTTCACATAAAATGGGTTGTCTGGTGGAAGATTGTACATCAATATAAAACTCAATCTCGATTGTAGTGATTGAAGGTGTGCTTAATATCCTAATTTGGTAAATAATAAATTAACAATAATAATATAATAATAAAAAAAAAACAAAAACAGTCGTATTAGTGAAAATATCTGCCGTTCCCAACCCGAACAAAGCTATAGAAGTTTGGTCTCAGTATGGTATATTTTTCATTTTCCTTCTTATGCTATTTCCTCTGGTTTCCATCATAAGGAAGGAAATATCCTACATATATATTGTGAAAATGCCTGTTTTTCGTTGAACTTTATAAGTATGCCACAAGTTCTACTTGAAGGAATGAACATGGTGCCTTCGTACAAATTAAACGATTCGATTTTTTCCATGTAGCATATTTGTAGACAGCAATAGGTTTCTGTTATTTTTATTGCTTTACTATGCTTAATAGAATATGTGAAAATCTACTGATTACCAAGTCCCTTCTATTACTTCCCATACAAATGATTTATTTAACCCGTATATTCTTTGGATCATGTCATTTATTCACTAACACCAAATTTTATGAATTTGTGCACGTTGATAATTTATCAAATTTGGTTTTCAGAACGAAATCGGAGCACACCCTCTGGTGCCTCCCATAAAAATTTGCCAATGTTCCGAAACTTAATGTTTTCTCCATAATTTGTAATTAGTAAGCTGCAGTAAAAACTTGAGAAAGCTTGCCAAGTAACCACACCCCCTTTCGGTGCCACCCATACAAATGACAGATTTTATATCTGTCAATGTCCTTCATAATCCTTCATGTAGTTGTCCCGAATTCAGCGAAATTTGGCGCACATTATAAGTTTTGTGCAATAAATTCTGGGAGCAACCCTTCCGGTACTTGCCATACAAATCGGTCGACTTATTGAAATTTAAATTTTCCGCTATAATCCCATTATTCCGCTCTTCTAACCATCATTTATGATTTCGATTTCGGTGCTCATTGTCCTGAATTGCTCTTCATTTTAAGAACCCACAAGTAAATAAGCTGTTGGCTTGCAGTTGAGCTGATTGTAAAATATGAAACATTCCTTCATTCTATGCAGAAAAAAACTTTTGAGTTCTTTTAAACGGACCAAAATATTTAACAAATACATAATTTATTCGCACATACCTTCGCCGAAGAATACAATATCAGGTTTCATTATGCCATTCTCGACCAATTGTCTTAGTTCCATTTCAGACACTGGCTGGGATGCATCCACACTTTGTTCAACATTGGGCTGACAGCGTGAACACACTGGTATACGTTGGGCAAATATGTCAGCCCGTATACTATCCGCATCACATTTATACTTGCACTTAGTACAAGAGGCCGTCGAAAAGGATCCATGACATTCGATGACGTTGCGAATTCCAGCCACTTGTTCCAGAGTGTCTATATTTTGTGTATAATTGCGCAAAAGTTTATGTTTTTGTTCCAACATCCTGATAAAGCGATGACAAGGCGAAGGTTTAAATTGTCCGGGATAGATTTCACGGGCGAATTTGTAGAAAGGTCGTGGATCGCGGGAGAAGTAGTTTATGTCAAACATCGCCTGAGGATCTGGCAAATTTGGGAAATCGTTAGCGAGGCGTGAGTAAATGCCGTCTGAAGATCGGAAATCAGGAATGCCACATGACACAGACACGCCGGCTCCCGTAAGAACGATGATATTCCTCGACCTTTCCACCAGGTCAATGACATCGTCGAAGGTATTGACGTAGGACAATTTCTTACGCCTAGGCGGCTCAGACAACATGCTCGCCAATATGCGCCATAACGTCATATCAGTCAACTCGGGACTAATACGTTGTGCGGATGTGGGCAAAAATTTAGAGAGAATCTCTCTGGGATTAACACCGGAGTGTATTTGCTTCTGTACCCAATTCAAGGGACGCTGACTAATGGGTTTCCATTCTCGACCTGACATATCGGAAAGACCACTTAGATCTGAAAAGTCGGAATCGGAAGAGGAGTCATCGGAATCCTCGTCTTCGCCAGGGTTATCTTCGTCTTCCTCGTAATCCCGAGATAACTGTTGCATATTGTCGCCACCCAAATCTTGTGAGATCTGGGAATGTTCGTTGTCATCTGTCTGATAGCTGTCCTCCTCTTCGTCATCGTCCTGAGCCTCTCCACTGTCACCGCAACATTCCGAGTTATCCTGCTCCTCCAAAGCACTGCAGTCATCCTTTTCTTCATCCTCCACACTAACTGGAGTATCGGCGATCGACGACAACTGCAGCGCGTCTGTGGTGGATGGCGTTATTCTTATTGTTTTGATTTCGCCTTTTAGGCCATTTGTTTTGGTTTCCTCTTCGTTACAACTACCACTGGTGTTTGGTGTAGACATGACTGTTGCTGTTGTTGTGTTTAAAATATTGGCGCCAAATTGGAAATTTTGTGTTTTCAGCTCAAAATCGTCGACGGGCTCAAAGAATTCCGTTTTCTCTTGAAAGTTTATTTGATGAATGTTCTGGAGGTTCTTCAATCTTTCAGTTGATAGCCTGGTCTGTTCATAGTTATCCATCATTTTCTCACCTAGCACCAGTCCAATATGAAGCAATGACAAAATCCTTTGCTTCGAGCACGAAATAAGAAAAATCTGTCTCACTTCCTCTTTCTGGTCAACGAGCTCGTTCTGTCTCTTTCGCGCCTATACTAGTTTTTGTGTTTTATTGCCTTCCACCTAAATTCTTTGGTACACACACAATATTTTTTTCCTCTTCGTGTCTTCAATCGGCTGATGTAAAAATTTTCCACCAAATTAACAGAGAAAAATATATGTAATTTTTATTTCAGCGCAAATAGTTTTTTTCACTGAAATTTGTGAGTGTTTCGATTTGTAGCCAATTAAATTAATTTTTCCACTTTTTTTACGTAGTTGTTCGTGTAAAAATTTCACAAAAATTCCCAGCAACTTCTGTGTCTATTCACCAAGCATTTGTGTGACGTGAGTCGGGAATCGTCACACGAATCGTCTCGAAATACGTTGTTGTTGTTTTTTGGTTGCATAAAGTGGTACGTAGTAGTGTTGGAAAGTGTTAGCATCATAAAATTGTACATTGGCTGGCAGCAACAAAATTACGCAATAGATATATTTTGTTAAGTCCCGCAGTACTAAGATCGTTTTCTTGAAAGTGGTTTTCAGATATACTGCTGATTTGGTACAATTTTCGTATAGGTTTGGAAGTTTTTTGCATGATCTGAATGATATTTTCTAGAAAATTGTATGTAAATTCAGCTCTTTGTTTTCATGTTTCATTTGTTTTCATTATGAACTTTATGTGACAACGCGTTTTTGACTGTAATTACCAGGAGAATTCATTTAGAGTTGATCTGTTGGGTGCAGGACTTGACTCACTGTGTTTTAAAACAGTCATGAAGCGGACAATTTTTGTAACAGTAAGTCAGTAATATCGAAATAAAACATTTTTACGTGAAAGAACTCAATGTTAGGACGTATATAAAACAACATTAAAGTAAGAAAGAATGTTGAAAAATGCAGTCATAATAAAAGAAAGTTAATTTTATGACCTAAAGCACAATAATGCAAATAGCAGAGAATTTGAATTTGCATGTATTCTGTGTAGGAAAAATTCTAGGTAAATATTAGCCTTTCATTTTCGAAAATCAATACCGAAGTTTTAAAACGGCAAAATTCAGTTTCGAAAATTCAGAATCGAATGATCAACTAAATGTAAAAAAAATATTTCAGTGCGAAAAGGAGAACAAATTTCTTGAAATTCTTTTGGCGACATTTTTATGTATTCACATTAGCATTAAGAAAACTTTTGGTAATGCGAATGAAACATCTTCAAACGAAACTTTCATTTACTCGTGTTCATTTACCTTTAAATGGAAAATATTTTTGGAGACTTGTGAAAATAAACCACAGTTTTTACATTTAAAACACCTGAATTGTTTGAAAAAACATAAATTTTCTTGGAGGTGAGAAACAGAAATGTTCGCATTTTGTGGCATAAACATTACTGCTTGATTCCCGAATGAAATTATCGTTAGGAATTGCTTACCGTCTAAATTTTCATAAACATGGATTGTTATAGGAAACGAAAATTTCGTTTGAACTTCGGCGACGGTGACGAGCTGAAAATTTTTTGCTGTAAACTTGTTTCTCTTTCGAAATATTTCGGTTGTATGAACTTTGTATACAATTACCTAAATTTTAAGTAATAACGTAGCGGCAAAAGTTGAGCACTTCAAAAACGATTGTATTTAGATAACAGCGTATGATTTCCATTTGCTTTGAATAAAAAAAATTAAAATACTTGATTTATTGCCTACAATAAATGGGCCTTAAATATCAAATGTACTATACAAAGACGTTTGCAAAATCTACAAGAAGTGCATATTTTTAGCACATTTTTCTCACCATGACAACCCTAAGTTTGATTGTCAATTGCAGTTGTCTGTGGGAAAAACAATACGGAAAAATCTTTCGTCCGTCAGAACGATCTAAACTGTAAATTTTACTTAAACTTTCGTTCGCTAATCATCGTCCAGAATAATATAAAAACACGATTAATTGTTAGCTTGCTTTGTCAACCATGGACAACTTGGATTTGTACGAAATAATTGGTGTTACAAAGGATTCAACAGATGCAGAAATAAAAAAGGTAAAAAAACATTCATAAATTGTGCATTATGAATGAATGGGATCGGATAGCATTTGTAGGGACACAGAGCAGCAGACCTTGTGTGTTACCAAAGAAATTCAATTGAGTTGAATGTCAATGCGTGTGTGTGATGTGTGCCATACGAAAGTGCCGATGAATGGTCACTGTGTACTGCAGCCGTCAGAAGTAACGCTGGTCAGTGATGAATGATGATTCGAGGAATCGATTAATTGACGAAAGTATTACCTGGGCAGGGAATAGTATCCGTCATAGCATTAACAATGGTTTAATTGCTTAAACCTTTGGATTGCTGTTGTTTTTATTTTCGAAACAATTTGCGAGAGAAGAGAGTATATTGTCGATAAGAGGAGAGTCGAATTTTAAGCTAAGGAAAGTAAACGTTTGTCTCTCTTTGTTTTAGTAGAGAAGTCATCTGACTGCAATGTTGCCATTGGAAAATGTTATTTACTACTAAATTTTATAGGAAATCCCACAAAAATCATTTGAATGCTGCCATAGATTTTCTAATTACGAAAAAGATATAGATATGCTAATATCAGTAGACAAAAATATAACGTTTACCAGATTGTTTTTTTTTTTTATATATATACATAGAATATATACAAATGTTAGTTTTCTGATAGACGTTATAAATATTTCACAAAATAATATTTTTGATTATTACGTATGTAAAAGATGAAAGCTAATTATAATAATTATTTTTGGATTTTATAATTAAAACTAAAAATAATTTCTGAGAATGGTTTTTATTTTTTATATAAATAAAGAATAAAATATAAATAAAAACTAAGATTGATTTTTATTTGTAAAATCAATATCGGTGTTTGTTTTTATAATTCGTCGTCTATTTTCCTAGAAAATGAATAAAATGAGAATAAAATTTAAAAACAGAACACACTGGCATTTATGCTCACGTATGGTTTTTGTTTCCATGGCCGATAAAATGCAAATCTGTAATTTTGTTTTTCATAAGAATTAATTAGTTATATTTCAACTACCAAGCGTTGCAACAATATAAAACTGTGCAGGACATAAATATTGCTAATTAAAAAATTGGACAGTGTGCAGTAGACGTTTCCAAAATATTTTTTACTCGGGACAGCAGAAATGACCTCCTAGGACGCTATTTAGAAACGTTGAATTAACTCTAATCGATTATTAAAAACGTTGAAATAACTGCAACTAATACAGCACACGTAAGCAGATAGGTCTAATTTATTAGCTTCAATATTTTTTGTTCGAGAAAGTTAAAATAACATAAATTACTGCTACTCTATAAATTTTCCATGCAAAGAAATCGTACTCGTTTTCTGAGCGTTTTTTGTTCTAAAAACATTTTTGCTTTAGGACATTATACTGTTAATACTCTAATCGATTTACTAATTTACGTTGGACATCATCGGTGTTGTATGACAAGAAAATACAAAACTAGAGATTTCTTTAACAGTGTTCCCACTCAAAATATTTTATATTCAATTTATTTCCCCATGAATATCTAACTTTCTGAGACATCTTTATATCTGTAAGCCATAACATCGTTGGTAATGTGATGAGATCTGAGATACGTGTTACCAGATTAAGAAACAATTTCGCTGGTATAAAAATAAACTTTGAATTTGTTTCACAATATTGGTGTTAATTTCACATATTTATGCGTTAGTAATAAGCATGTCGATCAGCCATGGCACGATGTTTATTCCATGCGACTATACTCGTAGTGCGTACTATCGCGAGCTTGGGCCTCGATGCAACCACCGAATAGTCGAGTAATCGACAAGTACAGCAAAAGCTTCTGAAACTGACATTCGGAGTTGCCGTTAAACAGTAGATTTCGCTTAGTGAGAGCAAAAATATGTTGCGTGTAAACGTGAATGTGAATATAAATCAAATTTCGATTAATCGACTTTTTATACGGTAAAGTGAAAAACTCGAGATCGACTTTTGTGAACTGAAAAGCCTAAAAGTTGATACTGTGTTTTAAAGATCGATTTTTGTTTTCGACTTTTAGATGCTTTTTTGTTGCCAGATGCTTTTTTTTGTAGAATATAAAAGATTTTATAGCAGTGCCAACATCGAGAAATAGTGCCAATAAGTGCCTATAGCTATAAGATGTCAAGTTTTAAAATTAAACATCAAACGGATTGAATCGGATATTTTCAGTTTCAATATTGTTTTTAAATTAAATTTTGCAAATTGAATTAAATATTATTATGCGCTAAATAAACGCTAAACCACAGAATTGAAGCGCAATAAACAAGTAAAAATTGTGCTTAGATGTTATGGACGAATTATTGATTCTTAGTTAGAATTGGTAAGAGAAATAATAGAAGGCGATTTCAAGCTTTATAAAGCAAAACAATGCACAAGATTTCAGCTTTTTAATTAGAAATTTCAGCGGAAGCCAATAAGTTTAGTTCTGTTCGACGTTTTCTTGAAACAACGCTCGGGTTCTTAGTTAAATTCACAGATAGAAAGACGGAAGAATTGATCCAATTCAATTGAAAACCGACTCGGTTCAGAAAGTGTTTACAGCCATAATTTCTATCATTGCACTTAGATTATGAGAAATCTATAACCAATATTTAAGACCTGATTGCATATTGTAAAAGAGTCGATATTCATTCTCAGATCTAATTTTGTCCAATACTTGATGTGCGCCAGATTTGGTAAATATATTTGAGGGGAAAATATGTATTTGAGAAGAAGTATCAGAAGGGGTTTTTTTTTTTTTTTTAATTTTATTACCGTTTGTAAAGTACTGCGATGAAATGGTTAAAAATTATAGAGGAATGACGAATTTTGGGAAATCTGCCAATTTGCGAGTTTTGTTTTTTTTCTCAAGATATATTTACCTTCATTTTTTTGCGTAAAGGTATAAAAACTCTGAGAATATTTTATTGGGAGATAGAATTTATTTGGAAAAAACCTAAAGTGTCTCTTCTAACATCTTCACACACATAAACTAGGATTGTATTTTTGTGTCTCGTTTTCTTTACGTACATGCTGTCCAACTGCAGATCGAGAAGCTAACCCTAATACATTTATTTCTGAATATATGCATGCTTGAAAAGCCTGAACAGACTTCACCCATAATTATTATCCCAGTTCCATCTGTAAGATTATTTTTTCATGCTAATCAATAGACAACCATCGGTAAAACCGACTTTCACCACAACATTTTGGAGTTCCTACACTTACATATACACATAGATACATTAGACAGATATAAGTTTTCTCGAACTAAACAAAACGTTAAGTTTAATTAAAAATAGAACATTAAAAAGTATTTGACATTTGACGGAAAGGTCGAAATTAGATCTCTAATCTGCCGCACAAGACTGCCTACAATTAAACAAATAAAGGTAAACATAAAACCTGAAATTTGTTTTATAAACAATAAAGCCCCAAAATATCATATCACCTGCATCGCACTTTACTGAAATTACATTTTTGGGTTGGGGCGCTCTACGAGGTGTTTGCTAGATGAAGTTGATAACTTTTGATGGCAAATGTGCAAAAGTTGATTTCGTCTGTGAACAATGACGTCTTTGAAAAAAAATTGTTGCCCTCCCTCCTTTCATAAAAGGACTATAGTTTTTTGTCTGCAAAACGAATTTCTAGTTTTGGAATTTTGAAATTTTGGATAGCTGAAAAGACAGCTAATAAAAGTTTAAAATTAATATTTTTTTAATTTTCACATAGCAATTGTGTGTTAAATTACACTTTATATACTGTATGCAGATTTATGGACCGAGTATATCCATGTTAATTATAAACTGCATTACGATAATGAGACCGGAGTCAAAGTCTACGCATCCGACAAACCATTAGCGCATTCAGTTGAATATCTCGGTTTCCATTGCGCACATTTATACTGTATATGTATACCACACTGCGGTATAGGGCATATTACGTTAGCGCTGATGTTTTCAAAAACCAGAAATGTTGACAAAATATTATATAGAATATATTGAACTATGCCCTTCAATCTGTGTCTTTACAAATCTGTCTACTTCTGAATTCTTGTTATCAAAGAACATATCGCAATTACGAACCACTTGTATTAATATTTAGGATATACGTTTTCGTTGGCGAACTCTATTGAAAATTGGTAATGCCGTTTCATGTTTTAACATAAAACAAATGCTGATGTAATCGGTAAATACGATCCTAAATTTTGATCATCATCAAAATGAACTGCATGGTTTTGGTGACCGTCCAGCCCTGACTGTATCTAAATTTTAGCAGCTTTGATTTGTAATCCACTGCTAACTATAAAAATGACTTGACTCAGAAGTAATTAATAATCAAAACCACTGTCTTGAAGTGCTTACAAATTGATTGTAGAATTGGTTTATTGGCTTTATTTGGGGCTGTACTGGGAATTAAAAATCCGTTATCTTAGAGCTATTTTTCTTCAACAGAATAAACACATTTATAATAGTTTTCCAGAAGCTACCAGAAGATGCATATAAGGCAATAAAAATGTAGATTTGCGAAACTCTAAAGAAGCGTTTGCACAAAGACCAAGTCTTATAAATATTATTCATATTCAGTAAAATCACTTTGAATCACCGAAAAAAGAGCCACAAATTTGGATGATACGATATCAGCCTGTTTTCTGAAACTTCAAATGAACCGATACCAATATCGACACATTTGAGAATGCTATTTTATAAATTAGATGGAAGTGCTCTGGCTTTTTGTGGTTTCTGTTTCGTTCCAAAGCTCGAAATGGTGCAAATGATTTCTAGAATATTAATATATGTACCTTTGATTCAAGCTGGTATTCCTACAAAACGGACAAAATTCAATGTTTAATGTACTTAGTGACCGATCATGATTTACAAAAACTTGTGGAAATTTACGTGGGGTTGGTATCTATTAACGCTCGTTTGAAACGAATTTGGCATTAAGAAATGTAGACTTCAAATGTCCTCTTCTGAGAAATATCCCCATTAATATATATTGAAACATTTCCTTATCATTCCCCATCATAATTAATGGCTTAAAATTTTAATTGTTGATCTTTATTCCCTTTCATTCGTATGTACCTATTGTTGCTTTCGAATCCTTTAACGAGTATTGTCCTTCTCTCTATACCACACAAAAATTAACCAATTTATAATCCAAAGGACCCACGTTAGGAAGATTTTTAAGTTGGAAAAATACATAGAGAACAATAGCAATAAAAGAATATTTTATAATTCTTCGTGTATCCCACTTTTAAATTTATTATTTTTGTAAATAAAATAAAAATTGGATGCTGCAGGGGCGAGAACGTTTTTCAAAATAGAGTGCATGTCATGAGACGTCTTGCTTGCTATATTTAGATACTACGGTTTAATTAGTATTTGACTCTATAGCGATTTGTTACGAGATATTCTGGTTATTTTCCACCTTATAGAATTATCGGAAATTGGCTAAGGAATTCCATCCTGATAAAAATCCTGATGCTGGTGATAAATTCAAAGAAATATCATTTGCCTACGAAGTACTCTCTGATCCGGAAAAACGTAAAATATATGATCGATATGGCATCAAGGGTTTGCAAGAGGGTGCCGACGGGTTCGGCGATGCCAACGAATTCTTCTCACATTGGTTTCCCTTCTCTGGTATGGGTGGTGGTGAGTTTACGGGTCAAGGACGTGATGGTCGAGGGAAGATCCCCAAAATTGTCATAAAACTTGAGGTCACTCTGGAAGAGATTTACAATGGTAATGTGGCGAAAACAGTTGAATACAGGCGCTCCTCATATTGTGGTCAATGCAGTGGAGAGGGTGGCCCCAAAGACGCTCAGGAGAAATGCAGTCAATGCAATGGTTTGGGACGAACGGCCAGTTATGCGTTTATGGGGCTAACGGCCGTCGAAACGGTAAGAGCATAGGTGAACATAAAACCACTGTAAATGATATGTAATTCTTGTCATCGGTAGATTTGTTCCGCTTGTCACGGTCACGGCAATATTATTCCAGAAGATCTGCGCTGCACATCATGCCAAGGAAAAGGTCTCGTTTGGGAGAATGTTAAACGCGAAATAGTAATTGAGAAAGGTGTTCCACATTATCTGAAGATCCCCTTTCCTGGTGAGGGAAACCAGGGTCTGCAAGGTACGCGAGGGGAATTGATAGTTGTTCTTATAGAGGCTGACCATCCTTTGTTCGAACGTCACAATAAGGATCTGATAATGCGCATACACATAAATATCACTCAGGCTTTGTGCGGTTTTGATCATTGCTTCAAGCATTTGGATGGTCGTAACCTCTGCATTTCAACGAAACCCGGTGAGGTGATACATCATGATCATGAGAAAATGGTGCCAGGCGAAGGCATGCCACTACGCAACAATCCCTTCGATCGTGGTGACCTATTGGTATTATTTATGGTAGACTTCCCGGAATCTGGCTTTGCTACGCCCGAGCAGTTACTAACGCTTGAAACCCTGCTGCCGCCGCGAGAACCATTCACAAAGTCCGCTGAAGCTGAAGAAGTGCAATTAGTCGATTACCAGCCGAACGAGGAGAGGGACGGTCGTGGTGGTGCCCACGGTGGATTGGACGATGACGAAGATTTTGAGGATCCGCGCTTCGAAAGAGTCCAGTGTCAAACCGGTTAAATTAATCTGTACATATACATATATATATATATATATATATATATGTATGTATAGGTATATATATACATATACATATATATATATATATATTAGTATGTATATTGTTGATTTGGTTGATACGGTTTGACAAACGTGCAACAAAAAAAAAAAAAAACAAAAAAAAAATAATAATAATATTTATCACATGTATTGAAAACGCTTTGAAAGCTTAAAGCTTTGTTTCATCTTTAGAGATTTCGCCTGTCTTTTTAGAATAGCGCGATCACCATCATCACCTCCATCTGAGTAATATCCTTCATGTGGCTTTCGGTAGCATTTAACATCAATTTTAAAAATAGTTTCGAATCCTTCAGCTGAAAATAAATCATTCTGACTACTTCCGTCAAAATTTAGAACGTCAAGTTGAAGAAGAAAAATGAAAAGCGAAGGAAATGGGTACTAACATTATAAAAACTATTATAAACAAACATAGCTGGCGCTATTTTATGAAGCAAAGTTGACGAAAGATAGTCACCACAACATCACCAATCCTTGACGCAAATCTATGTATATCTGCAAAGGAACAAAGCGACTTGCCTGTACGAATTCTTTTAATATCGATCTAAAGAATTATCACTTCAGTTACCTTCATGCTACTATAAAAACTATCCTTCATTTTATTTGTTTGAACTAAAGTTTCTAATTTATTTTCATTAATTTTAGTTAAAAAAAAACTACTTACATACATATATTATATACAAAAAAAAAAAAAAAAACTCACCTATCCTTTTAACCTACACTATATATATTTGATTTAAACATACACAATGACAAAATGATCCATAATAGAATTAAAAAATTTATAAATATCGAGAAAAAAATGTGAAAATCTTAAACAAAAGAAAAAATATATATATTATTAAAAACTAATATATAATACATAATAATTAAAATGTGTGTGTGTTTTTAATCCTATTTTGTACATAACTAAACTACTTTAGGTCATTTTGATGAGAGAAATGCCAAATAGAAAAACGTATTTTCATTTTATTCATACATCGTAATACAGGAAAGCCAAAAAGGCCAATTCTATAGTATGAAATACATGTATGAAAAGAAATTTAGTACGACATTTAGTATGAAAATCATTTTTTTGAAGTGTTGTTGTTGATCAATTTATTCGCACACAAGAATTAACTACACAGAAAGGGAATTCGGGTTGAGACATAACGCTTTATGAAAATACTAAAAGTGTATTATTGATAAAATATGTTTTGATTATTGTTTTCCTCTGTGTATTTTTTCATGTACTCATTGAATGTGAGAAGCTCTCCTGTATCTCATTCATAGGATACAAAAGAATTTTTGTTTTGTAGGGTGAAGTCGTGCAAGTGTTTGTTTGCAGCGTGGAACGTACACGTACATTTCCTTACGGCGACGCTTCGGTAATCTTGTTTACTGGAAGCGGCAGATGTGAGGGAGTAATCCTTATTGTTGGTTGTGGTAGCCATCTACTATCAGCTATATGTTGGTAACGAAACCACAAGAGAAAAGAAAGTTGGTCCGATATTTTGGTTGTTGGTTGTTCATACCTTTGAACTGCTGAAACTCCTAATTCATAAACTAGCAATTTAAATTTTTGTAAACTGCATTATTTTAAAATGTTAGGCAAAATTTCAAGAAATCGAACAAATAGCCATTTCCCACCTCACTTCTTAGGCTCATATCATTTATAAAGTTACACTAAATTTGATCAAACTTGGCCCGCATTAATTTAATTTAATTTAATTTATTTTTATTCAGGGTTGCAATTTTAAGTTTTAAGGCTGATGTAATGAAATTACAATATTACAACATATCTTCGCTATAGTAGATAACAAATACATTATAAAACTTTACAATACTAATGCTATAAAAATTTTGTGATGATTTGCAATATGACAGTCTACTTCACTTATTCGAATTTTTGATTTTGTGTGTTGTTCGTCCTAATGTATGGAACTAAAACTTTATTTGGAATTTACAACTATTCCATAGATTTAAGGGTTTAATATTGTAAGGTCTCGAAATGAAAATGGACCGTATAGTCACCCATTGTAGCATTTCCCATATAAATTTGCCATTTTTTTCAAAATTAAATTTTTCCCCTGTGACTTCCTATTCGGAGATTCCAGCGACCTGAAGTTTAGTTCATTGCATTGTTTCATAATTCCAGGTAAAACTTGAGACAAGTCAACCAAGTAACCATGCCCTTTATGATGCCTCCTATATAAGTTACCGATTAAATTTTTTATAGTTTATTTCCTTTTTCCACATAATTCAAGTAAATTTGGCACACATCGTGTTTTAATAAATTTAGTTCTGAGAAAAAAAATAGGCTGCACTGACAGGACCATTTGAGTGCCGCCCATACAAATTGATCGATTTATTGAAATTTAATTTTTTCCGCTGTAAACCCTAATTCTTATACTGCAATGCTTCCAAAATGACAAGAATTCAACCGGATAACCGCGTCCTTTCATTGCCTTCTATACAAATTGCCTAATTATTTATAGAATCATATACTCGTATTTCATTCAACTGCACCTAATTTAATATAACTTAGCAAACATTCTCCATCTATTAAATTTAGTTCTGCAAATGAAAACGGCCGCATTACTGAACACGTTAGGATACCTCACACACAAATTAGACGTAAGCATTAAGATATTATTAAGCTATAATAGTTAAGTTCAGTAAGTTTTAATTTAACACCTATTCCTACCGTTCGTTAATTCATAGCATTTGTTGATAAGAAGATTTATCACACCTTTCCCGGCATCCCACACGTTTCTGCGATAACGGAAAAGTACCTTCACCCAGTCAATTTATCTGACTGAAAATTCTTTCTGTTTTTCTATGTATATTTTTCGATTTTATGGAAGAGGTTCGTTATTTGCATTGTAACACCCTATCTTTTAAGCAGTGCAGATCAGTATGGGTTAAGAAGAGCCGTTTTTTTAATGAAACTGGCATTTTGCTAAATGCGATGACGTCTGCCTTCTTGCGGTAGCCACCTACCTTTAACTATATAGCGAAATGAAAGTGCAAGAAAAAATGAAAATCATCTGCGAATTGGGGGCGGACTACAAACCACATAAAATTTTGTGTTAGTCCGATTCAACGGTTGTCCACAATTTTGAACTGCTGTATTGGTTAATACTTATTTGACGGCTTCTTCCTCTTATCTATTATACGCCGCCCGTAGAAAATAATTCCAAGCGCTTCGATCTTCTGCGGTTCTCCTACAATTCGTGACACCAAGTTTCGATAGTATTTCAAAAGCCTGGTATTTCCAACGGAGTTTTGGTCGCCCTATCCTGAACCGTCCATCGAGTTCGTTGTCGAAAACTTTCCATACCGGAGCATTTGAGTCTATCCGCACAACATGATCCAGCCAACGCAATCGCTGTATATTAATGCGTTTAACCACGTCGATGTCGGCATATAGCTCATACAGCTCATGATAATGGGTCCATATATTTCCCGGAGTATTTTCCTCTCGAAAACTGCCAGTACTGATTCATCCGCTTGCATCATAACGCAGGATTCTGCGCCATATAACAAGACAGGTATAACCAATGTCTGGTACAGTCGGATTTTTGTTTGTCGAGAGAGGGCTTTATCATTGAATTGCTTACTTCGCTTGAATTCTGTTAGCAAGCTATATTCTCCTCTTTATCTCCATGCTGACATCATTCGTTTTGTTTACAGCGGAACCGTGGTAGATGAATTCTTCCACCACTTCAAAATTATAGTTGTCAACGTTCACACAGCGTCCCAAACGAGTAGACTATTTGTTCGTTGAAACCAATAACTTTGTTTTGTCCTCGTTTATCAGCAGACCCATTTTCGCTGCTTCCTTCTCGGTGCTTGAGAAGTATCTGCATATGCGAGTAACATATGGCTTTTATTAAAGATAGTACCAGTCGTGTTAACTGCAGCTTTCCTCATAATCATCCCCAACAGTATGTTGAAGTGGTAGCACGATAGATTGTCGCCTTGCCTAAATCCTTGTTTGGTGTAAAAGGGCTCGCTTAGATCTTTGCCTATTTTTACTAAAGACTTCGTGTCAGTCAGTGTCATCCTACAAAAACGTATAAGCTTCGTAGGAATATTTGGCCTATTATACCTATGTAGAGAATAATCCTAAGCGCTTTTTAAGTGCTACTATTGATATCTCCACTTTGTTTTGGACGGGTGGTGGAGTGTCTATAACTAGTCGATAACTGACCTGATTTGTTTTTATTCACTGCCTTCTGGAACGAGCAACACTATATTTAGAGTTTACTCTTCACGCTTGTAAGCAGATTTCCACCATCGTCCCTACAGGAGGGAAGTCCGAGTTGTAACCCTTTTTTTTAGAACTTGAGACTTCACCTTTGTTGCTCTATATTTATATATTCTCACCCTTCTGATCTTTCTATAACCGTCTGCCTATTCCGTCTTCTGTTTAAAGCATTCCTTTACAGCACGAGTTTGAAACTCAAATAAATATTCTTTATTCAGATTTGAAAGACAATATTACAGCACGAGTTTGAAACTCAAATATACATTCTTTATTCAGCTTTGAAAGACAATAAAGAACGTTTAAACCTTAATTTTGTTTCCTTTCATCTGAATAAAGAATTATTAAAATCGGTTAAGTATTGATGATGAGTTCAATGAATAATTTTTTTCTCCACAGTTTGCTATGACCATTTGTTGCTAAAGGAATGAAGGTATATCATTTGATTCGTCAAAAATATAACACTTGCAAGAAAACTTCTAAAGTAACTTCCAAATATGCGTTCAAATGCGTTTCATGATTTTTTAATTCGATTGAGCGACATTCGTCTGTCTAGCTGATTGACTGACTGGTTGATACAATAATAATTATAAAATACAGTAGAACTTGAGCCATCATAATATTTTATCAGATCGTGGACAGAGATTGTAAACGCGCTATATCGACCTATCTCTTCCAGGATCTCGCTTACAAATTGGCAAATTTTCCGAAATAAAATTTCTTAGTTGTAACTCCTAACTGCAACAACATAAATGTTTGTCCATTGTATCACTTTATACTCTTAGAAACGGGCAAAATGTGTAAAAATCCAGCAAGTAACCATGCCCTTTCCGGTATCTCTTATACAAATGACCGATTTAGCCCATACATTCTTTGCTTCGTATTCATTTCACTTCATTTATTTTACAATTTTCTAATTTGAAGTCTTTTGGTCAATATTAAGTAGATTACATTAATAATAATAATAGATAAATAATACTGGAATTAAAAAACAAAAACAAAATATAACATGAACATGACATCAAATTAACTAGTAACTATTAATTTATAACGCTCAAATGTGCACTAAAAATAGGCGAAATGGAGGAAAATAAAAGTAATGAGAAAAAATTAAATATTGAATGATATGGGTCAGTCCGAATAGCAAAAGTTTTTTTTTGGAGTTTTTAAAGCATTTTAATTAATTAAGTCAACAATTTTACAGTTCCAAACTGTTAAGTAAATCACAATATGCATAAATTAAACTTAATACTACTCCAAAGTAAATGTAAAAATGTATACAAAATAAAAATTGATTACATAAAACCATATAGTATTTAATATCATCAACCAATGATAATTAGCAAATATCACTCATAAATGCAAGCATTAAGATGTAAAGAAACATTCACCTATGTCAACTGCATATGACAGATGTCTATTAAAGGGTGTCCCAACAAGAACGCAACATTTAAATTTGGTGCCATTCGAAGTGTCATTGTTTGACATTTGAACAATTGTTATTGTTTGCTCGTAGAAGGTACGAGGTTAGTAAAAATGGAGCGCTACACGAATAAACAACGCATTCTCATTGTTAAATTCTTTTACCAAAATGGTGAAAGTTTTGCGGCTACAGTTCGCAAATTGCGATCAATTTGGGGTCTCAATAATGCTCCAAAAGAGTCAACTGTAAAGAGATTAATGGATAAATTTGCCAAAACTGGGTCTGTTAGTGATGTAAAAACAATAACGTGCCTTCGACCAGGTCGATCGACCGAAAATGTCGCAGCTGTACGTGATGATGTCGCTCAAACTCCATCCACCTCAATTCGACACCGAGTTCAGCAAATTGGTGTCTTCAAATCCACTATGCAGCGAATTTTGACGAAAGATTTGCATCTTCGTGCATACAAAGTTCAATTGACTCAGGAACTGAAGTCAGCTGACCATGAACAGCGAGGGGAGTTCGTTAATCGGGTATTGGAGAGACAACATGAAAATGCTGATTTTGCCGTTAAAATCATCTTCAGTGACGAGACCCATTTCCATCTTGATGGCTTCGTAGGCAGAATGGTCGCATTTGGGGTGAGGAAAATCCTCGAGTGATTTACGAGAAGCAAATGCATCCTCAACGTGTCACTGAGTGGTGTGGATTTTGGGCTGGAGGAATCATTGGACCTTTTTTTTATGAAAATGAGGCATGTCAAGCGCAAACAGTCAATGGTGTTCGGTATCGTAAAATGATAACCAGTTTTTCGTGCCTAGAATGGAAGAGTGGAGGGAATGTGGTTTCAACAAGACGGCGCCACATGTCGTACAGCCAGAGAAACAATTCAATTGTCTTATTTAAAATTTAAATCTTGTGTTCTTGTTGGGACACCCTTTACAATATATTGCGTATGATACATTTAAATTTCTAAACTTATTTGGCAATGCGTTATAGCTATGACCTACTCTTACGTTAAAAGACCGCACTGTAAGATGGCAAAGTTTGGGCATAAACAATTGTCTTCTACCAAAGGAATAACAAAATTTAAAAGTTCCATATTGGAAACGCGGACATTTGTAAAAACATAACAACAATCGTACATCGATAAAAGCAGGAGATGAACATCCAAGAAATTTAATCACAAAAGGTGTTATAAAGGGTGATTTGTTAATCGTGTTTTTTTTTTAAATCGAATAAAACACTCAAATTTGCACCATATATTAATATTTTTTTATTAAAATCCATAAATGGGTCTTTGCCATTTAATTTTTAAAGATAATTTCATGTAAATGTTGTCCGCGGCTTCGTCTCAAAATATCCATTCGGAAAAATTTTCGTCACCTTTTCGAGCATTTCGGACTGTATTACACGAATAACGTGTGTTTGTTATCCTGTAAGACTTCAATAGTGTTCGGTTTGTCCACATAGACTAACGACTTCACATAACCCCACAAGAAATAATCAAGAGGCGTTAAATCGCAAGATCTTGGGGGTCAATTCACAGGGCCAAATTGAGAGATAACCGGCTCATCAAATTTATCCCTCAACATATCCATTGTCTCACGAGCAGTGTGGCATGTTGCACCACATGTCAACCAAGTTCAACTCAGCTAATTGGGGCAAAAAAAAAATCGCGTATCATGGCTCAATATCGATCGCCGTTGACGGTAACGCTTCTTCCACGGTCGTCTTTGAAAAAAAAAAAAAAAAAAAAAAATGGACCGATGATGCCACCAGCCCATAAACTACACCAGACTGTCGTTTTTTCGGGATGCATCGGTAATTCATGTATGGCATGTGGCTGTTCATCACTCCAGATGCGACAGTTTTGCTTGTTTACGTATCCGTTCAGCAAGAAATGAGCCTGATCGCTGAACACAATTTTTCGATCAAACAGCGGATTTTCATTGAGCTTTTGTAAGGTCCATTCACCAAAAATTAGACGTTGTGGTAGGTCATCCGGCTTCAATTTTTGCGTGAGTTGAATTTTATAGACTTTTAAGCACAAATCAACGTGTAAAATTTTCCTTGTGGTTGAGAAACACATGCCCAATCGCTGAGAACGGCGACGAATTGACATTTCACTGGTCGCTAGGGCTACAATATTTTCTTCGGTACGCACTCTACGCATGCGAGTTGATGGTTTTATGTCCAACAAAGTAAATTTTGTGCGAAATTTGGAGATAACGGCACGAATTGTTGTTTCAGCGGGTCGATTATGACGACCATAAAATGGTCGTATCAAACGATGCCCATTTGTCACAGAGCACAAATTTCGATAATAAATTTCAACGATTTGCAATCGTTGCTCGTTTGTTAGTCTTTCCATGATGAAATGGCAGAGCATACTGTACACTTTTCACTTTGACAGATGACGTTTGGACACCATTACCAACCGGTGCTGCCAACCTGAAGAACTTAAATCTTAAAAAATCACCCTATATGTACACGTCTCTTGAGGGAATAGATGTAGCAAACAGCTCTGTTCAAAGATAATTGAAAGAGTTTCATATATTTTTGATTAGTAGCAGAGTATACCTCTTAGAAGTCCACAATACAGGGTGTCCGTCGGGAAGGTATACTATTTGTTTATAATTTTTGATTAAATGAAAGAGAATGGATCTTATTTTGATAAATGTTTTATTTAATGTCGGAAATTATGTATGGATTGCAATATCAGATAAATAAATAAGGCCTCTGTTAGCCTCACAAATGCGAGCCTTTTTGAGCGCATTTGTCATTACATTCTCATACATTTCACGCGATATTTCATTCATTTCATCACGAATATTTTGTTTGAGTTGCTCAAGGGATTCAGGTTTGTTGGCATAAACCTTGCTTTTCAGATATCCCCACAAAAAGAAGGCCGGAGCATTTCTTGAAATAACTTGTTGTAGAAAGAGGTCTCGCAGTAATTCTATTGTAGTCCAGGCTGTATGCGATGTGGCACCGTCTTGTTGATACCACATGTTAGTCAAGCCCAAAGCATGCAGTTGTGGCGTTAAAAAGTTTTCAATCGTATCGCGATATCGCTCCCCATTGACAGTTATCGTTACGCCGCTTTCAGTTTCAAAGAAGTAAGGTCCAATGATTCCTCCTGACCAAATTGCAGACTAGACTGTCACTTTTAATGGATACAAAGGTGACTGATGAATAATTTGAGGATTTTCCATTGCCCAGAACCGACTATTCTGTTTATTCATATATCCATTCAAATGATTATTTGATCATTTGAATCATTTTAATTTTTTCATGAAAATCGGGGTTGTCATGATCGAACTGTAACATCCTATGTACGGCGGCGTAAATGGTCTTGTGGAAAAAGCTCTTGTGCCAACTGAATCTTAAATGGAAACAAATACAAATCCTTGTACAAAATTGTGGCCAAAGTTGTTCTTTGAAGAACAAGCTGCTGAGCACGGCGCCGAATTGAGGTTGATGGATTGTTTTGAACACTTTCTTGAGCAGCAGTAATGTTTTCAGCCGATCTTGCAGTACGTTGTGGCCCATGGTTGGCCCTATCAGCTACAGACTCTCTTTCTTCGAAATCATTCACTACACGAGAAATAGTGCGTTGTGTTGGCATGTTGTTTCTCCCAAAGATTTGACGTAACTTTCTCATCGTCACAGTAATCGATGATTGATTTTGATAAAATGTTTTAACGATTAAAACACGTTGTTTTATCGAATATTTTTCCATAATAAATTTGCCACGTCTGTACTTCACGACTGCCAAATATGAACTGCCAAAACTAATGTTTACCAAAACGGCGGCAAAACAAAGTAGTATACCTATACCTATACCGACGGACATCCTGTATTTGGCATAACTAGAGGATGAATGATTTGTTATCACCCAAACAGATTACCTAATTAAACCCATATACTCTTGGGTTCATATATTTTATTCAATTGTACTAAATGCAGTATTGAGCATTAATTCAGAGCATTTGTAGATGAGGATTTAGTCATTTGCCACACCTCTTCTGGCGCTCCGCACACTTTCGCACCTAGACAAAAGGACAGAAGGCTGAAAGTATATCTAAGTCAGTTCATCTGATTGACATTTCTGTACAAGTTCTTTTTTTCATTTGTCTCAGGATCTTTTTGCCAATTACGTTTCAAATAAATACCACGTGTGCGTATTTCTCTCTTGATCCACGTAGACTGTTAATGAGCTACATTTTATATTCCAATTACTTCCATTTCGAAATTTTTTTATGACAGCCTACACTATATAATTGTATTCTGCGCATAATATCTTCTTGTTGATCTTGAGCTAATTCGCCAGTGGCAGCTAACAATGAACAAACAAACAAAATACTTAAACTAAACTTTATGGCCAAAAACAAAAACGCTGTTCTAAAGCGTCAAGACATTACATTGTGCCATATGGCGGTGTGACTGCCTGCTGCTGCCGCTGCTTTAGAGATAGACGTTAGGCAATCGATGATGACATTGATAGTAAATACTATTGATTTAGCCAACAATCTTTTTAGGCTGATATGAATATGACAGATGAAAATTACTTGTTCCAATTACACTCGATGTTGATAGCATAAATAAAAAGTCCTTGTAACTCTTCACTAGTTGTACATTGGGGAGCCATATGTTTAGTTCTCTTTTGTTTCATTGAGGACATGGCCATGCTCATGGCCAGCTTATTTAATAAGAAAATATGGCGAACTTTACTGATCGACTATCATTATGTTTATTTTCGGAATCTGACATGGTGTACAGTTGAGGCTTCGAATTTAAGAACATGATAGCAAGGAGAGTGTCTGATAATGTTGAAGTTTCATCCGTCGAGATAAAGTTGTATCATTAAATTCATCGCTTAGCCCCTGTTTAGTGCCAAAATCATTTTTACGGATTCTTTCTTAACGCTTAAGAAGCCAGCAGTAACGTTAACATTAATCGGTGATATCATCAATATCATCAGCGCGGATAAGAAATATGTGATTTTCGTTACAATCGCGTTTACTGCAGTTTCTCTATTATCATGTTCATAAGCGGTTAGAAGAGATCGCACGACAGGCTATCGTTCTGGCTAAGATGCAAAACGACTTAGTAGAATCTTTGCGGATATAAGAGAAAGAGATTCCACTACCACAGACTATCGCTCTCTCTAAGGTGCAAAACTGCTTAGCAGGATCTTTGCCTGCCTTTAGTAAAGATTTCCGGTCGGTAGACGTCATTCAGCAGAGGTGTATCAACTTCGGGAGTGTACCAAACTTAGCCATGGCTCCAGGTAACTTTTGCGAATGAGTCTGCGGAAGAAAATTGACGAAACGGTGATACGTGTCGATCTGCTGTTGCTTTTGTTTTCTCCAGTACTAAAGGGTGTTCCAACAAGAACGCAAAATTTAAATTTGGCGCCATTCGAAGTGTCATTCTTTGACATTTGTACAATTGTTATTGTTTGCTAGTAGAAGGTACGAGGTTATTAAAAATAGAGCGCTACACGAATGAGCAACGCATTCTCATTTTGAAATCGTTTGTGGTCACAATAATGCTCCAAAAGAGATAAATGGATAAATTTGCCAAAACTGGGTCTGTTAGTGATTTGCTTCTTCATGCATACAAAGTTCAATTGACTCAGGAACTGAAGCCAGCTAACCATGGACAGCGAAGGGAGTTCGTTAATTGCGTATTGGAGAGACAACATGAAAAAGCTGATTTTGCCGATTCAATGACGAGGCCCATTTTCGCCTTGATGGCTTCGTCAATAGGCAGAATTGTCGCATTTGGAGTGAGGAAAATCCTCGAGTGATTCACGAGAAGCAAATGCATCCTCAACGTGTCACTGTGTGGTGTGGATTTTGGGCTGGAGGAATCATTGGACCTTTTTTTTTATGAAAATGAGACATGTCAAGCCCAAACAGTCAGTGGTGTTTGGTATCGTGAAATGATAACCAATTTTTTCGTGCCTATAATTGAAGAAATGAATGTGGAGAGTATGTGGTTTCACCAAGACAGCGCCACATGTCGTATAGAAAGAGAAACAATTCAATTGCTGCATCAGTCATTTAAATCTTGCGTTCTTTTTTGGACACCCTTTAGTTGTAGTGTGATTTGTCAATTTACCAGGTTTAATGTTTGATAAGGCTTCAGTCCTTGACATAACGAATCCGCCAGAACCTTACATGCGATCTCGCACTGGATCTGCTCTTTTGCACACAAGACATAATACGCTTAGATTGTAATCATTGAACGGAACCGTGATTAGCGTATGGCGACACCGGTCATAAATTGCTCCGTCCGCGAATCATCAGTGCTGTTAATAACAACACGCAGAGAAAAAATTCTTTTCCCGTAAAAGAAAAAGCAGTCAATAAAACTTTGTTTGTGATATATATTTGCGGGCGACGAAGAATTTTCCTAATAAACTAATATTTCGTTTGAAATAAATGATGTACGAGTATATTAGTCAGAAATCTTTGAAGAAACGAAAAACGTTTACGGGAAAATGCTATTTTCTTTGCCGCAAAAGATGTATTTTTGCACCAAATTATGGTATAGTTTTTATAGGAAACAGGGGACGTTTGCGAAAAATATTTATTTAAATTATCGCAAACGTTAATAAAAATATTGGATGTTATTAGATATAAGTTTTATTAATAAAATATATGTACGTTTCTAATTATATTATGTGTACATTACAAATAGTACCGTTTATTTTATAATTATTTATAATTAAATGTCATTATCTCGTATTCAATTTTATTTAAATGAATGGTTCGTAAAATATTTCTTATTATACAGGGTGAGCCATAAGGGTGTTGGCGGTTTAAATATTCAACTTCTCCGTAACGCGCAGCGCGGGGTGGCGGGGGATATGTTGTTCGCTGCGCCGCTTCCTGGAAATTTAGTCGCCATGGAGCCGTACACGGGAGTGCAGCGTGCATTTTGTGTCCGAGCGTATTACGAAAACAATAAATCAGTGATTACTGCACGACGTTTGTATCGGCATGAACACGGTTTACACGATTTAAGTGAAGTTCCAAGCGCCAATGTGATACGAAAATGGATCAGAATGTTCGAAACAACCGGCTCAACAGTACCAATTACGGTTCGTGGTCGCCGAATTTCTGCAAGATCAGCCGACATTGTGGAGCGTGTTCGTGTTTCAGTTCAGCGAAATCCGCAACAACAAAGCGAACAATTATTGCAACATGCTAGCAGACTTTTTGGTGCCAGCTTTGCAACAACTTCAAGGCAATAACTCGAGGATGTGGTTTCAACAGGATGGGGCCACATGTCATACGGCTAGGGTATCCATAGTGCTGCCGAAAAATGTTTTTCCTGGAAAACTCATTTCGAAAAGGGGGGGTATTGAATAGCCCCCACGTAGCCCCGATCTCTCTCCATGCGATTATTTTCTATGGGGCTACCTCAAATCGGTAGTCTACGATAATAATCCGACCAATTTAGAGCAGTTGAAGAGGAACATTATTCAGGAAAGTAACAAAATACCGAGAACAACTTTTCAACGAGTTTTCCAAAATTTGCGACTTCGGCTCCAAGAGTGTCAAGCAGCCGAGGGAAGCCATTTGGACAACATTATTTTTAACTCTTAAAAATTCCCATGCTTCTACTTTTTAAAAATATAAATATATTTTTTTTATGTTTCGTAGTTTTTTTTTAATTGAATATTTAAACCGCCAACATCCTTATGGCCCACCCTGTATTTTCTTTGCATACGATTGACAAATCTACAAATTCTAAAGGAGCCTCAAATTAATCTTCACCTGATTAAAATAAAAAAAATAGTCTTTCGAAAAACATATATTTGACATACTTTTACCTTGATCAAAATCCAGGTGGTTTATAACTGCTTTTGCTGATTTCGGACATTCCGACATCAGTCCAGAAGATGCAAGTGATGTTCTCTAGTTTTTGTATGCCTCATTTATAAACATTTAAAATTCTTGACATTCACAATCACGTTTTTCCGACTTTACATCCCGACGCTTGTGACGACCTAAAAAAAAGAAGAACATTTTTCTTTGCTAGTCAACGCGCCGAAGTTGCTTTCCAGGAGACAGGCTACTTTCTTTATCACTCTCTCTCACCGTTTGATATTGATCAGTTTTGAATGTAGTAACAGAAGGTAGAAGGTAGCAACAGAAGTAAAAAAATGACTTGAATTTGCCTCTCTCTTCTCTTTTCAACTCTCTTTTACTTTGTGTTTCGAATTTGTATTCTAAATTCCTGAATCCTTCATAATAGTTCTCCTCGTTTACCGCAAAAGTTAATCATAACAATTTTCTTGCGAAAGAAAGCTCGTTCATATAAATTACAATAACGTTTACAACAAACGCTTTTATTTACGGGAAACTTTGCAATTTTTTCGGCAAAAGTTTAGCATACAAATTAAAAGAAGTATTTTTGCGGCAAAAGAGCTCGGAACGTGTTTTTTCGTTACGTGAAATATTCTTAAGTCGTTATATTGCTATATCGACCTAGACTTGTCCCGATTTTCGAGGTTTTTATAATAAAAAGGTATATTTAATAGAACAGGTCATTCTATTAAAAACCCAACAACAAAATAGATATTTAATTTACAATTTAATGTTAAAATGAAATCATCAAAAATTGAAAAAAAAAAAAAATTAAATTATTATAAAAAATTATTCTTAATTCGAGAATCAACCTGATTTGTGGAAGTGCAAGAATGAAAATCGACTTTACAGGTGGTCGGTTATTATTGTAACGTAGGGAAAAAAAATCATTCAAAAGGAACACAAGAGTAAAGTTCCGAACCTATGAATATTTATTTTTATGACTTTCGGAAAGACAAATGAATTATGGATGATTTTTCGACTTGCGGTTGGACCATATTTGGGTAGAGGAAATGGGACACTAAAACTTTATCCTAGTGTGTGTGTGCGTGAAGATGTTAGAATTGGCATTTTAAGCCTTTCTAAATAAAATCTATTTTATAGTACATTTTTTTCGACTTTATAACCTCACCTGTATTGCCTGATAAGGCAAAAAAAAAAAAAAAAACATTTAAAATTGTTTATTCTATTTATTTAGTTATTTATTTACTTTTCTATTAATAAGAATTATTTCTTTTGGGCGACACATTTATCGATACATACATAATATGAAAAATATGATATCATATTATATATAATATGAAAAAATGGAAAAATTTTCAGTGACAGAAAATAAATGTATCATAAGAGACGAGTATTTGTTTTATGCATTAGAATTCGAGAAAAACTGTATTAATGAATGCTTAAATAGCATGAGACTTACAGAGAAAATTTTCAAAGTTGCAGGCAAAGTCTTTCATAGCCTTGATAATCAGTTATAATGTGAATGACTTAGACTGTATTTTAAATTAAAGTCAATGGGAGTCCATTCAACATTTTTAAAGTGGATAAAATCATATTTAATTAATAGTCAGTGCAAAGTTGTTATTGAAGGAATTGAAACCTTTTCATATATTTTCAAACTTCAGGTGTGTCACAAGGAAGTATACTTGAGCCATTCTTATTCACACAATTTATTAAGGACATATCAACTTGTTTTTATAAGTCAACATTTTTGCTTTACGCGGATGATCTAAAATTAGTGATCTAAAAGTTTAATGTCTTACAGTTAATGATGTCTTAGATATTTAAAAAACATACGAGGTGTGTTTAAAAAATAAGGCGAATTCTCATTTTTCTCAAAAAATATTTATTTCTTCATCAATTTCTATTTTATCTCCTTCAAAGTAGTCCCACACAGATATAATACACTTGTGCCAGCGTTCTTTCCAATCCTCGAAGCAGTTTTGATATGCACTTTTTGGTATGTTCTTGAGCTCTCTCAGCGATTCGGTTTTTACCTCCTTAATCGTCGCAAAACGGTGTCCTTTCATGGGTCTCTTCAATCTTGGGAACAGGGAAAAGTCGCAGGGGACCAAATCTGTTGCATACGGTGGCTGAGGCATGATAATGGTGTTGTTTTTGGCCAAATAATCTCTTACAAGCAAAGATGAGTGAGCAGGTGCATTATTATGATGCAAGAGCAATGAATTTTTTTCCTACGATTACGTTAGTTTTTTTCGTATTGCTTTTTGCAAACGGCGCATAACTTCAAGGTAATACTCATTATTTACCGTACTACCTTGTGGTAAGAACCCCTGATGCATTACGCCATGGTAATCGAGGAAAACAGTGAGCAACACCTTGACATTTGGTCGAACTTGGCGTGCTTTTTTTTTGGTCTTGGCTCTCCTGGACTCTTTCATTGGGACAATTGGGCTTTGGTTTCGATGTCATAACCATATACCCATGATTCGTCACCAGTTATAATCCTTTTAAGTAAATCTGGATCATTGTTGACGTCATTCAACAAATTCTGAGCAATGCTCATACGACGTTGTTTTTGGTCAAAATTCAGCAATTTTGGAACGAAATTCGCCGCCACACGCTTCATGACCAAAATTTCCGAAAAAATTGCATGGCATGAGCCAAAGTATATGCCGACATACTCAACAACTTCTTTAATTGTGATTCGACTATTCTCCATAACAATTTTCTTCACTTTCTCAACATTTTATCGGTTGTTGATGTGCTCTGGCGTCCTGAGCGAGCATCGTCATTTACATCTTCTCGACCGTCTGTGAAAAGCTTGTACCACTTGTAAACATTTTTTTGACTCAGAGTACTGTCAACATTTCAAGTGTTTTTGAGCACTTAATTCCATTTTTTTTACACAAAATTTGGTGCAGCTTCTTTGATCCATTTTTCTCGATAGCAGCACTTGCACTTGTCATATTTATGCCTCTCACAAACAAACTAAACATGCTATATGGATAAAAGCGTCAACATATCTTCGAGACGAGTGTACGAACATAAGAAAAAAAATAATAATAATCGAAAGTCGAATGTACGTAGCCCGCGAAATGTAAAAATTCACCTTATTTTTTAAACACATCTCGCACCTCCATGCCCTATTCAATGAAAACGAGTGGTGAGCATGCTGTGGCAGCCGCCGCGGCTCAAATCATCAGTGTCTTTTACTTTAAACTCTAATCATACAAAGGCCAAATTTTCAATATTGTCAACAACCCCACCAAATATTTTAAAATCTTGACTCTTGCTAGGCGAACTGCTTTTTGTGCAGTTGTTAAATCTTGCACTTTTTATATTTTGTACGACTTCAATCGCAGCTCACATTTTTAACATACGCCCCATGCTACGAGCAGAAACTTTGAATTGCGATTTGTCGTGCATTATGTTGATTGATGTTGCTACTTTTGGATAGGGGTTTTTTTGACGCTACCAATATCATTGTAACATGTAATGGTCTGGTACCCAAAGATTTTGTTCATAAACAAAATTGTTGTGTCTCATTAATAAAGACTGTCTGCGATTTTCGACTCGAATACAAAACAGTAACACTCTTGCGTTTAAATTCAAATTTCATTAACTTTATTTAACTGCAACGTAAAACGATATGCCTTCATAGGCTTGTAAACAACATAACAGACTTATCATTGAGAAAAAATGAGTGCGCTGTCATTAGCCGTTTGGTTGCTACACCAACGTGTTTCTGTACATTCTTAGGTTCAAATAAATTGACTAGTGTAGCAAGAATCAATGTTTCTTTTATAATTTGTTACGCTTAGAATACATTTGTGAGGAGATTGGAAAAGACGTTTGCCTTGTAATGGAAGAATGGTGGGAATTCCTAAAAATATCGAGTGCTATACGATTGGTATTCAGTATAGTATAAAAAACTAACTTCTTACAACTGTAAATATTTACTGACGATTATTATTTCTCTATGTTGGTGTTGCTGCAATGTCATTAATATTTTTTAGTTAAAAAACATCTAATAGTCGAAAATATTCTGGGAGCGGTTTTAATGATCTTTCTAGAATATACACTTAGAGAAATTACACTCACATACTGCATAGCACTATCATATAATTCAGTCATCGTGTTTGCCATATTTTGATGCACTTGTCTGCGTCTGTCCGGTTTGCTGACTGGCTCGAAAACTCATAAATTTTTGTAAAATTTCTTAAAGCTCGACATGACCTTACATATTGCCAGATTGTAGTCGGGCATTGTAAATGGACTGTATCGATCCACTCCCTACTTTCCATACACCTTGATAGAAAATCTCTTTGCAAGACCTTTTAAAACTTGACATTGACTGATATTTTGGCAGATTGTGGCCGGACATTATAAATGGGCTGTTGCGATCTATTCCTATTGTTCTATATATATTGATTGAAAATCTCTTTCTAATACTTCTTAAAACTTGACATAACCTAATATTTTGTCAGATTGTAGTCGGGCATTGTAAATGGACTGCATCAACCCACTCCTTCTGCTACCTTCCATACACCATGACAGAAAATCTCTTTGCAAAACTTTTTAAAACATGACATTGCCTGATATTCAGCTAGATTATTTCGAACATTGTAAATGACCTGTTTCGATCAACTCCTACTGCTACCTTCAATACATATTGGCTGATTTTTCCGAAGTCCAAATTTTTTCCTTGTCATTCCTCATTTGTAGAATGCAGAAAGAAGTCTGAATGTTTTTCAATTAAATTTTCTTAAAATGTTTGAAAAAAATTAAAAAAAATGTATTTAGTTTATTCAATTCTACTGAATCCAATATAATATAGCGCGCATTAGGCGTATTTTAAATTTAGCTTTGTGAATGACAATGAACGGCATTGCCACGCCCCTTAGAGCACCATACATACAAATTCCCTGACAATAAAAATCAACGTTGACTCTGTGATTTATAAGCGGAAAATGTCTGTCGGCTATAATTTTGCTTCTTTCATTGTGAGTTAATCTACACCATTTCCGATTGAAATTCGAAGAATTCCAATTGAAATTCGAAAATTCTATTTCAAATTTAAAAAAATCCATTTGAAATTCAAAAGACATCAATTGAAAATCAACTATTTGAACTATTCAACTATTTGCAGTTCAAAAGACATTAATTGAAAATCAAAATTTCCATTTGAAATTCGAAAGACATCAATTGAAATTCAATTGAAATTCAAAATACATTTATTGAAATTCAAAACACATCAATTGAAATTCGAAACACATCAATTGATATTCCAAATTCGTCATTTGAAATGTAAAAAAACGTATTTTTAATTCGACCATTGCATGTTCTGCACTATTTTTAATATTAACATTTACTATATTATTATAATATTATCTTATAATACATTTGTAACTCCTTAGGTTTTAGTAAAAAAATTTCTTCGCCTATAATTTTTTTTATTGGGTTTTCCAGTTTGAGCGCATCTTTTTGAAGAAGTTATATAGTTTTTTTTGCTAAGCAATGGATGACTTGAAAGTACACCCACAAAACACCATCATTATTGAATATTATTGTGGTCGAAACTACCAATTATATTTCGAATTTCAACTGATGTGTTTTGAATTTCAATTGATGTGTTTTGATTTTCAATTGATGTGTTTCGAATTTCAAATAGAATTTTTGAATTTCAAATGGAATGCTTCGAATTTCAATTGGAAATGCTGTTGAGCAATTTTCAATAAGAATCGGTGCAAGAGGACTGCTTCCGTATTTTTGTGCAATCTTAACTAACATACTTACTAGTCTTATAATTCCATGGAAAAAATGCCACCCTAGACGTACAAAAGTGCTAAATTTGTTTTCTCCCTGAAAACAGTGGGTCGCACTCAATGTTCGATCTTGGAGTTCCAACATCATACCTGTAACTTCGAACCAGTCATTACAACTTGACGATGGTGGATGGTGGCCGGTGGCTGTTGGCTGCTGCTGGTTTAATTGGTAACAAGTGTTATTCGTGCATGTATTGTCGTGTTTATAAAAGGCAAACCAAGGAATTTTATTATGTCTCACTAACCTTGACCTGATTCTTAGAAATTACAAAAGCAAACTAATAAGACGTCTGCGATATCACAACAAGAATCAAGTGAGCCGAAAGATAGAACTGTCGTAGGCAGAGGCGGACGGGCTAATGGTTGCTGGGGATGTCTAGGGGGTTATGAGGAGCCAATTGGCATGGGATGATGGTTGACTTTGAGATGTTCGCTAGATACTGGTTTTTATCTTCAGCCCCACAACGTGGTAAATGATGGTGTGAATGAAAGAGAAAATTGCTAGTAACAACAACTGAGCTACACATGTTCTGGGTATAGAACCAAACGTCGGGCAGGCTTGAGTAGTTAGTTACGCATGCGCGCTCTCCGAACTGTGCATGTGTGATGGGACAGACAGATGAGCGGACGGACGCCAGGCAGGCAGACAGAGACACTTGGAGTTTAGTTGTTTTGATGGTTTTTGTGTGACTCGATTGAATTGAATTTGGAATCGATTTAATTATTTTAAGTGGTAATAATCTGTTACGTTAATCGAATTTTAAATTGTTTACCTGGTTGTTGTTGTTGTTATTGTTTGCGCGAGGGGGCTCTAATGTGGTTTTTATTGAAATGTAGCAACGTGGTGGATATCAATTACTCAGAGAGCCAAGACGGTGGCGGCCGTTGGAGGAGAAGGAACTTCAGTTTATGTTGTTTTTTACATTTTCAAGTTTGTTTTGGAGGGGGGTTTTTGTGGCAAAACAAAATGAAATCTGTTCTAAATTCTAAACGTTTAGTTTCTGTTTTTGAAAAAATCGAGGTGATTTCGTCATTGATTTTTAGTTAAGGTCAATGTTGCAGCACATTGGAAACTTAAGGCAGTGTCACAGACTCATTGTCATCTAGTTTTCACTTTAATACAAATAGAGAAAAAAATATATATGTATATATATAAGTAAATAGTTTTAAATTGTATTTGCCAATTGGTGGAAGGTGAAACCTAAGAATGAGTCATCGTTATTGGAAGATTAAATATATTTTTGTTGTCAATGCAAATCTTCATAAAGAATGATAAAATGGTGCTTTGTTTTATATCATAAATTTGAATTAAGCTTATTGCGATTAAACTTTAGAGTGATCCAAAAAAATGTAAAGGAAAATCTTGGTTAGGCGTTCCCATTAAAGGCATTCATTCAGGTATTAAGTAAAAAATGCGGTTAAAATGCGATGTCATCAAATAAATATAAATCAATATGTAATACAAAGACAATGAAACTAGGCGATATTAGAAATTCTATACAAGTAATTTGATAGTATTAGACCAATCTTTCCTTTAAATGCCAATAACTACAGATTATAAAGATTAATTGAAAAATATGACTTTTGATAATTGTCAAAATCTTAAAATCTAATGTTTAAAAACGTTTAATAGCCACAAAAAATTATTCATATGTCTTTCTAAATTTGAACGCGTACTATATTTTTCATATACAAAAAATGTTGTAGTCAAACATATATTTACTCTTCAGGAAGTTTTATTAACACGATTTTTGGCAGATTAGGCCTCACTTAAAATTGTTTTTACATTCATTATATTCGAAATAATGAATTTCTTAAGTCAAAAATTGGGGTTATCTGAAGAAAAGTACTGATGATGGTGTAACAAACCAAACTTTACAACTAAAACTACAAGTGAATTGGGCTCTCAAAGCGCCGCACCATTTATAATGATTTCACAACATTATTTGAGTCTCCTTAAATAAAATTGGCTCTTCATGATTTCTTTTCTCAAATATGTTAAGTGGTTATGTTTGAAATTTGGTCTAATTACGAGAAACACATAAATATATATAAATATCGCGTTGTAATTATTTCAATGCTCTAAATCCATTCATATATATTTGTCCTTTACAATTATGAGGAGCACTTCAACACGCGTCATCTTTTCGTCAGGTAGAAAGCTGTCTTTAAGACCTCCGTATGACTATCATAATTATTTGCTGCCATGTTTGTAAGATGACACTGGCTAACACGAAATATATGTTGAAAGTAGACGAACATCTATCGTGTGATCTCTTTAACCAACGTTAATGGAGATGATAATGAACAAATTCTTTTGTATCCCATAATTAAGTTATGGCAGAGCTTCTCACATTCAATAAGCTTACACGTATTCTATTTGTAGGCTCATTCAGTGGGACACAGTTTTAGAAACATTTACCAGACTTGGTTATTATTCGACTACTCGATGTCTTCGCCAGACACATCGAGGTGGCCGCCGCAGAAATAAAGATAGCTGCCTATATGCGGGATTGAATGGAACCTACTATATAACGACGATTACAAATGTCACAGTTTTAGAAGCATTTACCAGACTTGTCTATTATTCGACTACTCGAAGTGTTCGTCAGACACATCAAGGTGGCCACCGCTCAAATGAAGATAACTGGCTATAAGCGGGGTTGAACCCACCATTATTCGACCGATTGTCTCGTGTATTAACCATAACACTACGGCCGGCCACGGTGATGATAATGAGGAAAAGAAAATGCCCTTGTATTCCATGAATAGGATATAGGAAAGTTTCTCACTTTTAAGACTCACTTTTTAGACTCACCTAACGACCGAACGACCTTTGAATCCGTTGGAAGGACCAGGCTTTTGAAATACTGTCGAAATTTGGTGTGACGAACTGGAGAAGAAGCGCAGAAGATCGAAGTGCTTGGAACTATTTTCTACGGGCGGCGTATAATAGATAAGGATGATTATTCCAGTTGCCACTTAAGAAGAAGAAGAACGAGACCTGCAGTTTAACGATCATTCCGAGCGTGAATTTTGGATAATTTTTACAAAATTAATCGATTACTCGACTACTCGTATCGATTTGTTCCGGCGCTTTAAAGACGGTGATTTTGGTGTTGATGAACGTTCACGTGAAGGAAGACGAAAAACCTTCGAAGACTCTAAATTGACGGCATTGCTTGATGGGGATTCGTGTCAAACGCAGGTAGAGTTTGCTTCAGTACTAGGAGTTACCCGCCAAGCCATTTCCAAGCGATTGCATGCGTTAAGAATGATTTAAAAACGAGGAACTTGGGTCCCCTGTGAGTTGAAGCCAAGGGACGTTGAGCATCGTTTTTTTCGCCTATGAATAACTGCGTCAGCGATAAAAAAGGAAGGATTTGCTTCATCGTATTGTAACGGGAAATGAAAAATGGATTCATTACAGTAATACGGGGGTTGCCCCGTCATGCTTCTATGTCGTCGCCACGGCTGAATATTCACGCTGCGAAGATTATGTTCTGTATTTAGTGGAACCAGTTCGGTGTTATTTATTACAAGCTATTGAAACTAAGCGAAACCATTACTGGGAATCAGTATCGACTTCAATAAATGCGGTTGAGTAGAGCTCTGCTCGAGAAACGTCCACAATGCGCGGAGAGGCACGAAAAAGTAATTTTTCAGCATGACAATGCTCGGCCTCATATAGCCAAGCCTGTTAAAACCTACCTCGAAACGTTGAAATGGGAAATCTTACCCCATCCGCCATATTCTTCAGATATTGTGCCGTCCTATTATCACTTGTTCCGTTCGATGGCACACGATTTGGCTGACCAGCAGTTCCACTCATATGACGACATCAAAGAATGGCTAGATTCGTGGATAACCTCAAAAGATCAGTAGTTTTAACGTGACGGAATTCGGGTTTTGCCAGAAAGATGGGAAAAAGTAGTAGCTAGCGATGCACAATACTTTCAATGAATGATTTGTAAATACGTTTTCATAATAAAGTTGCATTTTTATGAAGAAACCAGCGAGAACTTAGTTGCGCACCTAATAAAACCCTTTCTTAGAGACCAAAATTGAAGTACAGCGCAAAATCTAGCATAATTATGCAAGAGGATAAATCCGTGCTAGACGTTTCCGAGGGAAATTTCCTCGTAAAATGTGTGGACCCACCACACAATAACGAAGAATATCGGCTAAGTATGAATCACGATTTGTATGAGCTATATCGTTTTGCTAAAAAGCATCAAAATTCAGCATCGTCCGGTTTGTGGCCCAACACGAAAAGTTATCGATAAGAATTCATTGAGCAAAGTGTTAAGAGGGGACCATAACTCATGTTTCTGAGATGCATTCAAGAACAAAATAAATTTTTTTGCATACCATGGATGGAATATGCGAGAACGTTAATCCTATCTTTACAGTCGCTGAACGGGATCTACTACTTGACGACGATCCCAAACGTCAGTTTGAGAAGCTTTTATTAGAGTAGTCGTTTACTTAACTACTCGAAGTGCTCGTCTGACACAATGAGATTGGTCAAAAATTGGTCTTAAATTTAAGGTTGTGAAAAGTTAAGCTTCCAGTGGTGTACTTAACATTTTTCCCCGCTGGAGATACACTTAGGCGTGTCTCAAACGACCTGAAAATCTTGATATTTTCCCTTAAAGATGATTTATTAACATACCGTAGTAAAAGCCTGCAATAATGCATTGATTTAGTATGGTCATGTAGTAACCAGTAACTACAGGGTGGCGCAATAGAACGTGCATATTTCATCATCTTATTTTGCGGGGTAGAAAAGGCGCGGGCGGGGGGCGCCTACATCGTTGGGTTGGCGGGCTCATGGAGTTTTAGTCGCTATGAATCACTTCGACGGGAAGCGTCGCGCATTTTGCGTGCGCGCATTTTACGAGAACTCTCGTTCATATATTGCTACTAAGCGACTATATTGTGCTGAATATGAACTACGGCGAATTAGTGAAGCTCCGAGGGCTAATTTAATTAAAATATGGGTAAAGCGTTTTGAAGAGACCGGTTTAACATTTAAACCACAAGCAAATGGTCGCCCAAGAACATCTAGGACCGAAGACAATGTTGAGAGAGTTATGGAGTCAGTACGAGGAAATCCACAAATGTCGACTCGCAAGAGATCGTCTGTCTTACAATTATCGCGACGAAGTTTGCAACGAATTTTAACATTGGATCTTAAACTGCATCCATGTAAGCTGCAATTAACACAAGAATTGAAAGAGTCTGACTTCATAGCAAGGCTCGCATTTGCTTATGAAATGCTTAATCGATTTTCCAATTTTGACAATATCCTTTTTTCTGACGAGGCTCATTTCCTTATGAATGGGTTCGTAAACCGTCAAAATTGTCGTTACTGGAATCCCAAATCAAACACCAGAAACCATTGCATAGTCCTAAAGTGACAGTATGGGCAGCAATCTCTGGCAGAGGAATAATTGGTCCTTTTTTTTTCGAAAATGCGTGGGGCCAAAACGTCACGGTTAATACGGAACGCTATGTTGAGATGTTGGACGGATTTTTGGCTCCAGAAATTGAAAGTTCAAGAATAGTGAATTCCAGAACTTGGTTCCAACAAGATGGAGCTACCTGTCACACATCAAATGACTCCATGGCGGTGGTGGAGCAGATGTTCCCTGGCAGACTAATTTCGAAAAGAGGTGATATCCCATGGCCCCCACGTAGTCCAGACTTGACGCCTCTTGACTTTTTTTTTTGTGGGAATACCTCAAACACAAAGTCTACAGTAATAATCCAAGAAACATCGTTCAGCTTAAGGAGAATATCCGTGGTGAAATGGCAGCCACTACACCAGTATTACTGAAGAAAGTTTTCAATAATTTTCGTTTGCGGTTAGAGGAGTGCCGTCGTAGAGAGGATCACCATTTAGATGATGTTATTTTTAAAAAATAAACTCCATTTATTACTCTACAACGCCTTAGATTTATTTTAACCATACCTTTTGTATTTATTTTTTAATCTATTTTTGCGCCACCCTGTAGTTATAGGAGAGAATTTCGATAAATGAATAAATCGTATGAGTGTTTATTTATTACTCATACGTTTATAACTTCGATATTAGTCTATAATTTTGCACCAGGGTTGCCCAAACCAGGGTAGATAGTACATTTTATACTTTTGCATTTTTTATTTTGATATTTTTCAATCTTCAAAAATATAGCGATATCAGCATTTAATAAGTTTTTGGAAAATTTTAATAAAAATATGTAGATCTACATTTACGTAAGACCGAAGTTAATACGAATAACACGGATTTGCCGAAATCGGAAGTACTCCAAAAGAGAGAACGGATGCATTAGCGACGAGGTAGCAACATGTGCCGGTACCTTATTGCCAGCAAAAGTGATTCCAGTAACGTAAATATATACTACTTCAGAGTAGTAATATAATAACGCTATTTTTGAAAAAATATTGCTTTGAAGTAGTGAAATCTTTCGCATTCAATGGCAAGTTGTCATCCCTTACAAAATTATTAGTATTACAAAAATTTTATAGCATGAATTTTTAATATAACAGTATTAATTTTAAACAAAATAACCAGGTATTGAAAGCTATTGTACAATTGCAATTCTTTATTTAATATAAGTTAATATATTACATTAACCAGCTAGACATGGTTTGGTAAACTGTTATGTTCAATTTAAAACTTTAAACTTAAAACTTTACCTTTTATTATTGAAAACTAATGTGCGATTTCAATTCTTAATTTAATATAATTTATTACAATTTTTCTAACTTGTGCTACTGCAATTCATTCACCTTCATTGAGTAGCTATGTGGAATTTCAAAAAATCAAAATATCGCACCAAATGTTACATTAGAGCAAGTCTATACAACTAAACAGTCCCCTATTGCACTGTGTAATCTGCAAGTAAGCTTTGAACTAAAGAAACTGCTTCAACAGGGATATTTCTTTGGGCTTCCAAAGTTTTTGCAATTTTCGATGTCTTGACCGTTTCTGGAAAATGTTTCCTATATTCCTATCTAAGAAGGACAGGTGAAACGCTCCTGAAATCTGAAAATCTCATTGTGCAAGAATGTAGCATTAACAATTTATTTTTAAAATTGGGTCAGCTCAGAATGAGTTTGATTTAAAGCGCCATAATTTTCCTATTTTCAAAACTGGAAGGATAGGCATTTTAGAAAGTGCTGTACCTCGCGTATTGGCCAAGGATTTTAGGCTGAGAAAGCCGTGCGCAAGATGGGTGCCGCGCTCGCTTTTAATAGAGCAAATGCAGAGTCGTGAAAATATTTCAGTAGAGTGTTTGGTGATGTTTCACCTCAATAAAGACGAATTTTTGCATTGATTTAAACTACGGATGAGGCATGGGTCCACCACTTCACACCTGAGACAGAGGAACAGTCACTTCACACATGAGACAAAGTAACAGTGAAATCAGTGGACTGGAATGAGAGAAAAGTGTCCAAAGAAGGCGAAGACGGGTCCATCTGTAGGCAAGGACATTTTTTAGGATGCGCATGGGATTATTTTTATTATCTTCAGAAAGGAAAAACCATAAATGGCGAATATTATACTAATTTATTGCAGCATTTAGGTGATGATATTATGGAGAAAGGGCTCATTTGTTTAAAAAGCAAGTGTTGTTTCATCAACACAATGTCCCAGTTCACATATTCACTATTGCGTTATTGAATTAAATTTCGAATTGCTGCATCATGCACCTTGTTCGCCAGATTAGCTCCCTCGGATTAATTTATATTTTCAAACTTGAAAAATAGCTGGATGGTAAAATATTTGCCAACAATGAAGAGGTGGAGTCTGCGGTTGATGGCTATTTTAGGGAGTTTGACAGTTCTTACTATAAACGTGGTATAGGAGCTATAACATTCTATATAATATATAATATACTATATAATATGAAAAAGGTGTCTCGAGCAAAAAGGAGGTTATGTTCTTTGTTAGGTCGGTTGGTTTTTGAACCTCCCTCATATCTTCATATCGATTGAATTATAATTCTCCAAATTAACCACATTTATTTCTTTTCTTCTAGGTAAGATTGTAAGGGTATACGCCCTTATAAAAAGACAGTTAAGCGACAAGTACCCAAGGTAACGAAAATACACCATTTCCCCTAAGAAATTTAATATTTATTAGTGTAAATACATATGTACACATTCTACACAAAAAGTAGACAGAAGATATAAGACTTTTGTTTAATTGTCTCATTTCGATTGTAGTTCAGGAGCCTAATAGAGGTTCCTGATTCCTGAAATTCCACTCCACCACTTCTAATGGAAATTGAGAGCTTCCCGAATAATATTGGTCCAAATTTTACGGGAAATGAACATCCCAGAAATGTAACCACAAAAGTCGTTATACGTACACGTCTCCAAAATAATTGAAGGATTTTTATATATTTTTGGTTAGCAGCAGAGTATACCTGTAAGCAGTACATAATATTTGGCATAACTAGAGCATGAATTAGTTGCTTTTTCATATACAGTGAAAGCAACAAATTAGTGGTGTATAATTGCCTCAATGTATAGTTAACACTTAAAATAATGTGACTAATGTGCTTCTCAAAGCGCAACTTATTTAATAAGACTTCCAAACATTTCATGTCATGCACAAACTGTATATTAGAACCATTATAAACTACCCGCAAATCCTCTTCAGTTCGGTTCGAATGAAGCATAGATTTCAACTTAGAAGAGTTAAAACAAAGTCTGTTCTCCGGCATCCAATCGCGAATCCTATCAAGCACATAATCAATTTTCTCCTAAAGAACATCTAGAAACTGGTAATCCCAGTAATCCTGGTAAGCATCAGCAAAGACATACATACGGTTTACACGGAGTATCACATTTTGCAAGAAGATCGTTAATGCAAAGAATGACAAAAATTGGTTCTAAGAATGAATCTTAAGGCGGCCTACTCTTTACGTTGAGTACATTACTATGTCTACTATTGACGCAAACTTGTTGTTTCCTCCCTGAAAGATAGGAGTAAATTTATTTATTCTTTAATTACAATCAATATGTGGTGGAGTTTGATATATGCGCAAAGCTATCACTTCAATTGATACATATGTATGCGTTAGCAAATTTTGGAAGCAGTCCCTTACAAGTGAGTGTGTTTGTTGAAGAATTCAAAAAAATATATATATTTCACTAGAAGAATAAGATTTTATTTTATTTTAAATAAATTTTCGTCTACGAGCCTTTAAAAAAAATATATAGGGTGTACTTATTATTTTGACCATATGTGTAGGTTGATATGTTATGCAAAGGAAGATATAGTTTTCAACGTACTCATTTATCTGACTGAACTGATATTAAAGCCAAAGCATTATG
The DNA here is from genome assembly GCA_019455685.1 of Philornis downsi. Taxonomy (NCBI): domain Eukaryota; kingdom Metazoa; phylum Arthropoda; class Insecta; order Diptera; family Muscidae; genus Philornis; species Philornis downsi. The sequence goes on along the minus strand of JAHXMU010000039.1, from coordinate 2,141,419 downwards.
GACCACAATTCACGTTTGTGAATATATAAGTTTCGATCTAGCCGAACCCATAATTTGTGTTCAGTGTGGCGCTGTTTGTTTGTCTACTAATTTTTCTGTTTAGCTCGTTGCTTGCGAAGTGAAATTTTTGAGTCTTTTTGAATCAAACTTTTCATTTCATTTATTTAGTCTATGGATATTTAAGTTTCCTTACAGACTAGCAATAGTTGATAAATACGATTTAAATACTTAAACTGAATAAAATGTTTTTGAATTTATCTCGAGGTAGAGTATAATCAATTGAATTACATATCGAGTTATAAAGTCTCATAGATCTACGAAGAGGTTCATTGCAAGCATAGTTAGTAGAGTGAATATCAATATGGAACGGATAGTAGTAACGCAATAAGCGTGGGGGAACATTAAATGGAATTAAAGATAATAAATCCGGGCAATCAACAAATCCAGAAATTATGCCATGAAGAAACATTATTGAACAAATATCTCTTCTTGAGCTTAATAATTTTAAAGATAAAAGAAGACATCTGCTGGAATAAGAAGGGATTGGAGTTGAGAATCGAAAACAATTTAAAGCAAACTTCATAAATATTTTTTGAATTCTTTCAATGCGATTAATATAAACCGTAGTTTTTGGACTCCAAATTAATGAAGCATATTCTAATTTTGATCGTGCAAACGATGTATATAAAATCTTTTTAATGTACGGATCAGTAAATTATGTAGAATTCCTACGAATGAAATACAATGAAGAATACGCTTTGGGAACAATGTAATTCACATGAGGTACGAATGTTAATTTTGAATCAAATACAATACCTAAATCTTTAATTACATATATATTTTCTAACTCATGATTCAGCATGTGATAAGTCGAAATAAGAATATTTCGGCATCTGTGAAAAGTCATTTGCTTACACTTAGAAAAATTAAGAGGTAAACCATTAATTATTGACCAAGTCACAAGTCTGTCTACATCTTCCTGCAACAGATTAATATCATAAATTGATGCAATAGCTCTAAATATCTTAAGATCATCCGCATATAAAAGATATGTACTATGAAGGAGACAGAACGAAATGTCATTAACGAAAATATTAAAAAGTAGTGGACCCAAAATACTTCCTTGAGGGACATCAGAAGTTGGAACATAAGAGGCTGAGTAAATTCCATCTATACATACTGAACATTGTCTATCCATTAAATAAGAACGAAACCAATTAAGAATTGTACCTCTGATGCCAATTTTTTTAACTTAAAAATCAATAACTCATGTGGAACTTTATCAAAAGCTTTAGAAAAATCAGCATAGACCGTATCAGTTTGATAACCATTTTCAAAATTATCAATACATTTCCGAGTAAAAACAGCTAAATTAGTAGTAGTTGACCTACCAGTAATAAAGCCATGTTGAGCGGGAATAATATACCGTTTAAACGAAAAGAAAAGTTTCTCATAAACAATATACTCAAGAAGTTTAGCAATATCTGAAAGCTTTGATATAGGTCTACAGTTAATAACCTCATTTTTATGACCAGATTTATAAACCGGAAAGGCCGTGGTATTTTTCCATCTTTGGATAAAATAGCCCGATCTAATAGATTTGGATAAAATTATTCTAAGTGGCAGTAGCAAGGATGAGCAACATTGTTTCAATAAAAAGGAGGATAAACCATCTGTATCAGTTTTATATGAGATGGAAATCTTAGATATCCCAGTACAGATATCATCATCAGAAATATATAAATCTGATATATCTATGACAGAAACAATATTATCAAAAATTGTTTCATCAAAAGAAAAGCAATTATTCGAAAAATTCGACTGGAAAAATTCTTTAAACATATTAACTGACTCATCTAAAGAATTGGAGACAGAATTATTATAAGCCATTGAAATTGGAATTGTGGAATTATTACTTTTTGATTTAATAAAAGTCCAAAAGCACTTTGGATTCGACTTTATAGAATCTCCATAACTCATAATATACTGGTTGTACAAAAATTTATCTAGAAAATTAAATTCACGCATGAAATGTTCATATAAAGCTTTATCGTTTGAATTATTACTCGCTTTAAATCTCAAGTAGTGTTTATTTCTTAAATTCTTTAGCTTTTTTAAACCTCTAGTACACCATGGAAGTCTATGGATCTTTGGTCTAGAAAGCAAAACATTTCTTTTTAATATAGCGGAGATTTTCTTTAAAAATTATTCATAGCAAATTGCAACAATATTATTTTCTAAAACATTAGTCCAATCTACATTGGATATCGATGAATTTTTTTTGTTTGAAGTTTTGTCTCATTCCAATAGAATACATTTAAAAGATACTCTTAGTAAATACTAAATGATCAAATTGTGTCAAAAAGGTATGATTATATAGCCCGTCCTGAACTAATAAATATATTTTATTATGTAAATTAACAGATACATAGAAATTTCTGCGACAAATATTGCAATTTATTCTAGATGGCTCTGCAAATGCATACAAATATAAAACAAAACATCAAACATATGGCATCAAATGTTATTCTGTAAGAAGTATGTACTGAATTTACGACATACATCCGCTTTCTTTGTACGTTTCATCAACATATTAAAAATGTTGTCATTTAAAGAAAGAAATCGCTAAATCATCATTATTACCATCTTTTTGTAGATTGGATTAGAAGTTTACAGAGTCAATAGGTTACAACACCTACACACGAATAAAGCATACATGATACACAACAATACATTAGCATTTGCAATAACAGACAAGAGCGTAGCACAGAGTACGGTATTCCATCTTTCTTAAGGCGTAATATTCCCTTAAGTAAAGTGTGCTCTTAAGTATTTCAATAGGAAGAGATTTTGCTTTTGAACGAGAGAGTCGTGAATTACTTTTTAGTATCTCTTATGTTTAGTGTTGCCATAATCTGCATCGAGAAAAGATGCTAAAACTGAAATTTCATTAATATTTATGTTAATGTTGTTTATACAATTTTAAACGTAGTTTTGGCCAATTTTCTTTTTTTTCATAGTAAAATTTTGCAAGGATGTGTGGCTAGTCATACGATTTTTATGTTAGGGTTACCAAAAATAGCTGGGCTGAGTTTCATTATTGTAGATTGTTTGTCTTTTCAATGGAAGTCGTATTGTGGGTACTAAATACAATTACAACAAAATTTCTTCTACGTAAAGAATGACAGCAAAATTTACGAAAACTAACACAATTTTTCAATTTCATCGCTTTCTCAGCAATATCGGAATAAGCTTTGCAGAAATATAGAATATTTTTATGCTATTATGAAGTACAGCATGATATAGAATATGTTTCAATCATTTTTGACTTCCACATCGATATAGTGGTGACTACAACTTGTCCTGTTTATTTGATATTTTGGAAGAAAAAAATCGATTTTATGACTAAATATTTATAAATCCATTATTTGCTTGATAATTATGAAGACGCACATTTTGGAAATGCATATGATTTATTAAGATTTCTTATTAAAGAAAAAAGGTTTGAATTAAAAATCAAATAAAATTAACAAAAAAAAAAAAAAAAAAAAATGAAAATGGAATGAAAAAAAAAATATTTTATAGTGTGAAATCAAAAATCAAATAAAATAAAAAAAGACTTTTATAATCAGTTTTTCAAAATTTCAAAATTTTTATAAAAACATAATTTTTAAATACAATTTTCTATTGACTTTATCTAGTCGCAATCATCGAATAGATAGATCGCAATCATTATGCCGACAGTGGTCAGTATTTGTTGATTCAATTCAGGTATTTAAGTTAATGTATTTTAATTAAACAATAAAAATACAATAGAAACAAAAAAATAGTTATTTCTATTAAATACCATAAACACATGGAATCACTTTTACGTTTCTATTCTCTTCTGTAGGAAAATTATTTAAAAAAAATTAGGTCATCTTTATTATGGTTACAATTTAACTTTTTTCCAGAAAAGATCAAATCTTTATGTGCACATATGCGTGCATTCGCAATGTTAGTGTTGTAAAAAGTGGATGTGATGTGTTATTGAAAACCGGTTAACTACAATGATGGCGTAATAGAATGAATGCTTTAGTAATTGGGAAATAACGTAATTTTTCAGTTAATTTTAAGAGAAATTACTGAAAATTCGTAGGCATAGTTAGAAATTCGAAATAGTGTAGTGAACTTCAATATTTCAATGTGAAATGAAAAACACAGTTCAAAAATATGCATTTTTTTAATTCAAACTATATTCTTGAAATTCATAAATAAAATATAAAATTCGAAATAGAAAAGATGTTATCTCTTTATCGAATTCAAAAGTAAAGTTAAATAAAACACACATAAAGCTAGGATTTCGTTGAAACTTTTATTTTATTATAATGCTTAAATTTTGCCATTATGTATGAAATACGATGCAATTTAAATAAACACCTCTGGATTGGTTGTAGCAGTGTTTTTTTTTGAGGTAATTTTCGATCACTTTTTCGCACATTTCGGGCGGTATCCTGGCGATAATTTGAAGAATTTCGGGTTTTTAAATGTTCCAGTGTTTGGGGATTATCCGCGTAAACATGGTCTTTAATCTAGCACCACAAAAAATGTCTAAAGGCGTCAAATCGCATGATCTTGGTAGCCAACTGACATCGCCAAAACGTGAAATTACGCTTTCTGGAAACTTCTCAAGCCATAAAGCCAAAATCGATCATGTTGTGTGGCTCCAGGCACCGTCTTGTAGAAACCACATATGATCCAGTTTATAATCTTCAATTGTAGGCCAAAAAAGTCGGTTATCATACGACCATAGTATGCCGAATTTTTGGAAAGAACATTCAGCAGAAGTAAGTAAATCACGCAACTTACCGACAACGACATAGGTTGCCTTATACCGAGTCAAAAAGGGAGCTAAAAAGCAATATTATGTAAGTCAAGTCAAGACTGCTGGTGCTGATAGCCTGCCGACAAAACTATTTAAAACCGTTGATGAAGAGCAGAAAATCAGCAAGAATCAGCTATTAAACACCATTTAGCTCAATAAATGCCTGCCAATTGTTTGAAATTTCAATGCGTTGTTTGCTGTATTCCGAATGGCTATACCAGATTGTATAACAACTATCGTGGTGTCAGTCTTTTGTCCAACGCTTCTAAAGTTCAGTCGAGCATTATATCTGAAAGATTGATATACCCTGGTAAATACACCAACAACTGATCAGATATTTATGTTTCGGTAAATCCTGCAAAAAACTCAAGAAAAAATTGTCGACACATACGACATTTTCAGGGCCTATGAAGTTACCTCATGTTGTTCGATATGGCAAAAATTTTATAAGATCACGGCCCAGCTTGGTACAACTGCGAAAATTGTAAGTCGAGATCGTTGAGAATGTGCAAAATTCCTACTGAGCCATTCTACACCAAACGAGGCTTTAGACTTGGCGATAGCCATCATTCAATAAATGGTAAAAATTTGGAAAAAATGCTGAAGCAGTTTGTTTTAGAAGCTAACGCAATCCTTTTCTCTTTTCAACCAGTTGTGCCATTTTTAGGCTGTCTATGACGAAAAGTTATTTTTCTGCAAGATTTAGGACTCGAAACTTGAACGTTTCCGCCTTTATCACTATTTCAATAAATATGCGGAGAAGTGGACAAGTTTAAACTGGCTCAGGTTGATACGACGCTCAATCGAATCCATATATATATATATACCTATATATATATATATATGTGCACCATATTCTAAGAGATGTTTATGAGGAGCACCACAGTAAACATAGCTGATAAAGTTGCAACAAAAGTTAAAACTTACTTGCAATTTGCTTATGGTATACGAGAGCTGTCCCAAAACTATCCGACCTAACAAAGAAGACGCAAAAAAGTTGGGAAATAGTTTCTTTATTTCTTAACGTAATTTCTTCTTAGCTTTTCCAGCGACATTCAATTGCTTCTATACTCTTTTTATAGGAAGAACTGTCAAACTCCTTAAAATAGCCATCAAACGCAGACTCCACCTCTTCATTTTCGACAAATCTTTTACCACCGAGCCATTTTTTCAACTTTAGAAAATGAAAGTAGTCCAAGTTAACTCCCTTGGACTACTTTCAATTTCTAAACTTGAACTCTTTTGAACAAGGTGCATGATGAAGCAATTCAAACTTTAATTCATTAATTTTTGCTATCTCAATAGTGGATGCGTAAACTGTAGCATTGTCTTGATGAAACAACACTTGCTTTTTCGCCAAATGCGACCTTTTTTTTATAATTTCATCACCTAAACGCTGCAATAAATTAGCATAATCTTCGCCGTTGATGGTTTTTCCTTTTTAAAAATGATCAATAAAATAATCCCATGCGCATTCCAAAAAACAGACGCCATGACCTTGTCTGCAGATTGAATCGTTTTCATCTTCTTTGGACACGATTCTCCCATTCCAGTCCACTGCTTTGACTGTTCCTTTGTCTCAGGTGCCAAGTGGTGGGCCCATGTCTCATCCATGGTTTTATATTGACGCAAAAATTCGGTTTTATTGCGCTGCAACATCGCCAAACATTCTACTGAAACATTTTCACGACGCTGTTTATGCTCTATTGAAATCAAGCGCGGCACTCATGTTGCTCACAGCTTTCTCGTCTTGAAATCTTCAGTCAACGTACGATGTGCAGCACTTTTTGTAATGCCTATAATTTCAGCTAGCTCGCGCATCTTCAGCCGACTATCATCCTATACCATTTTGTGGATTTTCTAACCGTGATTGGTGTGGACACCTTAATTGGTCGACTACTACGGATTTCGTGTTCGCAGCTTGTACGGCCTCGTTTAAACTCTGCTAACCAATATTTTACAGTCGTAAACAAAGGAGCAGACTCCCCTGGAGTATAATCTAGCTCAGCTTTAATATTGGTTGGACTGAGACCTTACAAAGGGAAATATTGATTTACATAACGGTGACTAATATTTTCCAAGTTTACAAATTCAAAATATTAACAACGTGGCGCCTTGAAATATAAAACATATATTTTATAAGGTTACCACTTTTCATCAAAATAATTTCTTTCAAACTGCTAGCACCATTTACACACCAGCTTGTAGTGCTCTGTGGTACATATGGACAGTTAATTGTTAGTGGAGAGTATCGTCGTCATAAGAATCATGAGAAAAATGGGCCGTATATCGAAATAGATGTGGTCAACAAAATCAAAATATAACGAAACCTATGGCAAACGTGAATGAATCTATTATTGCAGCTTTCCAGAAGAAAATGTTTCGTATAGTAGAGGAACACATTGTCGTTAATGGACAGTATTATCGACCTATGAATCAGGAGCCGTAATGTTTATCGTTATCGATGTGGTTAAGGGCATAAAAATGCAAAGATTGTGTTGATTGGTTCGTGTTGTCTCGATGATCCGAAACATTTCAACATAAAAGGTGAAGCAAAAGAGAGCGGCCAAAACACTATTGGAGGGAATAGACTTTGGAAATACTATTCTAGTCGCCACTTAAATAAGTACTAAGCGGATTTTCGAGGGAACCTTCATTTTTCATTTTGAAGTTCTACGATGATAGTCCTTGTTTAAATTCACATATGGCAATAATAATCAAATCTATGGCCCCCATAACGTTGGCATACACAATGGTCTGCATTTTAAAGGTTTTAGTTTCATAATTGGTAGCAAAATCATCCAAACCATGTATTATTTCGAAATCCTATTTCCCATATTTCACGTGGATAGGCGGGTGTTTCCTAGGATGCTTTGTACCGCTTAATTAAGCAGACAAAGGGTATGATGCTTGCGTACAAAAACAAAGTAATGTGGCCTTGTGCCAGGCGCCCTAGAAAAACGTGGATTATGTCTTGGGATTCACCTATAATATGACATCAAACTGATCTTGGAACTCGTTTTTCGAAAATCAAGTAAAGGGGAGAGTCATAGTTAAACAAGACACATCCTGGCAACAGGTGCGGTTATAGAGAAGCCGTCGGGAGGTATCAGAAGATTTATCTTTTCCGTTAATTTAGTTGTATGACGATAGAGATCTGGTTAATGGACTATGATTGGGGCACGGTGTGCTTTGCTGTGTTGATATTCTCTCCTCGGACATTGAAAATCTATGCCGTAGATTACGGATTACCAGTTCCATGCGAGGTATGATAAGCAAAACTGGAGTAGCTTGTCTGCGAAACTCAAAACAGAGGGTTATTCTCTTCTGGTAGCACGGGTGACCAGGGGTCCAAAGAACTTTGTTCCTTCCTGGTCAATGGTGTTGGACCCCTAGTGGGAGCATCGTGCTGGCTGTGGTTGCCCGAACAAGTGTTTTCAGTGCTTTTGCGTTGCTTCAGGTTGCGTTGGTGAAGGAAGGCATTAGCTTAGAAAACACTGTTCATGTCTATCCGAGGTCTTCCTAGATTACCTCAACTCCTACCCGGGTGATAGCTCACTTCATACCAAGTGACTACAAAGGTACTTTGGCCGAATGAGGGAGTGGGACCTGAGGAAGTTTTTCCAAGGGACCTACTTCCAATCTCTGGTAGTTTGACCAATCGTTCGGGATTAGTTTGAGTACCCCAAAGGGGCGCTTGCTGTCGCTAGAAGAAAGAAAGAACACATAACCAAGAAAAAAATGATGGAAAGCAGCACCTGTGTGATGGCACACCATGGGTAAGGCTTTCACAGCGAGACTCATGTAAAACCTACACATTTGATTTCCCATATTTCGTGATTATGAAGGAAAATCCGCTTAACCGGTTTCGTGTTTGATATCCTCATTTAACATAAAGCACTATAGCAAACATGTGCGTTCGACGAGGTTTTTCTCCGAAATATTTTATAGGCATATTTTCAATAGTTTGCAACATAAATCCATTTGTTAATATTGTTGCTGGTTAAAAGTTAGCGATGTTGGTGGTAGTGGTGCTGGTGTTTGGCAGAGATTTCATTCCGGTAATTCCTGCATGGGAATTTTGACGTAAAATCTCGGAAAATGTTTAGCTTCCGAAAATTATAAAGATGTTAATAATAACCTTAGACCACGCGCATGTTAATTGTATCTGTACTTACAAGTAAAAACTGTTTAACTAAGAGTTTAATTAGCAGTTCGTTTTGAAACATTAAGCGTTTTTGTAAAAATCGCTGTCATGGAATTTTTTTTTTATAATTTTCGAAACATGTGGAATTTTGCAATCACGCTTAGATAACAATATGTGCCTTAAGGCCATAAGTAATTATAACAAAACACAACACTTTTCTTATATCAATATCAGTAACCAATCGATATATATCAATAATCAATATTATATCAATAATTAGAGGTTAATTAATTTAGTAATTTTTCCAAAATCGCTGTTTTAAACAATTTCAATATCTTGTGAACTACAGAGAATTTTGGAATGGGGATTGATGGTAAATATGGGTCAAAATGAGTACAATAATAATAATTAGTAAATTGGAGTTTGTCCTACATTTGCTTAAGTCGTTTTTCGTTTTGCGTATTTCTGTCATAAAATCTCTTCGTATATGTACGGCACATCTGCGAGGTGCAATTTTGTTTACAACTTCAATTACGCTTAAGAATTTCAATTTTTTTTTACTAAAAATTATACAAAATGTCAACTCAATTTTAGTAATTTTTTACATTAAAAGAGACAGAAATACGCAGAACGAAAAACGACTTAAGCGAATTTAGGAGAAAGTCGATTTTACTATTAGTTATTATTATTGCACTCTTTTTGACCCATATTTACCATCAATCCCCATTCCAAAATTCTATGTAGAAAGTTCGTGTATGTACAGCGCATCTGCGTGGTGCAATTTTGTTTTGGACTTTAATTATGCTTAAGCATTTTAAATTTTTTTCTCCAAAAATTTTACAAAATGTCAATTCAATTTTAGTAATTTTTTACATTTAAAGATAACTATTTTAAATAAAATTCATTATTTCTGAAATATTTGTGATCCCACTACCTTCACAGATTAAAATTGGTTAAAACATTTTTGGTTTTATTTATCACCGCAGACTGTTAATGTTTTCTGACGAATTTTCCTGACAGATTTCGCAAATAACAACAGTTTGCAAAAGTTGTGAAAGAATGCAAGAACACAGTATAGCATTTTTTTTTAATATAGGATAAGGGATAAGTAAAAATATGGACACTTTAAACCATTTATTCTTTTTATATGAAGTTTTGATTTATCGTTTAATTAACATGATAAATTTGCATTCACCTAAATTTTTGAAACCAAGAAATGCATCATGTAACATTCCCAATTTTTAGAAAATATTGGCCATTGCCTGTAGTTCTCATTTTATTACGTTCATAATACAGGGTTATCCATTTTTCGGTTTAAAAAGTAAAGTTAAATAAAGCACACATAAAGCTATGATTCAACGATTTCATAATAATGCTTGGACCTTGCAATTGTGTACGAAATACAATGCCATTTAAACGACTGCCTCTGGATTAGCTTTCGAAAATATACGGCAACAATTTTGCTTGTTGACGTAACCATCGAGTGAGAAATGAGCTTCATCTTTGAAGAACATTACGTTCTACTGAAAGCCCACGTTTGAATCACCATTTTTATAGTAAGTTTTAACTATTTTTGCGCTCTCATTGGTTATTAAACGGTCTGTATTCGCAAATGGCAAATTTTTCACTAAATAAATAGCACTTCAGATGACAGGTATTTAGCAGCTGACAACCTTGCCAAACTGGTGGTTTTGAAACCACCAAATAGATACCCTTTTATTTATATTTTTATATAAAAATATTTAGTCTAGTATCGATACTAAAATTTTGACAAAGAATTAACGAAAATACAGATATAAAGTTTTTTGATTTTTTCTTCAAAATATATCCGATGGTACAAATAAAGTGAAATCGGATATAAATGAAGTAGAAGTAGATACGCTGCCAACGCTTGTAAGTTTTAACTATTTTTACGCGTTCTTCGGTTGTTAAACGATCCATATTCATAAATGGCAAACTTTTCGCTAAATAAATAACACTTAAGATGACAGGTTTTAAACAGATGACAGGTTTGCCAGACCGGCAGTTTTGAAACCACTTAACAAATAACTTTCTGTGAAATTTTTTTGATAAATTGAAAGATACGTCGTCGTATTTTAGTTGTTACGGATGTTGCGGTAAGATAAAGTTCGGAAAATTGCATTCTCTAGTCGTTTGGAAGCACAGGCATTATGGCAAACCAGAATTTGATAGCATTCTGTGCCGCAAAAAGAAATGTAAATTAAATTCTATGT
>JAHXMU010000039.1:2045013-2090174 GCA_019455685.1 Philornis downsi | reverse complement strand
TATTTTGTTTATATATTAAAAAGAATTGAACCAAGTCCTAGGTGTATCAGGTTGTTCGGTAAGTTCGTTCGATTAATTCGTTAGTTCAACATACATCACTTCTCATGTGGTAGAGTTCCTTCAAACACTGTCAGAACTTCCTCACACCTCTTCTCTTAACTGTATACTATTTGTTTATTATTATTAGTTTATAACTAATAGTTTATTTGTATTCTCGTTCTAGTCGTAAGTGGCTATAGCGTTTTAAAAGAAGTTTTAAAAAGTGAAAAAAATTAGCGAAAAACGGCATTTTAGCCATATATTTTGCTGTATTATTTTTATTTATTTATTTATTTCTGGTTTGTAATTTAAAGCCTTCCGACCAACTATAATTAAATTACAATATGCAACAATCCATCTATTAGATTGAATCTGCTCAATATAATAAGTTAAAAAACCACGTAATAAAAATTAAATATAAAATTTATAAAAATATAATATGAAATTATGATCATTAAAGACAAAAAAGTATGAAAAAAAGAGATGAGAAAAAGATGTTAATCGGTAAATAATCTGGAAGTATGTATAAGATAATCGGTATGTAATAAACCTAAAATCTATATAATTTTTGAAGAAACGCTTAACATACGTTGTTATATGAACACGATGCCTCAGTGAATACAAATATCTCATAACTCTATTAAACGCCATCTGAATTTTCCTCATATTTTGTTTATTAGTGCCACTATATAGCTCTAAACAATACAGAATACTAGGCATGATATAAGCATGAACCAATTTCTTCTTAATCGATCTGGTCAACACTAAATCAGTATTATAAAAATTTCGCATTACATTATCCACATGACAGTTAAAGTTTAGTTTGTTGTCTAAAACTACTCCCATTCCTATTCGAAAAGGAAAAACGGCTGCTAAAGCCAGCCGAAAAATAAAGTCTGTTTATGAAGAAAACGGGCCAAATGAAATAACTTGCCAGAAATGTTTTAAAAGATTTTCTACGGGCGACTTCTCTGTAACGGACGCTCGCAGAACAGGACGATCAAAAGGAATTGTTTCTGAGGAGACGAGAGATTTAATTATTGTTAATCCCCGTACAACAGTTAGAGAAATAGTTGAAATAATCAGTCTCAACCGTTCACGGAGTCATAAAAGAGCTCGCATTTGTGAGCAACCTCGATGTGTGGGGTACCTCATTCTTTCACCGAGGCCAACCGCCTGAATCGCGTTGACGTCTGCGATAACCTTAAGATCAGAAATAACAAGACACCATTTCTGAAGAACCTTATCACAGGGGATCTACAACAATGTAACGCGGGAAATATCACGGGAGAAACCAAATGAACCTCCTCAATCCATTTCTAAAGCGGGCCTTTACCTCAGGAAGGTAATGTTGTCGATTTAGTGGGATATCAAAGGAGTAGTTTTGTTTTAGCTTCTCCCAACAAATCAAACGATTAACGCGGACTACTTTATCGCACAATTAGATAAATTGAAGGCGGCATTGGCCGAGGCTCATCAATCGGGGATACGTTATCCTTCATCATGACAACGCCCGCCCTTACACTGCCTTGCGGACCCGCCAGAAACTGTCAGAGCTTGGGTTGAAAGGTTTGCCTCATTTACCGTACTCCCCAGACCTCGTCCCGTCCGACTACCACCTATTTTGCAGTCTGAGCAACCACTTGAAGTATTTCAAGTGAAAGAAGAAGAAGTGAAAAAATCTAATTGAAGTGTTTTTTTTCCAAAAAAAACACGCGTGTTTTATGAGAGAGGAATTAAAAAGCTCCCAGAGAGGTGGGAAGGGGGAGATTATATAATAGATTAAAATAATTGTTTTCTTGTATATAAATTTGTAAATAAATTTCTCTTAAAAACCAAACGAACTTTCCGAACCACCTGATAAAATTTTGATAAGGTAGCTACGCTGCATGACCAGCATCCAAAATAAATCGATTTTAGTGTAAAACCAAAATCTTAAATTTTCTTTTTCTTAGCAGGGAAGGGAGTATGCAAAATATATAACAAGTTTGTGCGTTTCTTAATGCCCCGCGAACAAACCGGTACTTGCAATATACAACAACTTGGGATCATTTATCAAGTTTAAAATGTAATAGTTTTTGATCTATTTTAAGTTGATTCAAGTTATGCCATAGGATTTTTTTTTAAATTTTTCACACATGAAAGACAATTGCAAGCGGTTCGATATTCTGCGCTTCTTCTCCGATTCTTAACATCAAGTCCTCATGGTGTCCCAGAATCCTGTTGCTTTCTATGCAGTTTCGAAAAACCTCTTCTGCATCGTATCATTGAATTCTTTGTCTATTTGGCATATATTCTTGGTAACAAATTTAAAACAGAAATTCTACAATCAATTGCTTTTGTGGTGCGTTGGAAAGTTTTGTCCCCATTTTAACCCTGATACCCCTGTGTGCGATTTGACTGCGGCTCATGCTATGCCATGGCGCCACTGGGCTCTAGAATTTCACAAGTTTTTCGTAAATATTTTCATTATAAATTCAAAAGCTAAGTGAGTGTTGGAGTTCACCAAAAGCGGAAAAGTTGAATAAAAAGTTGTTGAAACACAATTCTGAACTGAGGTTACTACTGGACTGTCCTATAGAAGATACTGCTTCATTTAGAATGGAAAAACGCAATTGAAATCAACCAAAAGTTAGTGATTATTATTCTTCTACGTTACGGCTGTATGGCGTTGGTAACTTAACTAACCCGGTACCGGGCAATCGAGCAAATCTAATGAGCAGCTTAAAATAAATACGTAGGGAAACCGTCCGTCAGTCATTGTTATGCTTAAGAGTTCTAACGAAGCGTTGTTGTTATTGCACAGGGAAACGAAATTCCGTTTGCTGCACACTCGTACATCATCAGTTTATAGCGAATTTTCCATAAATACTTATGAGTATTTAAACGTAATCCATGAAAACGCGACGACGAGTACATCTTGGTCACCTTGAATGTAGTCGATGTTATTGTTATTATTATATTATTGTTATTGTTAGTGTTTAGTTTGGTTTTTTGTTTTTTGCATTTTCCATACTTCAGCGCTCCTTAGACCCGGTCTACGTTTCATACAAATGAATGTCTAAGAATTCTAAATTAGCGTAAAACTATAAAAATCCATTCAAGCTCCAGCTCAATCGGCTTAGGCGACAACCACGAATCACCAACAATTCAACAGTCAGTCAGTTAGTTAGTTAGTTGGTCGGTCGGTCATGCCTGTGATGCCGGCATCCATGAAGATGGTGTCGTGCTGGTGATTATGGTTGGTAGTGGTGGTGGTGGCATCGCCGCTGAAACGCTGATGTGCACCACCAGGGTAAATTCAAGTCGCTCGTTCATTCAAGCATCAATAAATTTATAACTTCCTGCTTTTTTGCTCGAATCTTTGATTCTATTGAATACGTTCTGGCCGTTGATGTCTTTTAGTTAGATAAGCAATATTTTTTTTTCTTAGAGTTTTATTGTCATTTAATAGCACAACTCGAATCTCTGTCAATAATCGATGAGTTGAATTACACAGTTCGAAAAAATATGCTCGTTTGGCATTGGTCAAAAAATTTGAGTAATGTTTTGTACAAGGTTCTGGAACGGTTTTCAGAAATTCGATATACAACTTTTGTATATTTGAAAGTTAATATTCGACAAGCCCTGCGATATCGTAGTCATTTTGAAAATGATAAAAGATGTATAATCTATAGAAAGATTTTCTCAATTTTCTTTAATGAAATGTTGAAAATTTAAAATAAAAGCAGTGATCTAAATCTTATGAAATCGTAGAATTACTCATTGAACTAACCAAATTTCGGTTGATGACAAGAATTCAACAACAACGACTTTTGTGAACCTCTTCCTTCGCTGTCATCTTGGTGACTGCATGAATACTGATTAGGGGAAATCACTGGTCACGAACATTGAAGGAAAGGAAAACTGTTTTGTAAACAAGGCTAACCTAACTAACGGTTCGTCTAAACATAGACGATCCTTCAGTTGTTTATTCTTCATAACTATGTGCTCCAACCATAAGTTTATCGGTGTTTGCTCGGCGGTTTTCGACCATAATTTGAAACTCACTTCCTTTCTACGATAGGATAGATCGGAAGTAAAGAATTTGGAAATGTTAGAAAGATTTGGAAAAATAGACAGCAGCAATATTTGCTCAGAATTTCGATCCCTTCTGATCAATGTTCGTTATGCTTGATTGTGTTTTTACACCCGTTCGCAAAAAGAAAGCTGACAGAAATCATTAAAAGGAAGACACAGGCAACAAATAAAGCAGTGTAACTTGATGGTTGACAAGAAGGTAATTTTGGCTTTTGTGCTGAAAATAGATTTCAGATTTTTTATTCAAATAATTAATTTGAATCTGAAATATAAGTACTATTTTGTTTTGCCATCGTCCAGGCAACTTTTCGATCTCAGGTTGGAAGAATAAGTGTTCCTTCCTACGAAAATACTGGAACAATACGGTTTGTATTGAAAGATTTTCCATTCAAACAATCTGACAGAAATTGGAATAAACGAAATTCCTAAGGATGCTACGTCTACTTATAGTAGGTGTAGCATCTAAACTCCAATATTTGTAGCTGAATCTGTTAAGGTGTGGGAAGCTTAGCAACATCGTGACGGAAAATTACGACTTTGCGGTTTACCAATTCTGTAATTTTTTTCTTTCAGTGTTTCATTAGGCATCTCAATTCCTTAGAAGCAGTTCAAAATAAACCATTCTTTTCAAATTCTTTTTTTTTCGATACAATTCAGACTTTCATGAAGTTTGAGCTTAGTTTTATCTTGCTTAGACTAGGATCTCTTTTGGTTGACATTACTGTAAAGGAGTCCATGTCCCTCACCCAGTGATGATGCGTCCCAAAAAGTGATCATTTTGGTTGCGTTTATGCAATAATTTGAAGTGCCTGCCTACTTCTTTCAAACTGCGGGGAAGCTACCTTCTCTGACGAGTCGGCGTCGTTTTAAATGATTTGTAATGATCGCGTGCGACACTTTCATCAATTTTGGTTCGTGCGTTTTGTTGAGGCATCCGAAACATAGACGTTACAAATATTGCAGTGTGGTTCGACGTTTTTTTGTCTTTTCTGAAATAAAAGAGGAAAAATGGGCAAACTGCTCATTTAATGCCTGCTTATTCACAATGCTATTTAAAAGTAATCTGACCTTTGGAATTCCTGTGTTATATAACACTAAATGAAGCTTGAAATATAAGCTGTGTAATGATGTAATATAGATTTTAATCAGCTGTGCTAAAGCAAATTCAAAAATAACAAAAGCACCACCTATATGAAAAAAACAAAATTAATTTTTTGCCAACCCAAAAAATCTTTTAATGATAGTAAGGCCATTGTAATGAGAGGCCATTGTAAAAAAAAAGTTTTTTTTTCCAAAATTAGGGACAGCCTTTATCTGAAGCTAAACTTTTTTCACGTTAAGAGATATTGCGTTTTTCGCTCCTACTGGAGGTTTGCCTAACATTTCTTTATATAATCGTAAAATAAAAATTGCTAGATTTTATTCATATTAACTTTTCGGATTTATATTATATTCATCTTGAAATAAATAACATTTCATAAACATTTAAATATTTATATATACGATTTCATTACTAAGGATAACTGAAACTAATGACAAACTTACAATTGTTTCTCTTTATTACAGGTAAGCGTTTTTATGTTTAACAATCAAATAACGATGATTAACATTCAACATAACACTAAATTGTTATCACGCTGGCCTCGTACTGACCTTCCATGAACTTCCGAATGCCATCGCAATTTTTTTATTACTGATTGGACTCCGTTTTGCTTTACCTGGTGGGCTGATTGGTCGGTAACAATTCGCCTCTTAATATCATTGTCTGTACTTTTCCATTATTTCTTGCTAACAAACTTATGTTCACATGTTGTGTCACACAATGCTAGGTAACCAATGAAAAGGGTTTTTGCTTACATGAATCAATGTTACGATCATGGCCATCGTTGACTGTCATTACCTCCATAGACTGCGATCGCTCAGGCTCGAAGTGATATGCAATATAAAAGTACCTGTGTTATGAGCCACATAATCATCAGCATCAACACCATTATCATCATCGTCATCGTCATCGATATCACCATCATCAGCGGTCTGTCGAATTAATCAAATGAATCGAACGAACTGATTCTCTGTTGTCACCGCTTACATTCGATTTGAGTTTCATTGGCATGCAGATCAGGTGTGAGGTTACAACCCTGATTGGTCAGATTGTTGTAGGTGTTTCGTGAGAAAAATCTAACAATTCCATGTTGTGAGTCCAACCACAGTAACTATGACGAACAGAACAACAATTGCAGCGATAGATGTCAAACACATGTTGATATCTTCAAGCCAACGATGACTAATCGTTGATGGTTTCGTCATAAAGCTGAGAACGGAAATAGAATTCACTGAAAGCGAGGATATCTTGTGGGGCACAGAAAGTGTTCTGACATAGCATCAGCTTTACACCGATTGATCGTAAAAATATCAAAAAAAGTTATCCTCCTTTGGTCATTTCTTTGATAGTAATTCCGTTGACTTCCGTAACTCGCAGATCCTTCTTATGTGATTCATAATTTCAAAAAACAACTAAATCACGATGAGTAAAGACAAATGGCTACTTCATGTTTTCCAAGTATTCTAAATAAATATTGTGATCTTCAGTAATTAAATTTAAAATAATACACATAAAGCTGTACACTAGCAGGCAAAAGTGTACACATGATGTAAGGTGTATTAAAAACAAATCCATTATTTTCGCACGACATTGAAAGCGTAGTTAGAATAATCCAATTTAGATAAAAGAGGCACCGTTTTGTTCAATAAATTGCTGTCATTTTGAGGGTAACTCCATTAAACCTCTTCCATAGAAGCCCTTTGCCTATTGGCAAGAAACTGGGCTAGTCGATTGTCCCAAGCTTCTCTTGAGGCGAATTTTTCACCAGCAAAATTATTCATCATAGACAGAAGTCTACGAGGGTTTTACGTGAGTCTTGCCGTGAAGGCCTTACCCACGGTGTGCGACACACTGGGCATATTACAATGCAATTGCCAACGCCCTGCTGGGATAGCCAAGTAATAGCAATTTTCAGCCCTTTCTTCGCAGTCAGGACATACCAAATTGATTATGCTAGTATGGAACACAATCCTCATTGACGGAGGTGAGGTCTATTTTACCACCTCTGCTACTCAATGGGTCTGTAGCACCCGGTTGCATTGCCATTCCACATTCGAGCACAAAGTATCTGCCAGCGATTTTGGTATTAACCACAATCTGCGTAATGCTCCCTCTGGCGGTCCAACTCCAAATGATCAAGCGGGAACTCTGTACCGGATTCCCCACGCTGCCGACCAAACTCGCCGGTGGGACCTGCGCAACTAAGGGGTTACCAAATTTATGTACCATACTTCATGGGATTGGTCGCATATGCGGGGACTTCAGGTAAATGGAATGGTCGACACTATATTGCAAGGATGCAGTATCCTTATCGGGGAAAAACTCCAAACCCCTTCCACTCGGGGGCGGTGAACAGTGGCCATGTGATAAAGACATGGAGAGAGAGTGAGAGAGAGAGATCTATAAGACACGGATGAACAAGACACGAACTTGAGGAGCTGTCCGTGTGAATCCTCGGTATCAAAAAAGACCTCTGGTCACACCTTGTAGCAGACTTACTCCCAGTTGCAACCCCTTGCCGTCCAGCGACTAGTGCCCCTGCAACAAGCAGCAGCTGCCGCCTATCAAGCTAAACAAGATTGTGGGTGCCAGGTCCAAACAGTATGACGGATGCAGAAGAACCCCTTAACCCAGCTCCCGAATTTTGTGGTTACTCAATACCGATGTCTGTGTCCTGTTGTCTTGACTTGAAGGAACACAATTCTTTCCCTTTTTTTCAAATGGTCCAGTTTTGGCAGTTTTTGGCAGTACAAGTAAGAATCACGAATTCAGCTGCGTGGAAGCAACTCATAGTAGTTGATTATCTGCTAATCCTACTAAATACACAGCAAAATCTTCTTGACCGCAAATCCTGTTTGAGCCAGCTTTCATCTATTCGACTACTATCGTTTTCACTTAAGGTTGTCATAAGGAACCAGTGTTCATCAGCAGTTGTCATCCATTTCAGAAATGGGTCGATTTTGTTGCGATTTAGTAGAGACACGCAGATGGAAGTTCGATCTCTGAGGCTCCCATACATCGAGTTTCTTTTTATATCCAGTATTATTCAAATGGTTCAAAGAGATTTTGGTTCTTTGTGCAATATTTAGCTTCTGGGCAATTGAAACAGTGTTTGTTTACATGACGGTCGGATTTGACAATCGACAGTCGGAATGACAATCCATTAGTCTATCGGCATTTTCGGACAATTGGTCTTCCTGAGCGTGGTGCAAATATGACATTAAAATTACCGAAGCGGAATCGACGAATTGATGTTACAATATCAGGATCATAAACTCTACGATTATTCACATTTTCAGCCACATAGATTGCATTTTTGCCTTTATCAATAAAACTCTGTAAAATATAATACATTTTCTTTTTGCTTGTGTCCATGTTTGATGGGTGCTCAAACAATATTGAGTCAAGTGATCTCGAAACCTAGGTGTTTTCTGAGTACGATATTTTAGCTATTTAACGCGATCTAGTGAAACTTAATAACACTTATATAACGCGAGATACAGTTTAGTAGAGCCATCTATTGGGAAAAAATTGAAATTCATAATCTGTGTTTGTTATACGAGTATATGTTATAATATAATATTATTAAAAAGTGTTAAGAAGTATTGAAAAGTATTAAAATATTAAATCTTGATATCAAACCATTACGAATTCTTTAGATTAGATTGTGTGAACTTTTGTGATTTTGTATTGATATGAATGTATATTTCAAATATTTTGTTTTTACTTGTATTCGTCTTTTTGGTGAGTGCTCAAATAATATTGAGTCAAGGAATCACGGAACCTAATTGTTTTCTTGGTACGATATCTTAGCTATTTAACGCCATCTAGTGTAACTCGATCGCACTTATATAACGCGAGATACAGTTTACTAGAGCCGTCTATTGGAAAAATAATGAAATCCATAATCTGTGTTTGTTATACGAGTATGTGTTATAATATAATATTATTAAAAAGCGTTAAGAAGTATTGAAAAGTATTGAATAATTCTTTATATTATAAAAGAATGCTTCTTCTGAGTTAACTTTTGTGATCTTGTGTTGATATGAAGTTACATCTGAATGAATATAAAATAATTAACAAGAATTTGTTATTGCATTTGTTTTAAATGCTGTTGCAACGAACAACATCATGTTAATCTTACGAGATAACCACAAAAACCACACCTATTTAATTTAGAGGGGTCGCGGTGGAGAGGCGACTTTCCTTTGCAATTAAAGATTGTTCGACCATCCCTGTGAAAAAGTTGGACGTTGGAGGCTCTTGACACACTGGATCACCGTAGTCATCGTTCTCGTCGTCGTCGTTGTCGTCATTAGCATGATTTCAAATTAATTAAAATTTTCCGCGGTTGTTGTTGTTATTTGCCCGACTGTATAATAATTCTTCTCATCTTTGTTACTTTGGCTAACTTTGTTGTTGCCACATTTCATCTGCGGCTGGATGTTGGTGTGTTTTTTTGTTTTTGTAGGAATTACATGTAATTATTGTGTTTTCTTTAAATGCAAAAATCTTGTTTTAATTTTTTCGTTTGCCGCCGTCTTTGGTGCTGTCTCTTATTGCGAACAGCAAATCGTTGGCCTGCTACCACCCGTCTTCCCAATAGCCCCCCCCGGAAGGGTGGTGGGGCTAGTGGAAACCAGTTTCCCCAGCAGTTACAACAAACGAATTTGCCATTCGTTGGTGATCTTGGCTGGTGAGTGTGATTTGTGCATTCTGTGGCTGTTGTATTAAGTACGAGTAAGTACAGCAGAGATTCTCAATATGCATTCGATAACTAATATCAAGTTCAAGGTCGCATTTCAAATGCATACTCGTAAGCGTGTAATTTCGCAGCTATCTATGTGTGTGTGTGTGTTTGTCTTTATAAGCCATTGTTGCGGCGGCTCGTGTAAGCCACACAAGCAACTTAAAGCAGTGCCAAGTTGGGCTTACTAACAACACATTACGCCATTACGACATGATGACTACCACCACCACTTAGTTAAGGCTAAGGCCGATACCAAGATAATCTTATCTCGATGTCTCTATCATTCTGGCATAATAATAACAATCAAGCCAACCTTGTTACTTGAAACTACGAAGGTTTAACTGATTGCAGCAAAACTGATTTGCCAAGAAAAAAAAAACACGTGATTACCAATCAATCAGGTAGTAGCTGTCTTTCTTAATCACAAGCCTTGTCATAAAATAGAACTTAAGGGGAAAAGAAATTCCATATGAATATACAGTCTTTGAAATTCCATAAGTTATTACGTGCGACTTCTCCAACATGCTATTGGGGATGATTATCAAGAAAGCTGCAGTTAACCATATGTTACTCGCATATGCAGATGACATAGATATCATTGGCAGAAAACTACGAGATGTTACTGCAGCCTTCTCAAGCATCGAAAAAGAAGCAGCGAAAATTGGACTGGTGGTACACGCGGACAAAACAAAGTTATTGGTTTCAACGAACAAAGAGTTTACTCGTTTGGGACGCTGTGCGGTCGTTGACAACTAAATTTGGAAGTAGTGGAAGAATTCATCTACCTCAGTTCCTCTGTAAACAAAACGAATGATGTCAGCGTGGAGATAAAGAGGAGAGTATTGCTTGCTTACGTATGTTACTATGGGCTAAGCAAGCGATTCAATGATAAGACCCTCTCTCGACAAAGCAAAATCCGACTGTACCAGACGTTGGCTCTACCTGTCTTGTTTGTATGGCGCAGAATCCTGGGTTATGACGCAAGCGGATGAATCTGTACTGGCAATTTTCGAGAGAAAAATACCCTGGAAAATATATGGACCCATCATCGTTAACGGAGAGTATCGCCGTCGCATCAACAATGAACTGTATGGGCTATATGTCGACATCGGCGTGGTCAAACGCATTAATATGTAGCGATTGCGATGGTTGGGTCATGTTGTTAGAAAACATATGTTTTATAACGTTGCCACTTTTCATGGAAATAATTTTTTTTTGAACTACTAGTATCATCTATACGCCAGGTTGGCTAGTTTTGGGAGCGCCTCGTAACTAAATGGATAATATTAGATTATATGTCATGTGGATACCATCTAATTGGCTTAATCTCAATCGGTCTAATTTTTCGGATAAATCGACGAGATGTCAAGAGACCGTTTTTGATAATTCCAGAAAAAAATTGCGCCTTGAATGTCAGCTGTCTTTTTGCTTTATTGTTCAAATTACAAAAACGGCGTCTTGAGGATGTTTCAGTGGAGTGCTTTTGGCGCTGTTTCGATTTATAGTCGCGGAGGAGACATGGGTCCACCATTTCACACCTGAGTTAAGGGAACAGTCAAAGCGGTGGACTGGAAAGGGAAGGCGGAGACGGTTTCTTCTGCTGGAGATGTTTGGCGGCGCAAGGGATTATTTTTATTGAATATCTTCAGAAAGGAAAAACCATTAACGGCGAATATTGTGTTAATTTATTGCAGCGTTTGGATGATGAAATTGTGGAAAACCCGCATTTGGCGAAAAAGAAAATGTTCTTTCATCAAGACAATGCTCCAGCTCATACACCTACTATAGCGATGGCCAAATTAATGATTTAAAGTTTGAATTGCCTTATCACTCATCTTATTCGTCAGATTTAGCTGCCTCGGACTATTTTCTATTCTATTCTATTCTATTCTATTGGGAATGAAATATTTCCTAACAATGACGTGGGGAGTCTCCGCCTGATGGCTATTTTAAGGAGTTTGACAGTTCTTACTATAAACAGGGTATTGAAGCTGTTGAATATTGTTAGAAAAGTGAAACGAGCTAAAAAGAGATTGTGTTGAAAAATAGAGCGAATTTTTGACAACTTTTTTAAGTTGAAAAGTAAACCAAATTTTTGCCAACTTTTTTGTGTGTTCTTTGTAAAGTCAATTAGTTGTGAGACCGCCCTATCAATAAATTTCTACTAATCATCAGACAGCACAAGTAGCTATAAGAAACGAAAGTATTTTAGAGATAAAATAATATTGAAAAACTTCAAACGCCCGAGTCCTACAACGACTGACGAAAACGTCACCAAAGTGCAAGATTTAACATTAAAAAAAATCAAAATTTCTGCTGTCGGCGTTTATGTGATTTGATTGAGTCTTTAAGTTACGTTTTTTTATTAATGAATGAACGCAGAAGATCGCAGCAAGAAGACTCACTTAAGTGCCGACAAATGTCGGCATCTGCAAAGCATAAATTCCAATTAACATACTCGAGATCATAAGAGCTTCACAGCCCCATCATCACCGTCATTGGTGCACTCGCAGTTTGTACGAGTATTTATGCGATTTGTACGCGTTTTGAACGCTGCTTTACATTTTCGTTGATATTTTCGGAGAGCTCTTTGGAGTTTGCATTTCCATTTCGTTTCGGTTTTAGTTTCTATTATCTGGCTGGCATCAACGTCATCATCGCCATCGTGGCTCTTTTATGGCAAATATTTGTCATTCATGACCGGTGGTGAATTGTGGTGGTGATGATAGCGTGGTGATGGTCGGAGCTCGCTGGTCGGTCGGTGGTGGTTGTGATGATGGTGAAGATGGCTGTGTTGACGTTGATGATCTATGATGACGTTACAGCCACATGCCATTCGTCTTTACTTTATGCATATTTTGTTGTTGTGGTCGGTACACAAAAAAAAACTCGTCTTGAAGTAGTTTACCAACAACGTAAGCACCGCCAGCTGTTACGGCCAATTTATGCGGCTGCAGTGTGGAAACGGGGATTTTTTGTGTTTGTTTTTTACTCTGCTTCTTTAGAACAATTCATTGGAATTGTATTTAAATTCGTTATTATATCGTTCTCAGATCTTTTGTTAATAAGTAACTCCTATGAATTTTAAGCAGATATTCTTTGAAATTGTTATGAATTTATGGAGGTTAGAGTTTAATGTAATCAATAAATATAAAGAAATGCCACTGATTTACATCGGTTTTATATATAATTAGTGTGTAGAGTGTCATAAAATATTCTGAGAACTATATTTTGAAAAATTGTTAGTGGCTTTTCATCGGAAGAGAAATGTAATTGTTTGTGAAACGTCCAATAATTTTAAAGTACAAATATGGGGTTATAAATTTTTAGTTTTCAAGTAAAGTTAGATAAAACACACAGATAAAGCTATGATTTCGATAAAACTTTTATTTCATTATAATGCTTGGACCTTGCCATTATGTACGAAATACAATTTCGTCTATATTGGATGCCTTTGAGGTTCCTCCAGCGCCATTTTCGAAAAAATACGGTCAAAGTGCGCCAAACAGTTACTATTTCCGGAAGCAATGATTTTTTCACAATCACTTCCCGGTTCTCCGAGCGCCATATGCAACAATTTTGCTTGCTGAAGTAACCACCGAGAGAGAAATGAGCTTCCCGCTAAAAAAATTTTGTTCGATTGAAAGCCCACGTTTAAACCACTACTTATATCGTGAGTTTTAACTATGTTTACATGTTCTTCGGTTGTTAAACGATACATATTCGTAAATGGAAAAACCTTTAAAACCTTTCAATAAATAAATAACACTTCAGATGATAGGTATTTAACAGGTGACAGCCTTGCCAGACTCGTGGTTTTGAAACCAATAAATGGTTAGGTCTCTACAATAGAGCTTAAAAATACAGGGTTATTTTTTAAGATTTAAGTTTTTCAAGTTGGCAGCACTGGTTGGTAATGACGTCCAAACGTCATCTGTTAAAGTGAAAAGTGTACAGTATACTCTGCCATTTCATCATGGAAAGACTAACAAACGAGCAAGGATTGCTAATCATTGAAATTTATTATTAAAATTCGTGCTCTGTGACAAATGTTCATCGTTTGATATGACCATTTTATGGTCGTCATAATCGACCTGCTTAATCAACAATTCGTGCTGTTATCTCCAAATTTCGCACCAAACTTACTTTGTTGGACATAAAACCATCGACTCGCATGCGTACAGTGCGTACCGAAGAAAATATTCCAGCCGTAGCGACCAGTGTTAATGACGATCGTGAAATGTGAATTCGTCGTCGTTCTCAGCGATTGGGCATGTGTTACGCAACCACAAGGAAAATTTTACACGTCGATTTGGGTTTAAAAGCCTACAAAATTCGACTCACGCAAGAATTGAAGCCGAATGACCTACCACAACGTCCAATTTTCGGTGAATGGACCTTGCAAAAGTTTAATGACAATCCGCTGTTTTATCGAAAAATCGTGTTCAGCGATGAGTTCTTCCTGAACGGATACGTACACAAGCAAAACTGTCGCATCTGGAGTGATGAACAGCCGCACGCCATACATGGATTACCGATGCATCCCGAATAAAAGACAGTCTGGTGTAGTTTATGGGCTGGTGGCATCATCGGTCCATTTTTTTTTTCAAAGACGGCCGTGGAAGAAACGTTACCGTCAACGGCGAACGATATCGAGTCATGATACGCGAGTTGAACTTGGTTGACATGTGGTTTCATCAGGACGGTGCAACATGCCGCACTGCTAGTGAAACAATGGATATGTTGAGGAATGAATTTGGTGAGCAGTTTATCTCTCGATTTGGCCGTGTGAGTTGGCCCCCAAGATCGTGCGATTTAACGTCTCTTGATTATTTATTGTGGGGTTATGTCAAGTTGTTAGTCTATGTGGATAAGACGAACACTATTGAAGCCTTACAGGATAACATAACACGCGTTATTCGTGGAATACAGGCCGAAATGCTTAAAAAAGTGATGAAAAATTGGACCTTCCGAATGGACATTTTGAGACGGAGCCGCGGACAACATTTACATGAAATTGTCTTTAAAAATTAAATGGAAAAGACAAATTTATTGATTCCAATAAAAAATTTCAATATATGATGCAAACATTTTAGTGTTTTATTCGATTTTTGAAAAACTACGATTAAAAAATCACCCTATAATTGCCTGCAATTACTTCAAAAGCGGTCACTTTTTTTTTAATAATAGACATTTTCCTGGACACTGTAGATTGATTTTCTATTATTTTTAAATGTTTCTTAACTTTTTTTCTTACTTTTGTGAGGGACACAAGGATTACGTTTTCATAAAATGAGAATTTTATTTAAAACTATTATCGCATTGCTATTGCAACGAGCGGATGTTGTTACAGCAATAGCCAACACTACCTCATACCGCTGCCACATATGTTTCCATTTCAGATACAATCAGTGCGATAGCTCATTCCAGCAAGTGTTGCCTGCAAACGAGTATGCATGAGATCATTCCATCGCAGATCTTTTTAAAATGTTTAAGAATTTAAACAAACGATTTGGTGTTTTTAACAATTTTATAAATTTAGATGAATACGACATTGTTGCACATTTGAAACTAATCTCCGATACAAGTTCACATCAACAACAACAACAACGACATCTGTATGTGGTAGAAAGATAATAAATCATGCATCATCGTCGTCAGCTTCATCAACGTCCTCAGCCATCGTTTGTCCGTCCGTAAGTAACACCAGTAATTGTTTAGAAACATTCGGCCCGGTTGATTTTGCATTTCGAGAACAAAATTTCGTGCATGACCAACCATTTTCGGCGGCAATCACTTAGGCTGTCGCACCAAAATGACTGGGTTGAGAGACTCTACAAATGGTCGGGTTGTGTTGAGATGACTGGTGTGGTGATCAGTGGTGATCTCTGAATATTTATGGCCACATATTAAATCTTCGTCATATTGGAGTGGAAAGTCATTAAGTCATACAATGTTATTTTTTTTTTTTGTATTATTTTAATTTACACATATGAATGTTGCTGATTGTATTTGGCAAAGGAACGAGGAGAGGAATACGAGAGTTAAAGGAAGACTTATGAAATATCGATTTCAGATGTGATTTCAGTTGTTTCGTTATATAGCCCATGAAAATAGTTTACTTTAATAGAATAAAATATTTGACTGAAGTGTCCTAATCGACCAAATCCTAATCATTTGCATCAAAATGTTAGAAAATATGAAAACATTTCAGGCTCAGAATTGGTCTCTCAATATACAGGATGGCTGATGCAGATTAAGAGACTTAAATAACTTTAAATTCATATAAATTATTTTTCCCTATTCGTTTGAAAAGTATTTATAGTAAGCTTATTTAATGTTTTTCAAAATAATTGAATTTAAATCACCTCTACATTCGGTGGCTCATATGCGACATCGTTATTCATTACTATCTGTGGGGTCGTCGCTACGAAAATTGCCTCAATTATCCCTTCGTTGCTTTGCTTTTTATAGAAATTTGTTAGCTTTGCTTTGTGAATTTGATGTTTATAAAAACTCTAAAAGAAAAAATCAAGTGCTGTCAGATCAAGAGATTTTGTAGGCCAACGGAATGTGGTTTTTATTGAAATTAGCTTATTGGATAATTTTCGCCTCAATTCTGCGATAAAATGCCCCGATACATGTTAAGTTGCACCACCTTGTTGAAACCTCACATAGAGTTGAAAGGGATCTCCTTTCGTCATAGTTCTGAAAGGAAAAACTCTTTAAACGCAGTTAAGTGACATTTTAGCAGCAAGAGAGAAGAGGGTGAGGGGAGGGGAGAAAAGGAGAAAGGGAAGATCATGATTGCAAATCTCAAATTTATTTTTACGTAGATCTATTGTAGGCTACGCCATGCCTATAATTCTAAAATTGAAAATATTAAAAAAGATTCGGAAACTTATGTTTTTTAACATCGCACGGTTTTATCTTAACAACTGGTGGAAGTTAGGCAAATCTTCGTAAAAATTGATCAATTGGTCGATGTATTGTCAATAACGCGTCCCGAAGAATGAGTTTTAATAAAATTCACTAAAATTTAAAAATCATTTTATGTAATGAAACCATAGATATCGGTCAAAAACATATCAGAAATCCTTCCAATATCCTCACTTTGTTTTTCTCACAAAATTCAGCAGAGAATATCAAATGGAAATCAACCAGAACTTAAAATTCATAATTGCCAACCTTAACGTAAGGTCCCAAAGGGGTATAATTATAGTTTATCGAAAGTAATAACTTGGATTTGTCCTAACTTACCTTCAAACAAACTTTTGTTGATTCTTTCCCAATGCTTGAGATGACTGCAGTAACACCTCGCTATGGAAACGCCATATAATTATAGTTCGTCGAATGTAATAAGTTGGATTTGTCCT
Source organism: Philornis downsi (assembly GCA_019455685.1). Classification (NCBI taxonomy): domain Eukaryota; kingdom Metazoa; phylum Arthropoda; class Insecta; order Diptera; family Muscidae; genus Philornis; species Philornis downsi. The sequence goes on along the minus strand of JAHXMU010000039.1, from coordinate 2,072,827 downwards.
CACCTAACTTCAAACAAACTTTTATTGATTCTTTCTCAATGCTTGAGATGACTGCAGTAACACCTCGCTATGGAAACGTGATAGAAGATGTGACTTCAAACTGGAAGATAAGCAAAAGAGTTTAAAGATTCAGGATTGGAGCATTACTAGTTAAAGATTCATTTTCATTTCATTTTCGCAGATTTATTAGATGTGACGCAAGAAGTCATGTTGCATCATTTGAAAACCTTGAGAATAGTGCAGAAGCCAAGAAAATTGGTGTTGAAGCCGACAGACGTTGAATATGGGTTTGTTTGCGATATAACGGTAAAAAATGTTTGCTGCAACGTATTGTAGCTGGTAATGTAAAGTGGATCCATTATGGTAATTCTAAACCATGATACCACTGCCATGAGTCAACATCAACGGTCAGGGCAAACATAAATGGCTCGAAGCTCATTCTGTGTATTTGATGAGATCAGTTCGGCTTGGTAAATTATGAACTGTCCTCACCAGATGAAGCCATCACAGGAGCTCAGTGTCAACAGTAACTAATGCGTTCCCACTGAGCTTTGAAGGAAAAATGATCGCGACTGGTGGCCACCTTGAAATCGACGTTCTATCTATTTCGATGGGTAACGTATGATTTGGCTGATCTGCTCTTGTCAAAAGGGTCAATTCAGGGACACCGAGCCGGAAGACGAACAGATTTTTCGACGCGGAATCAGTATACTGTAAGAAAAGAGGGAAATTCTGGAAAAATGGTGGTCTTACATTTGTTCTTCTGACACATAAATTAGAAGTTATTACTATTGATATTTATGCTATAGAGCTCTAATATTATTATTTTTATCAAATCGTTCTTCATGTGATGATCGTAAAACGAAATTTTGTTTTGATGATTAACGAATTTTGCTCTTTTTTATTTTTGCGAAAACTGCAGTCAAAGTTGGATGATATGGTTGGGAGACAAAAAGTTTGACTCAGATATTTTGATGATCACTGTGAGGAATGTCGATTTTGGGTGTTCGGGCAATTCGTTGCATTTAGAGATGTTAGACTGACAAACGATTATTTCGTTGTTGTCGCCTATCGAGTTCGTTATCGAAGAATTTTAATTTTGAAACATTTTGGTCCGTATATTTTATCAAGCCAAAGACTCCCGACGTTATTTTATTCGATTGCGCAATAAAGCCGGATTCTGTGTTGGGCCTGGTATAGATGGGATTTGTTCGCCGATATATGGTCTTCTCATTAAACCCCTTGGTATGATCGGAATATCATCTGTTCAAAAGTATTACATTTTCTTCAATTTCCAAGCTGAATGAAAGCCACCAGTCCAAGCTTATACTTGCCAACGTTCACTCAGAGGCCCAAAAGTGTAGAATCATTTTCTGTTGAAATAAATAACTTGGTTGCATTTACCATTAAACTCGCTTTTGTTCACTACTCAATGACTAAGAAGGCTGCAGCACCATGTCACAGTTTTCGGTCAATTATGTTTATATTATTGGCGAATATAATTAATATATGGCTTTTATTGACGATGCTATCTGTCGTATTTATTGCAGTTTTCCTCATAAATGTGACCAAAGATATACTCGTATTGGAGAGACCATATTATTGGCCTTGTTTGGAATAAAATATCGATCTGTTTTTGTTCAGATTTTGTCCTAATGTGAATATTTGGTCAGTTGTAAATTTAACAGCTCTAGGGTAGACCAGATAATAGCTATTCAGATCAGAACTTATGGGCTTTAGTCTTACAAATATCGGTGGGTGCGTGTTCATTGAGCCAAATCATGTAAGCCCATTGCCACCGAACTTAGTTTTGTCGACAGACTTTCAGCACTCGCATGAGGGCGATCCCAAAACTGGCCGACCTAACAAAGAAGACACAAAAAATTTGTGAAAAGTTTTCTTTTTATTTCAACATAATCCCCTTTTAGTTCGATACACTTTTTTCAGCGATATTCAATAGCTTCTATACGTTATTTATAGTAAGAACTGTCAAACTCTTTAAAATAGTCGTCAACCGCAGACTCCACCTCTTCATTTTTGGCAAATCTTTTATTACCAAGCCATTTTTTCAAGTTTTGAAATAGAAAATAGTCCGAGGAGCGTAAACCTGGCGAATAAGGTGCATGAATCAATTTGAATTTTAATTCATTAATTTTGGCTATCGCAATAGTAAATGTGTATACGGGAGCATTGTCTCGATAAAACAACACTTCATTTTTTGCTAAATGCGACCTTTTTTCCATAATTTCATCACCTAAACACTGCAAAAAATTAGCATAATATTCGTCGTTGATGTATTTTCCTTTCTGAAGATAATCAATAAAAATCGTCTAATGTGCATCCCTAAAAACAGACGCAGATGGGCAAGGTCTTGCCCGCAGATGGAATCGTCTTCGTCTTCTTTGGACACGATTCTCCCATTACAGTCCACTGCTTTGACTTTTCTTTTGTCTCAGGTGTGAAATAGTGGACCCACGTCCTGTGCATGGTTATAAAATGATGCAAAAATTCGATTTTATTGCGGTGAAACATCGCCAAACACTGTACTGAAATATCTTCATGGCGCTGTGTTTGATCTAGTGAAAGCAAGCGCGGCACCCATTTTGAGCATTGCTTTCTCATCTTTAAACCTTTGGTCCATATATGATGTATAACAGTTTTTGAAAGGCCTACCATTTCAGCTAACTTACACACCTTCAGCCGACGTTCAGTCAATACCATTTTGTGGATTTTCTTTGGCATGTCTGGCGTGGACACCTCAATTGATCAACCACTACGGTGTTCTTCTTAGCAGCTCGTACACCTCGTTTAAACTCTGCTACTTAATATTTTACAGTCGTAAACGAAGGAGCAGACTGTCCCAGAGTAAAATCTATTTCGGCTTTAATATTAGTTGGACTGAGACCTTTCAAATGGAAGTATTGAATTACATAACGGTTACAAATTTTTTTCATGTTTACAAATTCACAGAGATCGTTTACTTTTGATGAATGAAATAAAACTACTAAGCAGCCATTAGACTTATGGAGGTTATTTAGCTTACTTTTTCGTTAATTGTATGTGATTCAACGCTCGTCATGTGCGATCACTTATCTGGAGGTTGTGTGTTCAATCCCAGTTACAGACCAGCACTGTGCTGATCCTATAATTTAAAACTAAATCCTTTCTCCAGACAATATGATATTATCTTATAGGAAAACCTTGAAACTTAAAACTGAAAGCATATGTTTTATAAGGTTACCACTTTTCACACAATTGTGGTGTACTCTGCTGTGTACCTGTGACCGTGATTCATTAGAGATGAAAAAGTACAACGTTTTTGCACTCGGATTTTCAGAAAAGGACAGGGAACCATGTTAAATAGCAACATATTTGTCAGAAGCAAATATAGAAGTGATTTTTTGGGGCAAAAACTGAAAAAACTTGTATTTTTTTCACAGAATCTAAAAGGAGACGGTGTTTAAAGAGTGTATATTTGTTGTACTTCATAAATTAGCCTTCCTCAACCGGTTGTCCTACATATGTATATGTATATGCACTATTATATTTAATATTAGAGCTTGTGATTTTCTCACCACGGTCATCAGATGCAGAACTGTTATTGTGGTTAGAGTTTTCATTCACTTCTACGCATAGATTACATCACAGCTCCACATACTCGTACATGAGCAAATGTTTATCAACTTGCAGCATAGAATACAATCTTTCTCCGCACTTTTTCGATTCATTGAAATATTGCGGTTGACCCAGTTTCTAAGCAACAATGGCAACTAATGCAACTGATCATAAAATCAGTTTACATCTTGGCCGATTCCAAGGTGAATTTGCCTAATGTGGCATTCATTAACAGAAAGAGAGAGAGAGAGAGAGAGAGAGAGAGAGAGAGAGGATGGAGGAGGCAGAGTAGCAGCAGGAGTAGCAGAAATCAATAAATATTTGCATACTTTTGACAATCAAACATCTAATCATTCACGATTGAAAACTTATGGAACTGATTCGGTTTCACGAAATGGAACGCAGTAATTCCAAAACATATTTACACAATAGCACTGCTGGGATTCGTGTAGAAGATTTTAGCTCTTGATGTGTTTCAATATTCTCAAAATATATTTGGCTGATTGCATGGAATGCCTCTGTCTGACGTTGTTGGGCCTGAAAGTGCACAATTACAAAGTATCAAGCGGAGCAGTACTGAATACTTCCATCTGTCCGTTCAGCCATCCATCGAGCGATGCGCGTATTTATTACGAGTATATTTTGCATTAGGCCCAAATATTTATTCGTCTAATGCATCGAATGCAACAGTTAAGGAGGTCTGACATGGTTTCTACATTAAATGCAGATACTCACGCACATATATGTATATACTATATACTATATTTAAACATAATTATGCAAAGGCATACTCGCATACCAGTCTGACAGACATCGGCCACAGAAGTTTGTTTAGATTTTGAGGTACTAACGCTCGAATACAAACGCATTCGATGAGAGTGCGCCGTATTGACCCATATTTGAGTAAATGCGAAAATGTGCAAACATGCATTACGTAATTCAATAATCGCCGTCATCAATTGGCGATTTTTGTTTATTTGCTCAGGGGTAAAAGGTTTGCTAAATACTCACAAGAGGCAGATTCAAATTGCAATCCATTTGACATCAGTCAGAATACAGATATGCTGTCAAATATTCAACAAATACTTAAGCGAAATTTTAAAGAATTGAGATAATGAAATATTAAAACGATAAAATGTCTTCTTTTTGGGGGAAAGGAGGGAAACTGCTAATGCTGTATACCGAATACAAATCTCCCTTGTCCCTTTCTTGGAAAATGTTCCATCTCGGAACAACTTTTCCAATATTTCAAGTTGATTCCTCATTTAGATCATTAGCCTTCTTCGGCTGCATCCAGACTCTTGCCATCTTTTATCCCCAGCTCAATATTCTACGGCGTCAAAATCAATCTTTTTGTATCGTAGGATATAGTCGATGTACCTTGCAACCGCTGTCCAATTTTTCTCTTTTGCAGTCATAATATCTACCATATTATCAACCAGTGTAGGAACCACCGCAATTGCTAATTCCTGATGATTAGACGGCTAGCATGTGCTTGCGAAAAAGTTGTGCATCGTCTATAATATCTCCTTCTCATACAAACAGTACCGGTTGTCATATTTGCCGATTCTGGATCATGTACAGGTACTTTTTGAAGTAATCCTGCCCTACCAGCAGCTGTGTTAGGTAGTAGTTTACCTCCCCACACTATGGTTTCCCCCATTTTCCAGTGTTCAGTATCATCCTTGCCGTCCACTTCCCTTACCAATCAGTCCCCCACAGATCTTTTCAAGATGTGATGGTGTGATCCCTGAGTGGCACTACGCAGCATCGTCAGATGTCTTCATTAGAAACATTTCGCAACGTTCCCTTCGAAACAGATCTATTAGGATCATGCCAGTTCTCACAGCTGTTGCCGAAGCGATTTCGCCTGAGGATTTCAGCCTTAATTTCACAACCATAAGGAAGGATGCTGTTGGCAACCTCTTAGGAAATCTGCGTCTTTGCGTACTGGTTGGTCTCATATTGGATGTGAGCAGAAAACTTAAGCCTCGGGTTCAGCTTTGTCCCCAGATAATTTACTGTCATCGTGAGCCGCAAGTATCATATCACATATTTAGGATGGCGCATGAATTGTGCTACACACATGAAGCTAGGACCAATGGAGACCGTCATTTAAAGATGTTGAAGAAGTTTTTTTCACCTAGAATTGCCGAAGACGAAGATGTATTAGTTTCAATAGCATTCGGTTCCAACAAGATGGAGCAACTGCACGCATAGCCAGACCGGTTATTGCGGAGCTTCAACGAAAACTCCCAAATAAATTAATAGCCAGAAACTCCAAGGCCACCTAACCTGACTGTACCAAGCAAGATGTGTATCTATGTAAAGCGAAACCAACGAGTTTGACTGAATTGAAGTAATTCATTAAAACCATAACTGAGGCGATTCCGATTTCAACCCTTCTGGCCGCAATGAATAATTTTCTAACTACGTCGAGATGTAAAATTATCGCATATGGGGCTTGGAGAACCCAGAAGTGATTGTGAAAAAGCCATTGCATCCGGAAAAAGTGACTGTTTGATGCCCATTATGGTCTGGAGGTGTTATTGGGCTTTTTTTCGAAATTGAAGCTGGGGGAACGGTTATCGTCAATTCAGAGCACTATGGTCGTATGATGACCGACTTTTTTTGGTCTGCAATTGAAGATTATGAACTGGACTACATGTGGTTTCAACAAGACGGTGTCACGAGCCACACAACACGACCGATGAAACGTGAAATTGCGCTTTCTAGAAACTTCTCAATGGCAATATATCCAAAGCCATTGAAAAGTTTCTAGAAAGCAATATATCCAAAGCCATTGAGAAGTTTCTAGAAAGCGCAATTTCACGTTTCATCGGTCGTGTTGTGTGGCTCGTGGCACCATCTTGTTGAAACCACATGTCGTCCAGTTCATAATCTTCAATTGCAGAATAAAAAAAGTCGGTCATCATACGACCATAGCGCTCTGAATGGACGATAACTGTTCCTCAGCGTCAATGGCTGACAAACAATAGGATTCAAACTCTTGATTGGCCGGCACAATCACCTGATTTGAATCCTTTTAAAAACCTTTTTGGCATCCTTAAAAGGAGAGTGACAGGACATCGGTTTTCCAACAAAGAGGAGCTATTCAACAAATTGAAAACTGAGTGGGAAAACCTTCCGGAGGATTGTTTTTATTCATTAGTTGCCTCGATGCCAAAAAGGTGCGAAGATGTTATTAAAAACAAGGACGGATACACAAAATATTGATTTTGTTGCTATTGTTTAGCGCAAGTGAATTCCGACTTGGCTGTACAGTTTTTCATATTTCTTTTAAACGCAATTGTTGTTGTTGTTGTAGTGTATTGGTTTTATAGCTTAATAATACCTCTGTGAAAATAAATAGCAAGCTTTGTTTTAAATATTTTGTTTTTATGAAAATTATGTATTTATAGTCTGGAGTACATTTTGTTGCTTTTGTTTTGCGCAACACTGTATATTTATATTTATATCATATAAATACATTTCTTATAGAAACATTTTCTTAACGCAATAGTTCTCATGGAAAATTTCTCTTCTCTTGACAATTTCCTTATGGAAAATTGGATTCTCATCGCCTTTTAATACTTCCTACAAAAACAATTGTTGGTTGTGATACCTTCCGTTTCAATATGAAATTTATCGAACGTTTTCATTATCTGAAACCATGAATTACAGTCACTTTGGCGCATCGACAGCTAAACAAGTATTTAATTAAAATTCCAATTTGATGTGATGTGAAATAAAACCGAGTAATATATTTTTTTTTAACAAATATCTTGTATTCGGATGTAGTTGCAATGGGTGAATGACCCTCTATCACAGCGATTCAAAATCTGTGTGAAGAGACAAAAAGCCAGCGAATAAAAACGAATTAATGCAAATTCAACTCGAACAATGCAAGTGGAAGGTGAAGAAAAAACAGAAGATGAGTACAAAACGTAACGCATCTTCAAGTTTTAATGATCTTCATTATTTCGGAATTATGTTTATAAATTTCAATGAAGGTGGGAGCACCAGAAGAAGCTGAATCTGAAGATGCGAATACATCTTGTGGGTAGATTTGTGCGTTTTGTTTTTTTTGGTTATTGATTGAGAGGGAGGGACAGACGTTTAAGACGTTGTTGACTGAATTCATTTACACTCTTCTGCTCGTTTTTGTGCAATTTGAAAATTTCGGTTATTTATTTGCGGTTGCGATGGTGCGGCTGCTGCTCATCTTGCTTGCTGTTGTTTTGCTGTTTTCTTTAAAAAGAATTTTGTCTTCTAAATGAGTTAACCTTGAATTCGTGTTAACAACCGTGTTTGTTGTCTCCTCTTTAGCCATAAAACGTAAGACGAACTTCGCTTCTTTGTTTGGTAACTTATCAAGAAAAATATGTTTGAATAACGAGATTTGCTTTCAAATCCAAAACGATAACGTTGGAATTTTGTTTAAACACAAAATGAAATATTAATTATGTAGGAGGTCCAAATTGAATATACTACTCGTATAATGTGAATTTTTCTTAGATTACATGCTAATTTTGTGTATGCTTTAAACCTTTTTTTTGCCTAAGAACATTTTGTTTTGCTACCGAAATTCATTGTTGTTATACTAAAACAATGGTAAAGGTGAGAAAAAAATTGACGTCAAATTTGATGATTTATGCAATCACAGTAGATATTATATCAAAATGGATTTTGAATATCAGAGTTTTATTGAAATAAATGCATAATCAATTTGATTAAGATGTACATAAATTTCTTTCATGTTTGGCAATTTTAATTATATGGACAGTTAAGACAATTTTGCATGAGATTTGTGAATGTGTAGGTAATCCTTAGGTGTCCTCAGTCTTGTCAAGAAAAAAAAAAGAAAAAAAAAAGAGATAAAATGCAGAATATTGAAAGACGAACGGAAACTCATAAATGAGTTTAAACGTTTCGGTTTGATGAAACTGACTTATTGACGTTATTCGAAAGTTTGATAAAGATTTCCAGGTTAATTTAAAAATCAGTACAGAATTTCAACCAGTTCACTTAACTTACGTATCCTTTTGTCGAAATGTAGCTATTTTGTGTCATAATTGTGGCCGGCAGTGGCACTATTGTTTTCAAAACCAGCCGAATTGACGTATAGATGACGCCACTAGTTTGAAAAAATTATTTTGATAAAAAGCGGCAACATATGGAATAACCCATATGTTTTAAGTTTCAAGGCGCCACGTTGTTCAGTACTTTTATTTAAGCCATCAAAAGTAAACGATCTCAGTGAATTTGTAAATAAGGGAAAAATTATGAATATAATATTTCTATTTGAAAGTCGCAGTCCAACCAATATTAAAGTCGAGCTAGATTAAACTCTGGGGAAGTCTGCTTTTTCATTTACGACTGTAAAATATTGGACGGCAGAATTTAAACGGGATCGTACGAGCTGCCAGAACGAACACCGTAGTGATCGACCAATTGAACTATCCACACCAGACTTGGTTTAGAAAATCCACAAAATGGTATTGGTTGATTTTGGCTGAAGGGACGACTGCTAGCTGAAATGGCATAGGCTTTTTAAAAAGTGCTATACATCATATACTGACCGAAGATTTGAAGATGAGAAAGGTGTATGAAAGATGGGTGCAGTGTTTGCTTTCAATGGAGTAACAACAGCATCGTGAAGATGTTTCAGTATAGTGCTGGGCGATGTTTCACCGCAATAAAGCCGAATTTTTGCGTCGATTTATAACCATGGCTGGGACGTGAACCCACCACTTCACAACTGAGACAAAGGAGCAGTCAAAGCAGTGGACTGGAATGGGAGAATCGTGTCCAAAGAACACGGAAACGGTTCCATCTGCAGGCAAGGCCATATCCTCTATTTTTTGGAGTGAGCATGGGATTCTTTTTATTGATTATCTTCAGAAAGAAAAACTATCAACGGCGAATATTATGCTAACTTATTGCAGCGTTTAGGTGATGCAATTATGGAAAAGAGGCCACATCTGGCGAAGAAGAAAGTGTTGTTTCATCAAGATTATGTTCCAGTTCACACATTGACTATTGCTGTGGCCAAAATTAATGAATTATATCTCGAATTGCTTCATCACGCACCTTATTCGCCAGATTTAGCTTCCTCGAACTATTATAAACTATGCTACTTCCAAACTTAAAAAAATGACTCGGTGGCAAAAGATTTGCCAACGATGAAGAGGTGGAGTTCGTGGCTGATGGCTATTTTAAAGAATTGGGCAAGTTTTACTATAAATAGGGTATATAAAGCTATTGAATATTGGTGGAAAAAGTGTATCGAGATAAAAGGAGATTATGTTGAGAAATAACGGAAATTTTTTTCAATTTTTTTTTGTGTCTTCTTTGTTAGGCCTACTAGTATTGGAACCGCCCTCGTATCTTTCTTTGGGTGGCGATGTGCTTACAAAAATATTATCTGGCAAATTTTTCATTTTTAAAGATGACCTAATTTGAACTCCCGACACACTATGGAGACATGTTGCGTTTTAGTGAAGAAAAAAATCAAACAAATTTACTTGCATATCATGAATGAGATATGGCAGAGCTTCTCACATTCAGTGAGACTCTCTCAACGAGACCTACAGTTTAACGACAATTCCGAGCGTCACAGTTTGAGTTGTCGATTACTCGATTATTCGAAGTGCACGTCAGACACATCGTGATGATTGCTGCTCACATAATGATAGATGGCTGTATGCGGGGTTGAACCTGCGATCATGCGAACGTTAGTCGCGTTTGCTAATCATTTTTCCACGGTCGGTTTCCAGGTTAATGAAAGCTGTTGAAAAAATCGAACTTGGTTATGAAAAACTTCTGTTGACTACTAGTTAGCTACACTCTGGTGCTAAATCTTTTTAATCTCAACCATTTGTTTAGGCTTGGAAATATGTAACAGTCAGTAGTATCGGCATAATCTTATATTTACAGGATGATCAATGAGGACCGTTTTCTAAAGATTTTGAATGAGTTTTTTTACTCAGAACTGCGCTGAAGATGTATCCGTTTCAACAGCATTTGGTTCCACCAAGATGGAGCAATTGCACACATAGCCAGACCAGAAAATTCGCGAACAAATTAATATCCAAGAACTTCACTTTCCGCTCGCCACCAAGGTCATCTGACCTGACTGCACCAGACCTTTTTTTATGGGGATATGTCAATCAAATCAAATGTGTAGGTTTTACATGAGTTTTACTTTGATAGCCTTAGCCATGGTGTGCCATCACACAGGTGCTGTTTTCCATCATTTTTTTCTTGGTTATATGTTCTTTATATGTTCTTTTCTTCTAGCGACAGCAAGCGCCCCTTTGGGATACTCAAACTAATTCCGAAGGATTAGCCAAACTACCAGAGATTGGAAGTAGGTCCCTTGAAAAAGCTTCCTCAGGTCCCACTCCCTCACTCAGCCAAAGTACCTTTGTAGCCACTTGGTATGAAGTGAGCTACCTCCCGGGTAGGAGTTGAGGAATCTAGGAAGACCTCGGATAGACATGAACAGTGTTTTCTAAGCTAATGTCTTCATTCAGCAACGCGACCTGAAGCAACGCAAAAGCACTGAAAACACTTGTTCGGGCAACCACAACCAGCACGATGCTCCCACTAGGGGCCCAACACTATTGACCAGGAAGGAATAATGTTCCTTGGGCCCCTGGTCACCCGTGCTTCCAGAAGAGAAGAACCCTCTGGTCTGAGTTTCGCAGACAAGTTACTCCAGTTTTGCTTTATCATACCTCGCATGGAACTGATAATCCATAATCTGCGGCATAGATTTTCAATGTCCGAGGAGAGAATATCAACACAGCAAATTAATGCCATGTTCCTCTAGTCTATTAACCATATCTCTCCACGAAGGAACTCCTTGGTCGTACAACTATTAAAATGGAAAAGATAAATCTTCTGATATCTCCCGACGGCTTCTCTATGTCCGCTCCTGTTGCCAGGAGTTAAACTATGACATCTCCCCTTTACTTGGTTTTCGAAAAACGAGTTGCAAGATCAGTTTGATGTCATATTATAGGTGAATCCCAAGACATAATCCACCTTTTCCTAGGGCGCCTGGCACAAGGACACACTACTTTGCTTTTGTACGCAAGCATCATACCCTGCCCGCTTAATTACAGGATCGGGTAGAGAGGCCTGCGTTTTAGGGGTAAGCGGTACAAAGCATCCTAGGAAACACCCGACTACCCACAAGTGGGATATGTCAAGTAAGAGGTGTTCAAAGCGAAATCAATTAATTCGTCTGAATTGAAGCAGTCCATTAAAACAATAATTGAGGCGATCCCTACTTCAGCCCTTCAGGCCGCAATGAATAATTTTCTGATCAGGTAGAGCTTACGCGTGAAGGGTCTATCATCTTTAAAACCAATTAGTTATTACAATTAGTTGTATGTATAAAACAAACGGGAATTTTTTCTACATGAAACGCATTGATTAAAAAAAGTTGTTTGCATTTTTTATTGTAATGCAATTGGCGCGCCATCCTGTATGTAACAGTCAGTCGTATGGGCATTATCTTATAAATATTAAACGATGGAAGGTTGAAGGAATTTCTAGATAAATTCGTTGAAATTGTCAATCGGTTCCGATTATTGAGGGTAGAACACTTTTTCTTCGCCAATGCAGAGGTTTTTCCTTCAAGATGTTCTTGGAAGCCTATAAAGAGGTTGTGTAAAAATCACAATTGAATAATGTTCTGGGTCAAGTAAACAGTTTAACAAAAATGCGTTTAATCCACATTGGACAATGAACTGGGAATGGTTTGATCTTCAGGTAGTTCCTAGATTTTCACGATCTGCGGTTGAGCCATACAGTGGGATAACTTGAACACAATTTTGGTGTGATGAATTGCAATGGGATTGCTGAAACACAAATGCTAACGATGACGATGATCATACGCTTGCATACGAAAAAGACATTTGGGCAATTTACTCATGTACGAATGTTGGCATTTATGCTGAAATTCGTCACAAGTTTTGGATTTCATGCTTGGGCACTATTTTTTGTTTTTTTTTTCTTGGTGGAGCGACAATCGGTTGCAGTCAGACTCAGTGGGCATAGCTGTTGTCTACTTCATGTCTGTATCATCTTTCCGTTTGTCTGTCTAAATTGTCTCGTGCCACCGTGTTCATGCTCAAAACCATATGAAAATCGTTCATCATTTCGGCTGTTGTGCCAAAACAGATGTACCGCCCGACCGAATGACATGGCTGGGCGACAAACGAAACGTACGAACAGACCTCATATTTTATAGTCGAAATAAAAAGAAGAAACACAACGGACTGCATGCGAATATGAATTCGATAACGTTGAACAGTTCAGGCGTGCATGAACTAAATGTATGATGTGCAAATGATTATACGGTACGTATGGTCGTATATCTGTGCTGTGGTGGGGGATATGAGGATTAAAATAATTTGTACAAATCATTTTTTAAAGAGGAATTCGTGTTCAAAAGTAATGCTGCTGTGTGTTGCCTTCAAATCGACGATATTGAGTCATTGTTTATTTAGTAAATCCGTCCGGCCGGCAGTGGGCCATTCGTCAAAAGGGGGAGGATAAAAGGGTGTTGTATGTCTGTCCGTCCGTCCGCCTGTTCATCCGTCCATTCATCCTGGCTAATTTCTTTTTTGTTTATTACTCTGAAATAATTTCATATTTCTTTTGTTCATTAATTTGTTTATTAATCGTGGCGGCACAAGAAGCCACTATGACATCAGCAGGTGTTTTGACAGCCGCAACCGTACTATCATCATCCCATTGTTGCTGTTGATTCTTGGGACCTCTTTCAATTGCTGGTTACCCGTCTGTCCGTCCATCTGTTCGTCTGTCCATCTTATATCGTACTTATGGTGTTTAATTGATGTCATTCTTTTATATCGTGCGGCAACAACAACATTGTGCGCTGCTCGCCACTCATATGAGTGTGTTTGTGTTTATATGGTACTCATTTTTTTTTTGACAAGTTAATGATTTGATCATATGACATCTGAAGTCATTTAAAGTGGCTTTTAATCATCCAAGTGTTTTGTGTTGTCACTTAATAACTTCCTTTTCATGCAGTCTTCTGGAAGTACAGAGTCATTTTTTGCAATTACTGTGATTTTTTTTTTTTTGTCAACGTTGTACTGTCATTGCAGATGTCATTAAGATAGTGTTAATACAATTGAAGGATCTCATTAAAATAAGTATGCAATACGAAAACACGATTGAAATCAAAATGTATTGAATTTCACAGTGAAAAGGGTAGTGCACTTAAGAATGTCGGTACTTTTTTTTCTTAATGTTTGGTGAATTTTGCTGGAAGTGCTTTGTCGGATAAGTAACGCTAAGGTTTGATCAGTGAATACATTTTTTGTTTAGATATTTTCGTCTCTTTATAGAATTAACTAAATAGTACTTGGGAAATTTATGATGGAACTCAGCACCGAACAAAGAACCAAAGTTGTTCAATTTTACTTTGAAAGATCATATCGAAATTTCTTTCGCTCCAACAATTTACCGATTGAACAACAAGGGGCTGTCTGTGCTGTCCGCGTGCTGGAAGACCTCGTGCAGTTCGAAATGAAGTGACCATTGCTCGAGTGCAAGCAAGTATTGAGGAGAAATCCGAAACTTCCACGTTCTTAGCAGTTAGAGATGTCTAGACGGTCTTTGCAAAGAATTTTACATGTGTTACATCTTTTCCTATATATAAAATGTAATTGGTTCACGAGTTAAAACCAAAAGATGCACAAGAACGCATTCAATACGGTCGCCGTTAACGTTACTTATGCGCCACCCTTTATATCTGGCAGTTTTTTTTTTTTTTATCTGTTTCCAGTTATACTAATAATATCGTACACGGTGGCGCACCAATTGAACTACAATAAGATCAATCAAACGAATTTCATTTATTTATTTTTATTGTGTAACAAAATCAATTTTATTTTATACTTATAACTAATTCGCTTTGAAGATGATAGATTTGATCAGAAAATTATTCACTACGGCCTGATGGCTTGAAGTTATTATTATTATTATGAAGTCAGTTATTATTTTAATGAACTGCTTCAATTCAGTCAAATTCCTTGGTTTCGTTTTGTACTCTTCTTGCTTGACATAACCCCATAAAAAGAAATCTGGTGCAGTTAGGTTAGGCGACTTTGGCGGCCAGCGAAAAGTGGAGTTTCTAGATATTATTTTGTTTGGGAATTTTCGTTGGAGCTCCGTCATAATCCGTCTGGCTATGTGTGCAGTTGCTCTATGCTGTTGTATTGGATACGTCTTTGGCGTAGTTTTGAGGAAAAAAAGCTCCGTCAACATCTTTAAATGACGGTCCTCATTTACAGTTGACAGTATTACGTTTTGTGCTCCATTCTCTAGTTAACAATTAAAAACTATATTTGGGATGGCCAATTACCCGCAAGGGAGTAAATTAGGAGCACACAGAACCCAAATGGAAACAGAATAGCAGTAGTAGTTAGCAGTACTGGCAGTACTACTTAAGAATATTAAAGCTGCTTTTGGTTATGGTCTGTCGCTAGAGCTGTTTAAGACCGATGAGCTGACAATAAGCATGCATCAGCTTCTACATATAATTTGATTCAATGAGGGGATGGTCTGTGGTTAGACTCTAGGTGTACTAAGTCTTATTCTCAAAATAACGGATATCAGTATTTTAACTACTGCTCTTAAAATTCTGTCTAGTATGATACCTGAAAGACTAAAGCCCATTCCATCTGACTTGATTGGGTCTACTTTTGAACGCCTTTAGGGAAGCCGCAACCA
This sequence comes from Philornis downsi, assembly GCA_019455685.1. Taxonomy (NCBI): domain Eukaryota; kingdom Metazoa; phylum Arthropoda; class Insecta; order Diptera; family Muscidae; genus Philornis; species Philornis downsi. Next base: position 2,057,431 of record JAHXMU010000039.1, on the reverse strand, counting down.
ATCAGCTATTCACAATACAGCAAATATTAGGGAGGACCCCAGGAAAATCGATCAACACGTATCGCATCATCGTCTACTAGAAAGCTAGCTTCGATAGTCCTGTACGGCATAAATTGCTAGAGACCCTTCTCCGGTTTGTTGGTACTCCCCACGAAGCTCATAATAACGCAGACCGACACGAAGTCCTCCATGAAGATAGGCAAAAGCCTTAGTGAGCGATTTAGCATCAAACGAAACTTTTTACAACATGCGACTACGGTCCCAAAACTAGCCGACTTAACAAAGAAAACACAGAAAAGTTGGGAAAAATGTGTTTTATTTTTCAACATAATCTCCTTTTAGCTCGATACACTTTTTCCAGCGATATTCAATAGCTTCTATACCCTGTTCACAGTAAGAACTGTCAAACTCCTTGAAATAGCCATCAACTGCAGACTCCACTTTTTCGTTGTTGGCAAATCTTTTACCACCGAAACATTTAGTCAAGTTTGGAAATAGAATAGTTTGGAATAGCCAGAGAGAGTTAAATCTGGTGAAGCAATTTGAGCTTTAATTCATTAATAATGGCTATCGAGTTAGTGCACGTATAAACTGGAGCATTGTCTTGATGAAACAACACTTTCCTTTTCGCTAAATAAGGTCTTTTCCATATTTTCATCCCTTAAACGCTGCAATAAATTGGCATCATCTTTGCCATTGATAGTTTTTCTTTTCTGAAGATAATCAATAAAAGTAATTTAATGCACATCCCAAAAAGCAAACGCCATGACTTTGCCTGATGATAGAACCCTCTTCGCGTTCTTTGGACACGATTCTTCCATTCCAGTTCACTCTTTTGTCTGTTCCTTTGTCTCAGGTGTGAAGGTGGATCCATGTCTTATCTATGGTTATTAATCGATGCAAAATGTCAGCTTTATTGCGCTGAAACATCACCTAACATTCTGCTGAAACATTTTTGCGACGCTGTTTTTGTCCTACTGAAAGCAGGCGCGGCACCCATCTTGCGCACAGCTTTCTCATATTCAAATCTTCGGTCAATATACAATGTATAGCACGTTTTGAAATGCTAGCTCACGCACCTACGGCCAACCATCCAATTCAATTTTGTGAATTTTCATAACCTTGTTTGGCGTGGATACCTCAATTGGATCTGCTTTCCAATATTTTGCAGTCGTAAATGAAGAAGCAGTCTCCCCAAGAGTAGAGTCTAGCTCAGCTTTAAGATTGGCTGGACTGAAATCTTTCAAATGGAAACATTGAATTACATTACGGTGAAAAATTTTTCCAATGTTTACAAATTCTGTGAGATAGTTTACTTTTGATGGGGCAAATAAGAATACTAAAAAATATGGCGCCTTGAAACTGAGAACATATGTTTTACAAGGTTGCCACTTTTCACCAACATTTTTTTCAGGTCGGGTAGTTTTGGGGCCGTCCCCATACTCTGGGAGGGCATTATGAGGAAAGTTGCAGTAAACCCATTGGCTGTAAACTGTGATATGTTACTACAGCCTTCTCAAACATTAAGAATGAGTCAAACAAAAAAATAGATCTTTAATTAAGGCAAAACCAAGTTATTTGTTTTGATGAAAAAGTTTTGGGACACTGCGTGAACAACTATAACTTTGCAGTGATATATAAATTTATATATGTTGGCAATAAAGCTGATGACGCCACACTGGGAATTAGGAGAGGAGTATTGCTTGCGGTCAGATGTTGAATACTAAGAGCTTAGTTAACGATTTAGCGAAAAAGACGAAACGAGAAAAATCCAGCTGTATTTGATACAATGAGGATAAGTAAAATGCCATTGGAATTACCAGACTTTTCAAACATTTGTGACATTTTGTGTGACAAATTGGGGATGATGCGCAAAAGAACGCCGTGGTTGAGATTATTTGCAACGTGTGACGTTGCTTATTTAGCGGTTTTAAAACCGCCGGTTTGGCAAGGCAGTAAGGTGTTTGCCATTTACGAATATGGATCGTTTAACAACCGAAGGACGCGTAAAAATAATTGAAACTTACTACAAAAGTAATGATTCAAACGTGGGCACTTTTCATGCATTACTGGATGATTATTGTCTTCATAATCGACTTACTGTGCAAGGAATTGGCAAGATTATAAAGAAATTTGAAGTGACTGTAAGCGCTACAGATGTGGTTGGAACTGTGCATTATCTCAATGTATGCACTGTCGAAAATATCGCTTCTGTTAGTGAAAATGTAGCGGATAATCTGAATTTCAATTCAGAGTGCTATGATCGTCTGATAACCGACATATGTTTTTGGTTTGCAATTGAAGATTAGTAGTATGAACTGGACGATATGTGGTTTCAACAAGACAGTGTTACGAGCTACACAACGACCGATTTTAGCTGTATTGTATGAGAAGTTTCCAAAAAGCGCAATTTAACGTTTTGACGACATCAATTGGCCATCAAAATCATGCGATTTGTCAAAGAAAGTATTCACGCGAATAATATTTGAAAACCAAACTTTCATCTAGATATCGCCGAGATATTGATTGAAATATGCGAAAAAGTGGTCGAAAACTACCTCGAAAGATTCCATTGCTGCAACCAATCCAGAGGCGATTATTTAAATGGCATTGTATTTCGTGCATAATGGCAAGGGTAAGGTCCAAGCACTATAATGAAACAAAAGTTTCATCAAAATCATAGCTATATGAGTGTTTAATTTAACTTTACTTTTGAAACCGAAAAATGGATAACTCGTATCCAAAATATCTATTTTCTCTAAACGATGTCGATAAGACTTTAAAATATGAATTTTATCTGCGTTACAACTTGATTTGAGGGCATCGAAGTCACTGCTCTCTGATGCTTCAAATATAAAAGAATTGTAATGATATGTTCAGAATTTTCCAGCGTTTGTGTGAAATGTATTCACATATTTAAGTGCATCGCCTTAGTAATATACTGAGATTCAAACTATACAAAATCTGTCATTGTTCGATCTAATTACAGCGATTATTTCACAAATTCCCAAACAGCTCTCAATATGTTGGCAAATGCTGTAAATCCAATTTTGCTGGCTGTGTTATTTATATATTTCCTTGGAATTAGACACTTGTAAATTTTGGATTCCAAGCAGAAACATTCGCAACTCACTGTACACTAAACCATCTGCCTCATTGCACTCCTTAACTAATTCTATATTTTCTTGAAAATTCCCAGTTCCATAATAGTTTCAATCATATCAACTCAATTACATTCTTCCACATCAAAACATTTAAATCTTCTCATACCCACCTCCCTATACCCACTTGCAATTGCCTCCTAGCATTTCATGCCATCCACCCAAGAAGTCACGTGTAGGTTATCAACATTGTCGGCCTTGGCCGACTGCCTGACTATATAATAATTTTCTTATTTGCATCGCTTAGTAATAATCGACTGCCAGCTAGCTAAGTATTTAGTTAGTTGCTCATTTGTTATCGACTTTCTTAACCTTCCTCGGTTATAAAGACTCGCCCCTTCAATGAAAACCTCCAGCCATCCAATCGGTCGGTTCTCTCTTCTCCCTAGTCGACATCTTTAGATACTTACGGTTGCAGTGTTGCACCCTTACTGATGAAACTCTTCCAGTCTCAGTGCAGCGGCAGCAACGGCAACAGCAGCAGAAGTGTCGAGTAATTTAGTAAAATTCTAATTGCTTCTAATGGATGGATGGATGGATTGGATGTGGAATGGCTGGCTGGTTGGTTGAATCGATGGTTGGATGGTGTTGGCTGTCGTGGTGCGAGTCAATTTCAAAAATTTTATTTTTATTTTTTATTATTTTGTGTTATTATTATTATTTTTCCTGTAAATACGTTTTTCTTTAATGGTTTATTGGTGGCAAAGCGGCGGTCGGTGTGCTGGAGTGTTTGAAGCGTTGTCGTCTACGTTAGAGAATCGTTTGGCTCGTCCATCTAACCCTGCCATCTAAGATGATGATGACGATGATGCTGTTGTTGTTCTTATTGTTTTTGTACTTATTACTTGGTGCATTTGCTTTGCATTTTTAGAAAAACAAAGAAGCTGCTAATGAAGCTTTTTTTGCATTCGTCCCAGCGGTTGTTTTGCGTGGTGACGCTGATGGCGGTGCGGTGATGTCGCTTCGGTCGACTTTCTTGGGTGATTCTGATCGACGCTAAGATGTCGTTGAATCACAGTGATTTGATAGTACTGAGTTTCTACTACAATTTTCTGAAACAGAATAGGTTGTGGGCGGAAATAGTATTTTCCAACAAAGCTTGATTATTTGTTTTTTTCCTAAAAGTTTGAAAGTCCTCGTGAAATATGTCTTGTTGTGCCGATTGCTTATTATTTTTTTGAAATTTTCGATTATAGCATTTCTTAATGTCAACAAACAGCGTCTAATCCTGTGATGAACAATAATCCATTCCACAAAAATGAATTATAATTTTTGAAAGAGTTGAATTTTTAACGCAGTTGTTATACCTTCGCCCACTGGATGGTTGTATAGCAAATTTGTCCCCGTGTCTTCACCAGCTAGATGTACTTGTCAAAGTGTTATTCAAGACTGCATTCAGTGTCTTGAATCGGCGAAATATCCATCTATGGGTGCTTTTTATAACCATCATCATGGGATATCTTTTGACTCCCTTTGGAACAACCAGAAATACCCAAGCGAGGTTTTGTATAGTACAGGTTGGCGCACGAATCGTGCTACGGTGTAATCGTAAACTATAAGTGGGGATTGTTGATGGTATTGAAGGAGTTTTTGTTTTACACAAAAAGCATTTCAATATCACCAACTATCCCCATTGACAGTCACTGTTACACCGTAGCAGAAACTCTGAAAAATTCTAAACATGTCCTTACATTTCTTTTTTACATTTAAAGCCGCAGAGAGCAGTGACTTGGACGCCCTCAAATCGAATTGCGTTACAGATAAAATGAGCATTTTAAAGCCTAATCGACGACATTATTTACTAAAAATAGATATTTTTTCTCTATTATACCGGGTTATCCTTTTTTCAATTTCAAAAGCAAAGTTAAATAAAACACACATACGAGTATATCCATGATTTCGATGAAAGTTTTATTTCATTATAATGCCTGGACCTTTCCATTATGTACGAAATACCATACCATTTAAATAATCGCCTGTGGATTAGTTTTGCTGCAGTGGATCCTCTTGAAATAGCTTTCGACCACTTTTTCGCACATTTCAGGCGGTATCTCGGTGATATCCTGGCGAATGTTGGTTTTCAAATACTCCAACGTTTAGAGATTATCCGCGTAAACACGGTCTTTGACGTAGCCCTACAAAAAACAAAAGTCTAACGACGTCAAATCGCGTGATCTTGGTAACACATTGACGTCGCCCTGACTTCTCATGCAATAAAGCCAAAATCGGTCGTGTTGTATAGCTCGTGGCACTGTCTTGTTAAAACCACATATCGTCCAGTTCATACTCGTAATCTTCAATTGCAGACCAAAAAAAGAAAACACGATATCATATAGTCATAGCGCTCTGAATTAATTTTTTTTTTACCCAAAAAGCATTTGGCTCCAGCAAGATGGAGCAACTGCACACATAATCAGATCAGTTATGGCGGAGTTCCAACAAAAGTTCTCAAACAGATTAATATCCAGAAATTTAGCTTTCTGCTCGCTCCCAAGTCCAACTGACCTAACTGAGTCAAAACGAAAGCAAGGAATTTGACTGAATTGAAGCAGTCTAAGGGATTGATTTTTGATAATTGAGACGATCTCGACTTCAACTCTTCAGGCCCCAATAAATAATTTTCTGAGCAGGTACGCATATGCGTGAATGACCAATTTAACCTTATTTTTGAAACTGAAAAATGGATAAAAATGTTTTTCCCCAAATTATTGCTCTTTCTAAATCACTGTGCAAATCAAGTGCATTTGCTTAGAATTCAGCAAATACTTCTCTTCTTCCTATTTAGGGTGGGTGGGTGGAGAAGTAGGACGCCGTCGCTGCATGGACGATCGATCCCATGACGAATGCTGGGTGGCTGGTTGGGTGGATGGATGGATGGTTGGATTGATGTATGGAATAGTTGGTTCGTTTGAGGCTACATCTAAAGCCGATGATGCTGCCACTGCTGGCGGCCGAGTGTTGACTGTTCATTTGAATTTGTTTACCCGATTATTTGCTCGCTTACTTCGTCGCCGGATTGTGTCAATGGCCTTGAAAATGTTTTGCTGGCCGACTGGTACCAGCCAGACGTCCGTCCAACTGCCTTTACGTCTGTTCAGCAGCAGCAGCAGATACTGTTTTATTTTTCCATGTTATTTATTCTAATTTGTTTTATTTGGTTTTTCTGTTGGCTCTGGTGGCTGTTTCTGTTTCTGCTGCTGCTGCTGATGCTGATATTTCCTCAATGATTTTTTTCCATTTGTTGCAGTTGTTGTTTTACTATATTTTCTATTTCTAGTTTAGCATTTCTCAGTGTGCCAACACGAATGTGAGTTGGAGAAAGGGAGAAGGAGAAGCAAAGTAAGAGATTAGAAAAGCATTTGCATTGCATTGTTGGGTTGAGTTCAGTTGAGTTGATTAAGAATAAGACGAATTGTGTTGTGATGGTTGGTTGGTTGGTTGGATGGTTGGTGGAATGGATGGATGGGTGGATGGACGGATGGCGGTTGTGCGGCGTCAAAAGATTATTTCAGATGCATAGAAAAGTGCCTCATGACTACATATATATGTAAGCACATGTGTAGATACGTGCCATTGTACATGTATAGAAGATATGTAAATATGTGCACATGTTCTTAGCGAATGCATCTAATGCACACTACAATGGAATATGTTTTCTCTCAAGGACATTGCCGAGTGCTCTGTGGTCTTGTTATCGCATCTCGCTTAAGTTGATGATTATTGGCTTTAGCTCCAATTTTGCACTCGCTGCTCTCACGTACTGCAGCAAGTGCATTAATTATAGACATAACGCGTTTTTGGGTTATCGATTGTGTGTCAGGAGGGGCAAATATTATATGACCGAGTAATATTACGAAATTGGTCTTTTTCCTAAAGATTTCCATAGCAATTCGAAATAGTCATATTTTTAAATTTAAAAAGATGACATTTTCTTAAAGGAAAAAATTCTATCTTTCAGCCTACCAAACTAATCTGTCTCGTTATGATATCGAAAGCATATCACCTTCTAGGCTTTCATTATAAATAGTCATGATTACGAAAACGTTATTTTCTCCAGATTAAAAAATAAAAAAAGGAAAACACTTGAGCTCACATTATTAAGACACACAAAAGGGAAAACATGGTTGATTCTCACTTGCTTTCATTTACATACATTTTGTCAAAAATGTAGCACAATAAAGCACAAAATATTTATTGTTCAATCATATTTACAGTAGCACCAATTTTCAAAACATTTTTTAAACTCATTTTCGAGAAAAGACATCAGCTTTTGGTGCGAATACTGGTAGTGATTTTTGGTATCCTATATAGGATACCGGTAGAGGATAACAAAAAAAAAAAACCCCATCGGCGCTTAGCAAAATGAACTTGGCAGCATTGCTATTTATGAGATGAGATGTTTATTCATTTTGTTTTGTTATTATTCGTAATCATTTTATCATCCATTTATAAAAAAAAACGTAAGTTATTGTTCGCGCAATTAATAAATATAAATTGAATTGAAACGCATTGTGTTTGTGCTGATGGATAATTTTGAAAATGTAAATATTGTTATTATTCTGGAAATCTGAATTTTAATGTTTTTTTTTAATAGCTAGAAGCGTGCAAGGACGCCCGTGAAGTGAATGATTTACAGGCAATTGTTGAGACCATAGTGGCCATGTCCTCTTCATCATCGAGCTCGTCATAAACTGATGTTTGCAAAAAACTTACCAACTTGTATTTACGTTATTTAACGTTCTCCTTCTTCTTCAACTTCTTTGTTTGCTTTTGCGTAGGAGAACTTGGCCGCATTGCTATTTTCCATACTTTTCTACTACTTTTTTATACAACTTATCAACGTTTAGCAAAATTATCTCCGTTAGCGTATACCGGATAGCATTTGTATGGCAAAACAAGTATAAGACACCAAAAAAAAAAAAAAAAGAAAAAAAAAACACTATTACATGTCTTCTATCACCCGGGTATTCCAAAATGCTAATTTTAGTTTTGGAAAGAGAAAAGGTCAGCCGGAGCCATGTCTGTTGATATTTGTTAAGATGTTGACCAAAAATGCTTTCACAGTGATACGAAGGCGGTTCCAAAATTAGCCGAACTAACGTATAGATGGTGTCAGTAGTTTGAAAAAAAAATAATTTTGGTGAAAAGTGACAATCTTATGAAACATGTTTTATGTTGGTTAGGATTTTTATTTCATCCATCAAAAGTCTGCTCCTTCGTTTACAACTGTAAAATATTGGGTAGCAGAGTTTAAACAAGGCCATACGAGCTGCCAAGGTCGACCAATTGAGGTGTCCACGCCAGACACGGTTAAAGAAACCACAAACTGATATTGGATAATAGTCGGCTGAAGATGAGTGAGCTAGTTGAAATGATAAGCATTTCATAAAGTGGTATACAGCGTATATTGAAGAAGATTTGAAAATGAAAAGCTGTGACCAAAATGAGTGCCGCTCTTGCTTTCAAAGGAACAAAAAAGTGATGTTTCAGTAGAGTGTTGACGCAATAAAGCCGAATTTTTGCGTCGATTTATAATCATCTATGAAACATGGGTCCACCACTTCACACTTAAGACAAAGAATAGCCAAAGCAGTGGACTGGTGTAAGAGAATCGTACCCAAAAAAAGCGAAGACGTTTCCATCTACAGACAAATTTGTGGCGTCTATTTTTTGGGATGCGTTTGGGATGATTTTTATTAATTATCTTCAGCAGGGAAAACCCATCAAAGGCGATTATTATGGTAATTTATTGCAGCGTTTAGGTAATGAATTTATGGAAAAAAGGTCGCATTTGGCGAAAAAGACGGTCTTGTTTCATCAAAACAACGCTCCATTTCACACACCCACTATTGAGATGGCAAAATTTAATGAATTAAAGTTTGAATTGAAACCGCGCACCTGATTCGCTAGATTTATGTTCATCCGGACTATTTTCTATTTCCAATCTTGAAAAAATGTCCTGCTGGTAAAAGATTGGAGTTGAAGTTTGCGGTTGATGGTTATTTTAAGGAGTTTGACAGTTCTTATTATAAACAGGGTATGGAAGCTATTGAATATCGTTGGAAAAGTGTATGGAGCTAAAAGGAGATTATGTTGAAAAATAAAGAAAAATTTTCCCATTTTTTTGGTGTTTTTTGATAGTCTTGAAACATTGTGCTTTATCAGGCTGCAAAATCCATGAGTGTTCTTTCCATAAATCTGAAATTTTTTGACAAGTTTCTTCTCTCATAACATAACACATAACACACAGATAATATTCTCTATTTAACATCTAACCTTTTAGAAAGACTTACGAGTGCAAAACACCACATCACAAAAAGGCAATGTTGTCTTGACTTTTGACAGACTTTTAAGCCTTAATTTCGGCTTGGGCTTGGTTTGAATGCATCGTTCCGAAGCTTGTTATCTAGTTTGATTGTCAATCTTGAAAACTTACTTCCCATTACCAGTTATAATACGTTTTATGGTTGTGGATCGGAATAGACTTGTTCCGGCATGTCTTCAGCGATTGAGTTTTTGAAGAAATTTCCGAATTTTGGGAACTGGTTGAGCGGCAAGGCTCCAACAAATGTGTGAAAGGTATGAATTGATCCGTGAGGCACAGACACTTCAGAGACTATCTCTTCCAAATGTAGACGACGATTTTATGTCACTATTTCTTTCACCTTACCGATGTTAACTTCAGTTAAAGCCGTTGATGGCCGACTAGAGTGATGCAAATCTTCGACCGCATTCGAGTGCAGTGTACCACTCATATACAAGTGATTTTGTTAAGATTGTACCATTTTCGGCGGATAGACACACGAAATTCTATTTCCAATATGCAGAATTTGAGGCAAATTCTTTGTTTGATTGTTCTTTTGTAAAAATCAACGCAAAATACACTTGAAATGGACTGACAACATCGAGGAGTGCAAACAAACTAAATGACAGATCGCGCACAAACTCTGCACCAATAAAAAGGAGTTGGAGAAAGAGTTGTGCAAAAAAGCGACAACAAGAATTCTGTCAATTTCTTTAAATGGGCTCCTTATATAGGGTTATCCATTTGGTGATATAAAAACCGCTGGTCTGACAAGGCCGTCAGTTGTTAAATACCTGTCATCTGAAGTGTTATTTAGTGAAAGGCTGGGCAAAATAATACTGGCAAAATCAATGAGATTTTGAGCTTTTCTAGAGGTATATTAAATAATGCAGCGCAGTACTTCAAGAAATATTAAAAGTGTAAGAATTTGAGTTGTAAAAAGCAAGAAAAATCGGTCCTGCCGATGGCAGCCAATTGACATGTGCGATTTCTTTTTGATTTCTTCTAAAATCCAGGCACAAATAGAAAAATATCATGAAGTAAAAATATCGGCACAAACCGTTCATTGATGCTTGTAAAAAAAATCATGGAATGGGAGAATTCCACGGTGTAAACCCAACCATTCGAAAAAATACTAAAAGAAGATTAGCGTTATAAGAATTACATTACAATCTAGTGTTTTATAGCAAGTTCGTCTATTAGTTTAAAATTATTAGAATTTTAAGTGTAGTAGAAATAAGTTTTCGTTTTAGCATGACGTTTTGGACTTTATTTAACATAGTTATAATGATTCTATTCTAATAAAATATGCTCCGTTTTGCTTGAAAGTTTGTCATTTTGAAGGTAATCCCATTATATCTCATAGAAACTGTCGTTCCTATTGCGAAAAAAAACTGGGTTGATTTTTTTGAGCTTCTTTTGAGGCAAATTTTCTCTGGCAAAATTATTAGCCATAGACAGGAACAGGTGATAATCACTTGGCGCAGAGGTCGGATGAATGTCTCTCAAGCAAACTCCCTGACGTTTTGGCGAGTCACTATTGATGTATGTGGCCTGGTGTTGCTTTCTTATAGAAAAAAAAGCCGGTCACTTCAGTAGCTATTCTCAGATAGATATTCAGTTAATAAGCTATTGTTTAACATTAATTCGCGTGGTTCCAATACATGGAGCTTCGTCTTGTATTCGGCCTAATTCAAGTAATTCCAGACATTTTTTTGTGCATTGCTAGGCTCATGGACAATCAAACAATGCTTATATGACGGCCGGACTTCATGAAGATTTCCATTTCGACAAATGCGTGTTGCATCTTTGACATCAAAATTACGGGAACGGAATCGACAAAACCAAAATTTTACATGACTGCCTGTTACAGTATCAAGATCAAACACAATGTTAAAATTTTCAGCTCAAATTTTCTGCAGGCTGTTTAAGATTTTCCTCATATAGATTTTCGGCAGGCGTTCCACCTAGATCTTCTTTGAAAGAGGCTCTCATTCCTAATAGGACTGATAGTAAAATTTTTGACCATGACGGATTATTTGTGCACATTAGCGCCACTTTCAATGTTCTGTGCATTCGTTCCCCCATTCCATTCGATTGTGGGTGGTACACAGTGGTGGTCACATGTTTTATTTAAAAAAATGCTGCCATTTCCTTGAACATATTCGACACAAACTGTCGACCGCGATCAGTAATAATTTTCGAAGGACATCCGTGTCTGGAAATCCAACCAGAATAAAATGTTACTGTGATCGTTTCACTGAGAGTATTCTCTGTTCGAAATGCTTCTGGCCATCTTGAGAATCTATCGTTACATGCTAGAATATATCGTTTCCCTTGACTTGGTGGTAATTTTAAGTTTCCGAACGGATACAAATTTCAGGTCTTCTTAATTCAACGTTTCTGTCAGAATGAAAAAAATGTTGAAACAATTCATGAACTTAAATGAATTATAATTATACCTATATTATATTATATATTATATTATAGTACAGTAAAATGTAGACGCCACAAAAGTAGTACAAATCCCGGCTTATTTTCTCTGTGATGATGTCGATATTTGGTGCGCTGAAATAACACTGTGTCAAACAATCACAAAACTGTCTGGGTAGTTTTTTTAAGTATGAAATCCTATCTTTCTAACGCTATCTGTCGTAACGCGATCGAACTTATATAACCTAAAATAGCTAAAATCGTTATACTCGTACAGGGGGCGCACGAATCGTGCTACTGTCAACTGTCAATTTATTTAAAGATATTGAAGGAGTTGTTTACTCCGTACTGCGCCGAAGACGTGTCTGTTTTAACAGCATTTCGTTCCAACAAGATGGAGCAGCTGCACACATAGGCAGACTGGTTATGGAGCTCCAACAAGGTCACCTTTTTTTATGCGATTATGTCAAGCAAGAGGTGTACAGGGTTGCCCATATTCGACGGACCCATCTGGCAACGC
>JAHXMU010000039.1:2020527-2040013 GCA_019455685.1 Philornis downsi | reverse complement strand
TTTTTTTAAAAACATGGGTCCGTCGAATATGGGCAACCCTGTACAAAATGAAGCCAAGGAATTCAACTGAATTGAAGTATTACATTAAAATAATAATTGGGGCGATCCTGCAATGACTAATTTTCTGATCAGGTGCCGCATTTATGTGAATGAACATGGAGGTGATTTACGCTCTATCAAATGCAAAGCCAATTAGTTGTATAAAATAAAATTTTTTATACAATAAAAAATAAGTGAGTGAGTGTATTGTAATTGGGGCGCCACCCTGTATTCTACGAAAGATGCTTCAGCTATGCATTAAAATTTCTGTAACTGTCAAAATTTGAGGGGCTGTCATTCCCAAAATTTATTCCATATATTTTTTTTATTTTAGCTATGTTGAATCAAAATAACGTCCGCTGCAAATATCTAAATTTTGAAACAACTAAACTCAGTTAGGTGAGTGCATTCATATGTTGAATTTACGTCACTGCAAATCGCTAATTTCTCTGACAGAGATACATTAGTTTTGCCGCTACATAAAACCTGACGCAACCCATTAAACGAAAAATTGCTAATGGACAACAATTTTTGGCAGTGGCTGGAAAACATTAAGTGATTATATAAATTTAAGCTTTGAATAAATTTCCGCTTTTGTGTGAAATTATTCATAGCAATTAGTAATGGTTTAGTGCAAAACTTTGCACTTTTGTTGCGGCTAAGCAAAGGCAAAACAAAAGTTAAGGAACCTCTTAAGTCAACCGATGGAATTTGATTGTCTGATTAATCTTTAAAGCTACCGGGGCAAAAGTCATTAAGAATTATATATTCCAACCTTTTGTATTGTTAAATTTTCCATTTGAAAATGCAAAACAATTTCATTGCATTTATTTCAAATTGCCAAATGAATTAAAGACAATAATGATTGTTGATTAATTCCATCGATGTGTGGCCAGTAAAATGCCTAGACCGGTCTCAATAACAATGAAATTAATTAATATTTTCTATAGTAGGCTGTCTCTTGTTCAGGCAAAAAGAAAACAACCAGCCCAGTTGGTTAGCTAATTTACCTTTTTTTTTTTGTTGCTGTTACGTTTTATTCGTTGTTGTTATTTTATTTACGTTTTTAAAAAAGATCGACTGTGTGAGACTTTTGGCTGACACAGTTCGTGCCAAGATTTGTTGCATTTTTTCCATGGAAATTCATTAAAATGCACAGAATGTTTTCTAGGCAGACTTGAACGAATATTCGCGTACTACTGCGTCTTATCATCTCCTCAGAAAACACTTTCCTCTAGCCAATAAACAGCCCAGAGAAAAAGCAGAATGTAGCAGAAAGCTCGAACTACTTGGCTGCCAAGAAGAGTTGAGGAAGCAATTTGAAGGAGAGGGTGTGTCATGCAATGGCTATCATTAGAGATACACAGTGATTTGCTAAACCCCAATGGCTAAGGGCAATTAACGAGTTATTTATGGCTAATTAAATAACATTATATAAATAAAGAGATAGCTGTGATAGAGGAGAAATTAGAATCATTTCTGAATAATGAATTAAAGTGGTTGTAAATTAAATTGGAAAGTACTGGATGAAGGTTGGGGGATTTGATGATTTTCGGATATTTGGGATGTATACTTTGGTCTTTCAGTATTTCAATATTATTTCAATATTTTAGTATTTTAATACTTCAATATACATATTTCAATATATCAATATAGCTTCGTATCTAAATATTTCAATATTTCACTGATTAAATATTTCAATATTTCACTAATTCAATATTTCAATATTTTAATATTTCACTAATTTAACATTTTAATATTTCAATATATTTCAATATTTAAATATTTCAATATATTTCAATATTTAAATATATTTCAATATTTCAATATATTTCAATATTCCAATATATTTTAATATATCAATATTTCAATATATTTCAATATTACAGTATTTCAATATTTCTATATTTCACTAAATCAATATTACAATATTTCAATATATTCCAATATACATATATTTCAATATATTTCAATATTCCAATATATTTCAATACATCAATATTTCAATGTATTTCAATATTCCAATATATTTCAATATTTTAATATTTCAATATTTTAATATTTAAATATTTCACTAATTTAATATTTTAATATATCTCAATATTCCAATATATTTCAATATATCAATACTTCAATATATTTTAATATTTCAATATTTTAATATTCCAATATATTTCAATATATCAATATTTCAATATATCAATATTTCAATATATTTTAATATTTCAATATTCCAATATATTTCAACATTTAAATAATTTCAATATTTTAATATATTTCAATATTTAAATATATTTCAATATTTCAATATATTTTAATACTTCAATATATTTCAATATTCCAATATATTTCAATATATCAATATTTCAATATTCCAGTATTTCAATATTTCTATATTTCACTAATTCAATATTACAATATTTTAATATATTTCAATATTCCAATATATTTCAATATATCAATATTCAATATTTCAATATATTTCAATATTCCAATCTATTTAAATATATCAATATTTTTTATATTTCAATATTCCAATATATTTCAATATTTTAATATTTGAATATTTCAGTATTTCACTAATTCAATATTTCAATATTCCAATATTTCAATATATCAATATTTCAATATATTTCAATATTCCAATATATTTCAATACATTAATATTTCAGTATTTTAATGTATTTTAATAAGTTTCAATATTTCAATAAATTTCAATATTTCAATAAATTTCAATATTTAAATATTTCAATATATTAGTAATTCAATATATCACTAATTCAGCATTTCACTACTTCAATAATTTAATATTTAAATATTCCAATATTTTAGTATTCTAATATTTTAATATTTCACTAATTCAATATTTCATTATTTCAATACTTTAATATTTCAATATTTTACTGATTCAATAATTCAATATTTTAATATTTCAATATATTTGAATATTTACATATGTATTTCAATATTTCATTATTTAAATAATTCAATATTACAATATTTCAATATTTCAACATGTCAATATTTTAATATTTCAATATTTCACTAATTCAATATTTCATAATTTCATTAATTCAAAAATTTAATATTTCAATATTCTAATATTTTAGTATTCTAATATTTTAATATTTCAATATATTTCAATATTTACATATTTCAATATTTCATTATTTTAATAATTCAATATTACAATATTTCAACATTTCGATATTTTAATATTTCAATATTTCACTAATTCAATATTGCATAATTTCACTAATTCAAAAATTTAATATTTCAATATTTCACTAATTCACCATTTCAATATATTTCAATATTTAAGTATTTCAATATTCTAATATATTTCAAAATTTCAATATGTTAATATTTATATCTTTACCCGAATAAACGAAACTGCATGTCATTTGATGCGGCCAAAAATGTAGCAACACCCAGAAGCGTTCATCTAAAGTACCAAGTATGTTTTGACCAAATACGCTTCATGACTTTTTAAGTCAATCAAGCGGTGTCCGTCTGTCTATTTGGTTTTCTGGTGGACACGATAGCGGTTGCAAATCTTTGCCAAACTTGTCAAAACTTGCTACAGTGATTTGTCCATTGGATTTGTTTGTAATGCTTTCCAGAATTTTGAAAAACTCGCAAGACTATCCATTTCACTTCTTGTACTTCCTATAAAAATGATCCATTTATTTCACATATTCTTAGCTTCACATTGTTACAGCATTTGCCAAATAAGGAAATGGAACGGAGTGGAATGGGTTGGAATTGAATAAAATGGAATCGAAGAGAAATGGAATTAGATATTATTACCACTCCCCTTCTACCCCTTCTTACCACTTTCCCTTCTCCCATACAATTTGGCAATTTTTCGAAATTCAATCTTTCCTCTGTAATTTCTAATAGGTTAACTGCAGTAGCCTAAGTTGTAAAGGGTGGCGCATAAGTAACGTTGAGATTTATTCAATATATAACTTTTCTCTTTCTGCTTTTATTTAACGTTGGCATTTATTCAAATTTAGAATATAGTTTGGAAATATGTTCACTTTATGTTTTAAAGGCAAAATCTTTGAAATGGTGCCATTGTTTGCTTCTACCTGACGTGCTCTTTCCAAAGCATTTCCTACAACTTTTCTTAGAATTTCAGGTCCCAGCGCCCCCTCTTGGCTTATTGGCATATACCTTACCTTTTAGGTAGCCCTAAAGAAAAAAATCGGGAGCCGTTAAATCAGGCGAATGTGGTGGCTACTTAAAATCAGAAAAACGTGATATTATTCGACTGCCAAAAATTTCGCGCAGGATAGCGCGAAACGAGCTGTATGAGCTGTGGCTCCATCTTGTTGGGACCACAAATCTGGATTGTTCTGCACCTCTGGCCTTAACACATTTTCAATCGTTTCCCGGTAATGAATGCCGTTTACATTAATCGCAACTCCTTCGTCGTTTTCGACAAAATATGTTCCAATGATCCTCTCTGAAGTTATTCCACAACACACTGTGCATCTAAGTGGGTGCATTTGATCTTCAACAATTATTCCTGGATTTCCGTTGCCCCACATTCTGCAATTTTGTTTATTCACGTGACCATTTAAGTGAAAATGAGCCTCATCGCTCATTATAAGTTTGTGAATAAACTCGTTGTTTTCTAGGCACAATGTCTCATTTGGTTTTGACTTGCGAACCAATTGCATCTTATATGGGAAAAGATGTAAGATATGTAAAATTCTTTGCAAAGATCACCTAGACATCTCCAACTGCTGAGAACGTCACCTGGTGGACGTTTCGGGCTTTTCCTCAATACTTGCTTGCACTCGGGCAATGACCACTTCATTTTGAACTGCACGAGGTCTTCCAGCACGCGGAAGATCACAGACAACCCCTTGTTGACTGAACCAATCGGTAAATTGTGGGAGCGATAGGAGCATTTCGAACATAAAACCAATTTCGATATGATCTGAATAATCGAATGCTGGATTTCAAAGTAATATTGAACAACTTTGGTTCTTTGTTCTGTGCTGAGCCTTTCCATCATAAATTTCCCAAGTATTATTTAGTTAATTCTGTAAAAAGACGAAAAAAAGACTGAAACAAAAAATGTATTCATTGATCAAGTCTTAACGTTACTTATGCGCCACTCTTTATTTTAATATATTGCCTTATAATTCTCTGCAAGCCCACAGTAAAATTGACCAAGTAACTGCTCCCATTCTGATACCTTCCATATAAATTGGTCGATGTAAGCCATATGTTCTCAGCTTAACATCTTTCGAGTAATTGTACCGAATTCAGGCAAATTTGCCGAGAGTTCAGAGAATGAGAATGGAGAGCATTGCCACGTCACTTCTAGAACTTGTCATACAAATTGGCGAGTAATAAAAATTAATTATTCCACTGTAATCCCTAATCCGTAGACTACATTATACAACAATACAATGTCTCATAAAATTAAAAAAAAAAAATTAACCGGATAGCCACAGCTTCTCTGTTAACTTCCAGACAAAATACATGATTTTACCCATATGCCCCTTGTTTCATGTGCGAAATTCAATAGCGCTAATTTCAGTATAATCTAGGACGCATAAAGCTTTTACTAAAATTAGTTTGGCAAATGAAATTGTCAGAGTATTTTTAAAGAATCAAGTGACCATTTTGATCTGGTCACTTCCGGCCAGCCTCACACTTTTCCACCAACGCAAGGTGATGCTGGCTGAAGGTATATGTAAATTAGTTCGCCTGACTGAAATTTCTATGTTATTTTAATATTTCAATATTTCAATTTTGGTATCAACATTTGTACATCTTAATATTTTGGACCATAAATCAATCTTCTTATTTGTCTCAGTCATTTGTTTTGTTAACCAGCACATCTTGTTTGCCCAAACGCTTCCCCCTGATAACTCTCGCCGTGAAGACAACAGCATCCGTTTGTCTGTCCATCTTTGACCTTGGCAATGTGGCTCATCAAGAGATTTACACTCACAATGGATGCGACTGACTTTAACTTACATGAGATTCTAAGTAATTTCAATTGAATTGTGAGAACCGGCAATACCGAACGAAAGTCAATAATTTCTGGGAAAACCAGCGAAACCAAAAAATTGCTAATTTCCTGCTTTTTTGTTACTCTCGACTTGAGCGATAATCTAAAAGAATATCTTTCTAATGCACCTGCAAACAATTGAAATTTCCACAAAAAAAGTACGACAACAATTTTTTTTCATAGCCAACGAAGCGAGACCAATTGAATGCGATAATAGGAGTAGATAGGTATGTCATTCTAGTCACCGTATACGAATAAATATCCACCAGATAAATATTCATTATTTGCCAAACTAATCCACCCGCCATGGAATGAACTAACCAGCTAGCGATCATTCAATTCGTTTCATGAGGCTACAGCGTCTTCCGATCCTCATCTGCATCATTGTTGGATCATCATCATCATCATCGTCACCATCATTATCGCCATCAAACTCAGGGTGATGATCAGCTTTTGCATTTCGATGGTGCCCGACGTTGGGCCGGCCGGTACCTGCCATACCTAGCTAGGGTGTATTGTTTTGGTATGTTTACATTCATCATCAAAGTGGCATCTTCATTTGTTTTACAATGACAATAAATAATTAATTATTTTTTTGCAACATTTCGATTTGAGGTTTAAATACACAGACACATTTACATACCCAGTACGTTTGTAGACAAGTTCAAGGTTTTTGTTGGTAGAAAAAATTATTTTGATTTGCAAAAATAATCACATTACCTTTAATAACTGAAAGATTTCTACAACTTTATGATGATATGCAGTTTTTGATTTTTGTTTGTTTTGGCTCGTATATTTCTATTGTGATAACTTATTAAATGACAAAGATTTACACAATATCTTGCATGCTATAGAGGATTGTGGTTAGGAAATTTTATCTTTTTAAGTACACAGTCTAGTTAAAGGACGTCTTATGAAATTATTGGGAAGGGAAAACATCTCCTTAACTCGGGGATGGTGTTTCGCTAATATCAAGTCATAAATAAGGGTTTTTGGAACTTTTGGGGCACTTTTATTACAAATACTATTGCTCCATTCTTTTATCAGCTAAATTTGCATACGTTTTATGTCAATAAAATCTCAGTGAAATGTGATAAATGTAAATGTCTCCCCAAATTCACCAAAACTTTGCACACTATAATGTGGACTTCTCAAACAAAGTCATAGATTTGTTAGTTTTAATACTTTGAATCACTTTCGTACCACCATACAAAAGATCTCAAACTTTAGAATTTTATATTTATATTGGAATATTTATGTAGAACAATGGGCGGAATGTATCGTAATTTTGCAACTGTCAATTTTTTTTTATATTCCTGTATAAGACTACAACTAGAGCCTGTTACACGAAATGAGGGATGTGGGAAACATCACTCTTTCCCCAGTAATTCAGAATTCATATGCTGCATTGATCTAAAATTAAATCAGTCTTAATATTTTGTGTAGAACAGGTAATTTCCCTCAACTGCTCTTGAACTTCTCATGGAAAGAAGCTCTAACAAAGAAGACACAAAAAAGTTGGGAAGAATTTTCCTTAATTTCAATATCATCTCCATCTACGTCAATACACTTTTTCCATCAGCTTCTACAGCCTGTTTACAGTAAGAACTGTCAAACTTCTCAAAATAGCCATCAATCGCAGACCCCACCCCTGCGTTGTTGGCAAGTCCGCCGAGCCTTTTTTTGAAGTTAGGAAATAGAAAATAGTCCGAGGGAGCTAAATCCAGCGAAGGAGGTCCGAGCTGAAGCCATTCCAACTATAATTCATTAATTTTGGCTCTCGCAATAGTGGATGTATGAACTGGAACATTGTCGTGTTGAAGCAACACTTTCTTTTCCGCCAAAGTGGCCTTTTCCCATAATTTCCTCACTTAAACACTGCAATATACTAGCATAATATTCGCCGTTGATGGTTTTTCCTTTCTAAAGATAATCAATAAAAATAATCTAATGCACATCCCAAAAAAAAAACAGACGCCATGACCTCGCCCTCAGAGGGAACCGTCTCCGCCTTCTTTGGACACGATTCTCCAATTCCAGTCCACTGCTTTGACTGTTCCTTTGTCTTTGGTGTGAAGTGGTGCACTCATATCTCGCCCATGGTTATAAATCGCTCTATTTTTGCTCTATTGAAAGCAAGCGCGGCATCCATCCTGCGCACAGCTTTCTCATCTTCAAATCTGAGATCAAAACACTATGTTTAGCACTTTTTGAAATGCCTATCATTTCAGCTAGCTCACGTATCTTCAATCGACGATCATCTAATATCATTTTATGGATTTTCTTATCCGTGTCGGACGTGGACACCACAATGGGCGACCATTACTGTGCTCGTCTTGGCAACTCGTACGGCCTCGTTAAAATTCTGCTACTCAATATTTTACAGTCGTAAATGAAGGAGCGTACTTCCCCAGAGCAGAATATAGCTTGGCTTTAATATTGATTGGACTGACACCGTTCAAAAGGAAATATTGAATTACATAGCAGTGATCAATTTTTTCCATGTTTACAAATTCACTGAGATCGTTTGCTTTTGATGAGCGAAATAAACACACTAAACAATGTGGTACCTTGAAACTTAAAACATATGAATGAATATCAACACTAAAAGTAATCACATAGAGTTGCCACTTTTCACCAAAATATTTTTTTTAACTACTGGCACCATCTACACGTTAAGTCGGCTATATTTGGAAATAACGCCTTCGTTTGTTGGAATAACGGGAAGGACGTGTTGAAGTTTTGCAATCGGCAATTTTTTCTTCCAAAATTCTAGTATAGGGCTTTAGCTATAGCTATAAAAAATCACTTCTCCCCGGTAATTTAGAATTCATATGCTCGACTGACCTAAAATTAGGTCAATCTTAATGTTTTGTGTAGTGAGCAAGTAATTTTCTCCACCTGCTGCAGAACTTCTCATAGAAAGAAGCTCTTAATATATCAAAGTTAACTTCAAAATACCTTAATTTATATGGTTGTTTTACACAGCTATAAGAAAGTGCAGAACTGAAATCTTTAGTGAGAATTCAAAGCAAAGCCTTGAACTCTGTTTTAAATCTGCCGTTTACATATTCAACGCAATCGCTGCATATAATGATATTCTCAAGCAATTTGCTTGAACGTTTATCTAATGAAACTCCTTACGTACATAGTATTCAAATGTCTACACAAAATAGGACATCACGCCATATATTTTTCAATCAACCAACAAGTGTTTAATACCAGAAATAATAATAATGATAACTTAAGAGTAGCAAAGTGTCGACTTGAAACTACCAAGCAGAGAATTGATTATTCGGGCTGTCATGCATACATAAGCGAGAGCGTTCCTCGAACTTTAGCTGAAGCTCAGAAAGGGTCAATCGGGTGTTGCGCTCATTACCTAATACAGGGTGACGCACCAATTGTGCTACAATAAGAAATTTAAATAAATTTTTTTTTGATCAATGTATTTAATTTGCTTTTTATTTATTTCATTGTATAAAAGTAAATTTTATTTTATATAACTAATTGATTTTGAAGATGATAGACTGTAAATAACCTCCATATATATGCGACAACAATGACTATATATGCTACACCTGATCAGAAAAGTTTTTATTGCGGCCTGAAGAGTTGAAGTCGGGATCGTCTGAATTATTATTTTAATAGACTGCTTCAATTCAATCAAATTCGTTTTGTACAGCTCTCGCTTGACATAACTCCATAGAAAAAAGTCTGGCGCAGTTAGGTCAGTTGGCTTTAGGGGCCTAAGGAAAGTGGAGTTTCTGGATATTAATTTGTTTGGGAATTTTCGTTGGAGTTTCGCTATAACCGGTCTGGCTATGAGTGTATTTGCTCCATCTTGCTGGAACAGAATGTTGTTGAAATGGATACGTTTTCGGTGAAGTTCTGGGTACAAAAACTCTTTCAACATCTTTAAATAACTATAAAAAGTTATTACATTTTGCGTTTGTAGCACGACTCATATGCCATGCTGTAGATTATAAAGTTCAAAAGTGATGGATGTATCACTTCCGAGAGAATTAAGGTTATTTTTTTGGTAAATCATAGATTTATAAGTGCGAATCGGAAACCAAACAGTAATCTTTGATATGAAGTCCAGAAGTTTCAAATCCACAAGAAAAAAAGGCAAAAAGAAAATTGAGGCGATATAATTGATGCAATTTTTCGCCAATAACAAAACGCATCTGATCCAAGTTTCACAGTTCAAATCTAAGTTCCGATTTTTTACAATTTTTCAAAAATATCGCCATGCATAAGTTGAATAGTTTAGCTCAACAATGGAGAGCGGAGTAGTGCGGAGTAGTCTTATCAGTAAAAGCTATATGAAATTATAATTTTTTTCCACTACCCCTCTCAGGAGTATACACATAGCTTCCCTATAGTGACTGAGACCCGTGTCAAACCCAGGTAGAGCTTGCTTCAGTATTAGGAGTTATCCGCCAATTCATTTTCAAGCGATTGCATGCATTGAGAATGACTCAAAAGCAAAGAACATGGGTTTCTTACGAGTTGATTCCAAGGGACTTTGAGCGTCGTTTTTTCGCCTGTGAAGAACTGCTTCAGCGACAAAAGAGGAAGAGGTTTTTTCATCGTACTGTAACGGTTGGTGAAAAATGGATTCATTACAGCAATCTAAAGAAAAGAAAGTTATGGGGGCTGCACCATGCTTTTACGTCGTTGCCTCGCCCGAAGGTTATACTCTGTATTTGGTGGGACCAGGTCGGTGTGATTTATTACGAGCCTGTGAAGAACTGCTTCAGCGACAAAAGAGGAAGAGGTTTCTTCGTCGTACTGTAACGGGTGGTGGAAAACGGATTCATTACAGCAATCTAAAGAAAAGAAAGTTATGGGGGTTGCTCCATGCTTTTACGTCGTTGCCTCGCCCGAATATTTACTTTGCGAAGGTTGCACTCTGTATTTGGTGGGACCAGGTCGGTGTGATTTATTATGAGGTTGAAGCCAAGCGAAACCATCATTGGGGATCGGTATCGACTTCAATTAATGCGACTGAGCCGAGCTCTGGGCAAGAAACGCGTAAAATACGCGGAAAGGCACGAAAAAGTGGTTGACAAAACTCGGCTAATCGTGGCCAAGCCCGTTAAAACCTACCTGGAAACGCTGAAATGGTAAGTTTTACCCCATCCGCCATATTTTCCAGATATTGCGCCATCCGATTATTACTTGTTCCGGTCTTGCTGACCAGCAGTTCCACTCATATGACGACATCAAGGAATGGCTAGATTCGTGAATAGCAACAAAAGATGAACAGTTTTACCGCAACGGAATTCGAGCTTTGCTAGAAAGATACGGAAAAGTAGTAGCTAGCGATGGGGGCAATACTTTCAATGAGTCATTTGTTAACATGTTTTCATAATAAAGTCGCATTTTTATAAGAAAGAAACAGTGAGAACTTAGTTGCGCACCTAATAAAATTTCTATTAAAGGTTTAAGAACGTCACACAAACTATGTAAACTCCGAAAGAACATTGAATCTTAAGTAGGGATGCCTCTGCGTTGGAAATTCAGTCAACATCATTATTATGACAAATTGCATTTATTAAACTCTTTTCGTTGTCATGAATTTAATTAATTTGTCAGTCAGACAATTGTGCTGCATGATCTAGACAAGCAAATACAAAATAAATATTTGTTAACAAACCTTAATAAATTAATGAATTTTTTGGAAGTTTAATTTAATTAGTTATGGCTTCAAGCCAAACAGGTATGTGGCCCGGTTGATGACGACGCTATGATTTTGGTGCATCGAACTTTTAATGAGGCTTGCTGTACTGTCTTGTTCTATTGTTTTGTTTTTTCGTTTATTTGCTATTATTTATAACTTTGTGTTAATAATCTATTGATTAATGATCGTGAATTTCTTTGATTTAAAAAAACAAAAAACAACTCAATAAAGTTGCAAGACCACCATCTTGGCTTACCAAATCAATAAATTGACATTTCCTTAGGTTCAAATTAGATTTTTTTTCTCATTGTTATTATCTTAACGCTGAGGCACAGTGGATGATAATGAGATTCCAGTTTTCAATTTAAATAATTCTAAAAAAGTGTTATATCCTGATATGCGATATATCCAGTGTATCGCCAGTGTGACAGCTTTCAGGTTTTTTCACTTTTGGAATTAGTTTTCATCATAACTACTCTTTCGGCGCTGAAATTGTTGCCATTTTGCGGTTATTTTAATTATGGGTCAATTTATCGATACAAACATTTCTTCCGGTTTTAATGTTTTGTGGCTCATGCATATTTCAATACAATACAGGTTTAGTGATGTTTTAGTGATGATGTTTGAAATTCGTTAAAATTATTTAAATTTCGTTCATTCAAATAATATACTATACTCGTATATAATACAACACTCTGTTTTTATGATAATATTAAAGTGAGATTTTTCATGAATTCCATAAAAATGTTGAATAATCTAAAATTAATATTACACGTTCCTAAAAAAAATTTGATTTAATTATTTTTTATATTTAAACGTGTCGTACGTAAAAATATCTGAAATCCATAATATTATAATGTAAAAATGAGGAAATGTTTCATTGTATATTTAAGAAAATTAATATATTAATTACTCTTTGAAATTTAGAAAGATCATTGATTGTTTCTAGTAATAAAAAATGAACAAGACAAATATTTATTCAAGACGTACTGATATCAAGATATTTGATATATAGATATATATTGTTATTATTATTTGTTAGTCTTTTATCGTTTACTATAAACAATATACACTAACGTTTTCAAAACTGAATGATTTAGTTTTTGAAAATTTACTGAAATGATTCAAATATTCCAACATTTCTTAAAAACTTCGAACACTCAGTCCAAAAATTTGGCGACAAACTATAAAAGTGACAAATTCCAAAGTCTTTATTTGTAATTATACTGGTTACATTTTCCAGTTTCAAAAGTAAAACTAATTTCTATAAAACTATGATTTCTATGAAACTTTTATTATTCATTATAATGCTTGGACCTTGTCATTATGTATGAAATACAGGGTGGCGCAATAGAACGTGCATATTTAAAAAATAGATTAAAAAAAAAATACAAAATCTAAGGTATTGTAGAATAATAAATGGAGTTTATTTTTTAAAAACAACATCATCTAAATGGTGACCCTCTCTACGGCGGCACTCCTCTAACCGCAAACGAAAATTATTGAAAACTTTCTTCAGTAATACTGGTGTAATGGCTGCCATTTCACCACTGATATTCTCCTTGAGCTGAACGATGTTTCTTGGATTATTACTGTAGACTTTGTGTTTGAGGTATCCCCACAAAAAAAAAAGTCAAGAGGCGTCAAGTCTGGACTACTCTTTTCGAAATCAGTCTGCCAGGGAACATCTGCTTCACCATCGCCATGGAGTCATTTGATGTGTGACAGGTAGCTCCCTCTTGATGGAACCAAGTTCTGGAATTCACTATTCTTGAACTTTCAATTTCTGGAGCCAAAAATCCGTCCAACATCTCAACATAGCGTTTCGAAGAAAAAAAGACCGATTATTCCTCTGCCAGAAACTGCTACCCATACTGTCACTTTAGAACTATGCAATGGTTTCTGGTGTTTGATTTTGGGATTTTCACTGCTCCAGTAACGGCAATTTTGACGGTTTACGAACCCATTCATAAGGAAATGAGCCTCGTCAGAGAAAAGGATATTGTCAAAATTGGAAAATCGATTAAGCATTTCACTAGCAAATGCGAGCCTTGCTATGAAGTCAGACTCTTTCAATTCTTGTGTTAATTGCAGCTTATATGGATGCAGTTTACGATCCATTGTTAAAATTCGTTGCAAACTTCGTCGCGATAATTGTGAGACAGACGATCTGTTGCGAGTCGACATTTGTGGATTTCCTCGTACTGACTCCATAACTCTCTCAACATTGTCTTCGGTCCTAGATGTTCTTGGGCGACCTTTTGCCTGTGGTTTAAATATTGAACCGGTCTCTTCAAAACGCTTTACCCATATTTTAATTAAATTATCACTCGGAGCTTCACTAATTCGCCGTAGTTCATATTCAGTACAATATAGTCGCCTAGTAGCAATATATGAATGAGAGTTCTCGTAAAAAGCGCGCACGCAAAATGCGCGACGCATCCCGTCGAAGTGATTCATAGCGACTAAAACTCTATGAGCCCGCCAACCCAACGAAAAAAAAGATGATGCAATATGCACGTTCTATTGCGCCACCCTGTATAATTTCATTTAAATGACCGACTCTGGGTTGGATGCAGCAGTGGATCTTTTTGAGGCTCCTCCAGCGTTATTTTCGAAAAAATATGACACCTCCAGACCACAATGCGCACTAAACAGTCACTTTTTCCAGATGCAGTAGCTTTTCCATAATCAGTTTTGGGCTCTCAGAGCATTATAATGCTTGCCATCATGTATGAAATACAATTTCATTTAAATGACCGCCTCTGAATTTGATGCAGCAGTGAATCCTTTTGAGTTTCCTCCAGACCATAATGCGCACTAAACAGTCACTTTTTCCAGTTGCTGTGGCTTTTCCATAATCAATTTTGGATTCTCAGACAATTTTGTTTGTTGACGTAACCACCAAGTGAGAAATGAGCTTCATTGCTGAAGAAAATGTTGTTCGATTGAAAGCCCACGTTTGAATCATCACTTTGTAGTAGGTTTTAACTATAATATTTTTAGGCGTTCTTTGGTTGTAAATATTCATAAGTTGCAAACTTTTCACTAAATAAATAACACTGCAGATGGTAGGTATTTAACAGCTGACAGCTTTGCCAAACCGGTGGTTTTGAAACCTTAAATAGATAAGCAATACGAAAATTAAGTTAAATCACTTGTGGCCCTTTTTGTGAATTTGGACTATTTCGCAGTTACTTTCTATTGATAGTTACTTTCTTTTAGTTCCATTTACTTCCTCCGTTTGAATTTAGACGGCTTTCATTCCTTTCCCATGGTCTCTATAATGATCGTAAGAACTTGGACGATTTCCAAACCGACATTTTTTCAGTGAATTTGAGTGATTTGCAATATTTTTTATGGTTTTTGCTTAAGTGTTTCAAAGTGACACAAATTAAGTTCCTTTTTTAATCGAAAAACTTGAGATTTTTTATGTTTTCCAACTACAGAAGGATTTACTCTTTCAAACCCCATGTTAGATCGTGTCGAGTGTTATGTGAAGGATTGAAGCCAGTTTTATCCAAACTGAAACTGAAAGTAATTTATTTTGAAATATAACATCACAGTCAGAAATTTTCTTGAGCAAAATATTTTCCATGTAGAAAATTATTTTGAAAGAAATGATTTCGTGATGATTTTCACATCGAATTTTTTTTTTTTTTTTGCTTTTAGCGAAAAACGACTTGAGATTTTTTATGTTTTCCAACTACAGAAGGATTTACTTTTTCAAACCTCGTGTTAGATCGTGTCAAGTGTTATGTGAAGGACTGAAGCCAGCGAAAAATAAGGATATTTCCTAGAGAAGTTTCTATTGTGTAGAAAATCTATGAAAAAGCAAATTTGTATAATAAAATTATATTGAGAGCATAATTTTTATTTAGATTTTTAGATTTATATATATATTTTTTTTAATTTTGTGTCAATAATTTAAAGTTATATAAAAGTTTAGTGATGTTTTGACTATTATTGGCATTTTGAAGTACTTTCTTTCGAGTTTTTATTCCTCTCATTTCGTTAAACATTTGTGATTTCGTCGAACAAACAATTTTGGCTTCACTTTATAGGCTCTGTATTTGTCAAAATTCAGTATCGAGAAGGAAGCAGCGAAAATGGGTCTGGTGGTAAAGGAGGGCAAAACAAAGTTATTGGTTTCAACGAACAAACAGTCTACTCGTTTGGGAAACTGTCTGAATGTTGATAACTATAATTTTGATGTGATGGAAGAATTCATCTACCTCGGTTCCGCTGTAAACAAACTGAATGATGTCAGCATCAAGATAAAGAGGAGAGTACTGCTTGCTAACAGTTGTTGATGATGGGCTAAGCAAACGATTCAATGACTTCTCTCGACAAACAAAAATCTGACTGTACCAGACGTTGGTTCTAGCTATCTTGTTATATGGCGCAGAATCCTAGGTTATGACACAAGTACCAATTCATCGGTACTGGCAGTTTTCGAAAGAAAAAATACTCCGGAAAATATACGGACCCATCATCGTTAACGGAGAGTATCGGCGTCGCATGTATGAGCTGTACGCCGACATCGGCGTGATCAAACGCATTAATATACAGCGATTGCGTTGGCTGGATCATGTTGTGCGGATGGACCCAAATGCTCCCGCATGGAAAGTTTTCGACAACGAACTCGATGGATGGCGCAGAAGAGGGCGGCCAAAACCCCTTTGGAAGTAGGAGGCTTCTGAAATACTATCGAAACTTGGTGTAACGAATTGTAGAAGAAGCGCAGAAGATTGAAGCGCTTGGAATTATTTTCTACGGACGGCGTTTAATAGATGAGTATGTCTATTCCAGTTGCCACCTAAGAAGAAGCAGATTTGTCAAAATTATATTTTGCTTTTCCCAATGTTGTCTTGCTTATATTAGATGTAATTTTTTTTAATTTTTTCAATGTCCATTCGAATTTTTTCATATGGGTGAATTTTATAGTCTTAACATAATGTTCCTGCGTTCCAATGTGATTTGTAATTTTCCAACAAGAATTAGAAGTACAATTCAATTACAACTCCAAATGCTATAGTTAGTTAGTATGCAATCAGTCTACCAGATTAGCCGCATAACATTGTCATCCCTCCAATACTGATTATAATCTGCAAGTTCAAATTATGGTTAATTATTGGCATCATTTAATCGGACATTTTACCTGCAAGAGTTTAGTCCAACGACCTTTAATCTTGAATTTAATTTCAGTACAAGTTCAAAAAGCAAACAAGTTATTTGATAAGATTTTGGTATAATGACACATAAATAATGTTTGTTATGTGCTGCCAAATTCAACTTTGGAGACATCCTCAGACCGAAAACTCAATCCTTTCACAAGGAAAAGAATCATGTCCCCGTGATAACTAAATAGTGGCTGCGTATGATTCATACGCCTTGGGTTCAGCTGAAGGAATATATATCACTTGCCACTCCCTCGAATGATTGTCCAGCGTCTTGTGTGTATCCGAAATTTTGTTAAGTTTTTTTGTTCCTTCTAAACCTGGACATTGGATTTGTTTCACTTCTGTGCATGTGTTGGTATGCGTGTGTCTAAATATTACCACTCCATATGAGTGACAATGTGGGGGTAGGAAAGACTAATATTTGTGGTTGAGGCAAAAATAAAAAAAAAAATATATTTGGATGGCTCTTAATTTGCACTTTATTGTGCAGCTTCAGTACAAAATCAACCGACCGACAACAACACTTTTGTGTTGTTCTTCTTCTTGGCATAAAAGCTGCCCGTGTGTGTGTGGGTATGTGTGTATGTGTTAAAAGCTTGGCTTAAATTTAACCTTGAATTTGGTTAATAGTCTTTAACGTCTTTTGTTGAACAAAAAAAAAAAAAAAAAACAAAAATGTATAAATGAACGTTTTTAAGCAAATTTTTATGTGCATTCGCAAAAAATGGTTTCTTCGTAAGAATTTTTTTGCAGCAGCAACAGCTTTTAACTCTTGTTTACTTTCGCAAAAGATTGAAAAAGAGAGTGAGTGAGTGAATGAGTGGCCGTTTTCGTTTTAAGTGGAATCCGTACAAAACAACAACTCCTAATTTTTAAGATTGTCATATCGTTTGTTAAGCCATAAAATGTAAAATATATAAGATGGCTTCTGCCAATTACGAAAGTGTTTTTAGGCACAAATTATAATTGGCGAGCTATTTGTGAAATATTTTAGTTTTCTTTCACAATTTCATAAAACACATCTAAACGTATATATTAAATAAGCCTGTGTGATAGTAAGGAAAACTCAATTTAAATTAAATTAAAAATTGAAAACAATTCATTCCTACTGTCATCTTCCCATGTGTTTTCGAAAACTATAAACTGAAATTAAAATTGAAAAATTTAGGAAAACATTTCAAATTCATTTTGTAATCTGGATGGTCTTGGAACTGTGTTAAATTTATTTTTTTAGCACTGTATGCAAGTTCTGGAATTGTTTCAATTTAAATATTTTGTTTGGTTATAAACTCCGTAATGGCAAGGAACGAAGGCGGATTTTGGGAGCCCTACTAGGGTTATACATCGTTCACGTTGTTGAACATAATTCCATTATACCTCTCCATTATGTCACTCTTGTACAACCCCTCGGCTCTACTGGCAAAAAAAAACTGGAACAGCCGATTTTCACAAGCTTGTCTAGAGGCATGTTTTTCACTAGCAAAATTATTCGCCATTGACAGGAACAGATGATAAGATGGATGGACAAAAACTTGCCAACCAAGCTTTGGAGCTGGTGGCGACTTACTATTTATGTGTGTGGCCTAACTTTGGCTTTATGGAACTAAAATCCTTTCGTACTTGCCAAATCTGACCGTTTCTGGACAATTGCTTTCTTCAAACAATCTAATTGTTGATAGTACATGTCAAGTATTCGATCATAGAAGAGAGCTCAAAAATAGGTGATTGTCTGTAAATCTCAGCAAATTTTTCCTGACCAGCAAAACTGGCTTGGTCATCATTTGCGCCGGCTCACCGTAACTTGATCACGACATTGTCGTAAGTAACCCGCTTTACATTACCAGTCAACATTCGCTTCAGAAATTGGTCGAATTTGTTCAGCAGCGATTCGCATGAAGTTTTTTTCTGTTAATTCATGTGGCGCCCACACATCGAGCTTCTTTTTATCCAAGCCTATTCAAGTAGTTCCAAACACTTATCTGTGTGAAATGTTTAGTTCTTGGCCAACCGGTTTTCCATTATTCCATCGACATTCTCGACAATTGGCCTTACGGAAGGTGGAAAATCATTGAAACGGAACTGAAGAAATAAAATTGCAAATGATTAACTGTTATAGTATCAAGAATATAAACGGTATTCACATTTTCAGCCGCCCTATTTGCGTTTTCGCCTTTGCCGAAGGAAAACTGTGAAATATACAGTATTTTCTCTTAGCTGATGGCTATCTGGGACGCACTCTCTAACAATACTGCGCCAAGCGATTACAAAACAGTTTGAGTCATTTTTTGAGTACGAAATCTTATCTTTCTAACATCATCTAGCGTAACCCAATCGCACTTGTGCAATATGAGATACGGTTTACTAAATTCATCTATTGGAAAAATAAAAGATTTCTTTTTACAATAACTTATATGTGCTTCATGAAATCTCCGACGAGTATTTACAGTTATCTGAGTCATTTTTTGAGTTCGAAATCTTGTCTTTCTAACGCCATCTAGCGTAACCCAATCCCACTTATGTAATATGAGATACAGTTTA
>JAHXMU010000039.1:1983071-2020517 GCA_019455685.1 Philornis downsi | reverse complement strand
TGAGTACGAAATGTTATCTTTCTAACGACATCTAGCGTAACCCAATCGCGCTTATGCAATATGAGATACTTTTTACAATAACTTATATGTACTTCGTGAAGTTTCCGCCGAGTATTTCCAGTTATTACAAATGGAATGACATAATTAGTATACCTATGATGGCATAATGGAATGTTGGGAAAAAAAACTATTTTGTAGATTGAACCTACATCCGCCGATCGTATTTCCATCTACCTATAATTACAATTAGCAATCTTGGAAGTTCGTCCATTCCTCAATTCCCACAACTAGGCATTCCTTTTGATTTATGTTTCGTATTCTATAATTAATAATAATTACACAAATTTTCCAATTTAAAATTCATTTCTACAGCTGCTACTGTCACTTCCGCTTCGTACAAATTTTCCGGAAAACTGATGACACTACGATGGACACAGTGCACTCACCTTTCAACTTGAAATTTGTCTTTATGTCACAGAGATGTCCTCTTAAGTGTCACAGCGCGCATAAGGGAAAATAAAGAAAGAATACTTGAAATCTTAACCTTCGTAGGCAATAAAAGAAAAGCGGGAAAAACAAATCCATTTAAATGGGGGGGGGGGGGGAACAAACAACAAACCGAAGAGCTTCCGTCAAAATGTCACAGTATGACGGGCCATAAATTAAATCATCATTCCACATACGCGCACAGTGTGGAATCTGTAGATGCTTTTCCAGGCGGTTAAGCAGTGGAGGGGGAAGCGAATGGAAATAAAGAAAAAAATCCCTGTAGTAAATTAAACGTGAAAATAGACGTTCTGCATGACAATGGGCGCTTCGTGTGTTGTTGACGTTATCACCATGGGCCATACAAGTTTGTTGTGCCGCCTGCCACTGACCCTGAGAGCGGACCGTCCTCCTCCCCCTATCCGACATCAACAGATGTACAGATCGTGAAGGAGAGAGAAAGTGCCACAGAAATGCGATTGAGTGTCTACGTAAGAATTATGATGCCCAGATATATCTACATATAGGAATATATCACCTCGTACATGTCCATATATCGTGTCCAACAAAATGACCATAAGTGATAATGAGTTGTATATTAAAAGTAAATGATTATCTTTTCAATGTCTCCCCACAAGAATGCAACAGATAAAGATAAACATTTCTTGCCCACTCTTATGAGTGTCATTATTTATAAAGAAAATGCCTTAATATTCTGTTCTGTTTTGTTTTATTTTTTGTTTCGTTTTGTTTTCATCTCTGATTTATGGTACAGACGTACATACCATTTCCCACCTCCCCCTTTGAAGACGAAGAACATCTGCTGTCGATTGTTTGTTGGGGACATTTTGCATAAATTACACCTTCCAAATTTCATGTCTCCCTCCCATCAGTCTCAAATGAAACAGTTTTGTTTGGCATAAAATTGTAGGCGAGCATTTTGTTGTTGTTGTTTTTTTATCTTTTACTCAGTTTGTTTTCAATTTTTGTGCTGAACATGATGAAGTTGGATATTTTGTATTCATGGTCCATTCGGTCGGTCCATCATTAAAAGTCAGACGACCGACACAGTTGACAATTGTCAACAGATTGTGGGACATAGGAAATGTTGATGTTGTAACGTGTCCGTTGTATAGGGTGCTCAATATAGAGGTATTCTATCTGAAATGGAGAAAACTTGATTCGTTTTGGTATATTATAGCTTTATTAGACAAAAAAAAAACAAAAAAAAAAAAAAAAAAAAAAAACACAAATCGGCATTCCCATTTCATTCATGTGTTTTGATTGCATTCGCTCTAGCCAATCTGGTCAACAAAAATTTTCCACACCTTGTTGACAGGCTGTGATGTAGTGGGTCATAGTGTAAAAATCAAAGTTTGTCCAAGTTCATATCTTTAATATCAGAGCCCACAAAAAGTCAATGATTGTAGCTCTGTAGAACGACTTTTACGAAAATGGGATTTTCAGCGGTATTTTCGCTCTAAAATCCACGCCACACTGTCTTACCTTGGCTTCTTGATTCATTTGCAGATCCTCCCATTTCCAGATATAACAATTTTGTTTATTAACATGGGGGCCGAGATGCGTGCCAAAATCAAAACACATACCGGTATTTGGACGACCCATTATGTTGCGACTGCGGCCGTTGTATCTGTTTGTGTTATGTCGCATCAACACCTTAAGAAGGCGCGAACAGCTGGATAATATCTTCAGGGGCATTTGGGAAACTGTCTCTTTGTGTCAGATTACTTATTGAATGGCGTCAAATAGATTTTAAAATACTCATATATTTTTACACCTTCATCCAGAAGAATGGTGGTGTATGTAATTTTATTTTTTCTCGAATCAAGCCAGAAAAATATACTTCATTATAATTTATTTTAACTTAATACAGGGTTATACATTTATTGCTACCAAAACTGCCGGTCTGGCAAGGCTATCAGCTGTTAAATACCTATCATCAGAAGTGTTATTTATTTATTAAGTGAAAGGTTTGCCATTTACGAATATGGATCGTTTAACAACCAAAGAACGCGTAGGTTAGGTTAGGTCAACATAGCAGTCTGAATAGACAGACTCACTTAGACTTAGACTACATAGTCCATTGTGATACAACGGAAACTACAGATATGGCTGTTTTTAGTTTCCATCGTTAAACCAACCTGAGCGCCCCAAAGTCGCTCTTAAGTCAGACATATCTATATCGTCCACATTTCCTAGGTCCCTAAAGAAATAAGAGCTCTGTGTCGATCCCCGACTGTTTGCCAGGGTGGGGCAATTGCAGAGAAGGTGTTCTATAGACTTTTTCTCCCATTCATCCCTACAGCTCCTGCAGACGACACTAGTCACAACCTTCAATCTCACTGCATGTCTTCCAATAAGACAGTGTCTCGTCATGACGGATACAAGTAATGAGACGTCGGGTCTTGATAGCGACAGCAGTGTGTGTGTGTGAAAGCTTCATATCTAGGCGAGGTCACATCTGTCTGGATTGATTACAGCCTTCGACAGACGCCCACCTATCATTTGCTGCTAAATATGCTCCATCTCGCAGTAGGAGCTTGCAAGTGGCTAGAGGCATCCCCACAGACTTCAACTTGGCTGGAGTCTGTAAGGTCGTCCCTAGTCTTGCCAGCTTGTCTGCTTTGCAATTCCCTGGTATGTCCCTGTGGCCCGGCACTCACATAAGGTGAATGTTGAAATGCTGAGCCATCTCGTTAAGAGATCTGCGGCATTTCAGGGCTGATGTTGAGTTCAGGAAAGCAGAATCCAGAGATTTAATGGCAGCTTGGCTGTCAGGGAATATGTTAATCCCCACCGTGGTGAGGACGTTATGCCTTAGCTATTCTGCCACTTCCTTAATGACCAAAATTTCGCGTAAAAACAGTTAAACTTTATTACAAATGTGGTTATTCAATCGTGATTTTACACAACCGATTTTGGCTTTATTACATGAGAAGTTTCCACAAAGCGTAATTTCACGTTTTGGCGAAGTCAATTGGCCACCAAGATCATGCAATTTGACGCCGTTAGACTTTTTTTTGTGGGGCTACGTCAAAGACCGTGTTTACGCGGATAATCCCCAAACATATCCGCCCGAAATGTGCGAAAAGTGGTCGAAAACAACCAATCCAGAGGTCGGTTACTTCGTACATAAAGGTAAAGTCACAGCATTATAATGAAATAAAAGTTTCATTGAAATCATAGTTTTTTATGTGTTTTATTTAACTTTACTTTTGAAATCGAAAAATGGTTAAATTGAACTAAAAATGTATTCATTTTATTTAATCTGAGTAAAATTAAAAATTCAATGAACTTAAAATAAGGAAAGAATTCTCATTAAAATTGTTCCTTCCACTAAAGAAAAATTTCGCCCAATGAAGTGAAAGTGAAAGTAAATTAAGTTAAAGTAAATTTATCTTAAATATAAATTAAGAAAGCAATGAGATATGATTTGCATGGAAGAAATGTAGCTAAGTTTA
The DNA here is from genome assembly GCA_019455685.1 of Philornis downsi. Lineage (NCBI taxonomy): Eukaryota > Metazoa > Arthropoda > Insecta > Diptera > Muscidae > Philornis > Philornis downsi. Next base: position 2,016,549 of record JAHXMU010000039.1, on the reverse strand, counting down.
TATTAAACGTAATGATATTAGAAATCTTAAAATTGTCAGTGCTAATGAGATTGTTCTACTTCTATAAGTCGGGCCAATAAACTCTAAAATCTGTACATTTATTATATGGTACATTTTGTGAAAAAGTACCGGCATTTGATCATTTAAAAAACCCCCTTAAAGGGAATGTTAAAATTATTTTTGTCGATCCTTTTACGACATTTGAGCGCGGTCTACCATTTAGTTTGTTTACAGTGCTTGATTTTCTCAGTTCATCTCAAGTGTGTTTTAGCGATTTTTACAATTGATAAAAGTTTGGAGTGAAATTTTGTGTACCGATTCGCTGAAAATGTTACAGAAAGCTTACGGTGAATCGACTTTGTCAAAAACAGGTGCACATGAGTGGTACAGTGCACCCAAAATCGGTAGAAAATTTGCTCGCTCTGCTCGGCCATCAACGTCTTCCGCTTAAGTAAATATCGATAAACTGGAGGTAATGAATAATCATTATTCGATGTCTCACATGGTTTTTTCGGTCACGTCAAAATTGATCAAAAGTCGAAGTAATGTTGACTATTATCTTTGATTATCGCTGTGTTGTGCACTCGAAATTTTTGCCAAAAGTTTAGTCGGCAAATAAGGAATATTATCTGAGTAAATAAGGAATACTATTTGAAAGAGAAATTTCATAGAAAAAAAAGCCAGATTTGTGAAAAGAAAACGAATGGATTTTGCATCACAATAATGCATCATCTCGCAAGGGAAATTTTTTCGAATTTATGGGAAAAAATTTAACAAATATCATCGAATAAGCATCTGATATGACACCGGCCGGGATTTTTCTCGTTCAAAAACTCAAATTACTACTTGGAGACATCCATTTTCAGTCAATAGAAGACATAAATGAGGATTCATTGCGAAAACTGAATTATTTTCCAGAAAATGCGTCTGAAAAATGTTTTTACGAGTGGATTATTCGTTTGCACAGGTGTATTATTTCGGAGCAAACGCCCTACTTTGAAGGCGATGCAGTAAATTTGAATGAAAATAACTATTTTATATTTCATTGGTAAATTCGCGGTGCTTTTTTTGACTGATTGTGGATCAGCCGAACAATTTCAAAACTTACTAGAAATCGCATGAATTAGGGGGGGGGTAAAATGTTGAGTATGATCTTATGAGGGCGATTCCAAAACTAGCCGACATGACATATGGATGGTGCCAGTAGTTAAAAAAAAAAATTGTTTTGGTGAAAAGCGTCAACCTTGTAAAAGATACGGTTTAAGTTTCAAGGCGCCAAGTTGTTTAGTTTTTTTATTTGAGCCATCAAAAGTGAACAATCTCAGTGAATTTGTAAACATAGAAAAATTGATCATCTTTATGTAATTCAATATTTCCATTTGAAAGATTTCAATTCAACCCATAATAATGCCGGGCAAGATTCTACTCGGTGGGAGTCTGCTCCTTCGTTTACGACTGTAAAATATTGGGTTGCAGAGTTTAAACGAGGCCCTATGAGTTGCCAAGACAAACACCGCAGTGGTCGACCAATTGAGGTGTCCACGCCAGACACGGTTAAGAAAATCCACAAAATGTTATTAGATGGGAGTCGGCTGAAGGTATGTGAGCTAGCTAAAATGATAGGCATTTCAAAAAGTGCGCTGTGCAAGATGGGTGCCACGCTTGCTTTCAATAGAGCAAAAACAACGTCGTGAAGATATTTCAGTACAGTGTTTGTTTATGTTATATTTTTGCGTCGACTTATACCATGGATTAGACATATGTGCACCAAGTCACACCTGAGAGAAAGGAATAGTCAAAACAGTGAACTGGAATGGGAGAATTGTGTCCAATAAAGGCGAAGACGGTTTTATCTGCTGGCAAGGTTACGGTGTGTTTTTTTTTTGGGATACGTATGGGATTATTTTTACTGATTATCTTCAGAAAGGAAAAACCAACAACGGCGAATTTTATGCTAATTTATTGCAGCGTTTAGGTGATGAAATTATGGAGAATAGGCGTCATTTAGCGAAAAAGAAAATGTTGTTTCATCAAGGCAATACTCCAGTTCACACATTCACTATTGCGATGGAGAAAATTACTGAATTAAAGTTCGAGTTGCTTCATCCTGCACCTTATTCGATAGATTTAACTCCCTCGACTATTTTATCTTTTCAAACTTAAAAAAAATGGCTCAGTGGCAAAAGATTTGCCAATAATGAAGAGGTGGAATCTGCGGGTAATGACTATTTTAAGGAGTTTGGCAGGTCTTACTATAAACAGGGTATAGGAGCTATTAAATATCGCTATATGAAACGTATCGAGCTAAAAGGAGATTTTGTATGGATAGAGTATGGAACCGTCTTTTTTGTTAGGTCGGATAGTTTTCGAACCGTCCTTGCATGCTTTATTTATGGTGTTTGTTAGAGATACGTTATAGTTTAAAGTATGTTATCCCGAGAACTGTCCAAATTTTACCTGAGGAAGTCAAAAGTTAAATGTTGTTGCAGAATAATAACAACAGTGTAAACTTTCTTAATTAAACTTGATGATTTTCCTTTTAATTTTGTTCAATGAAGAAAATCCGAATAAAATCGGCTTAAGCGGGGTTTTCACGGGTCGAGTAGTTGCAATCAGGATTTTAGAAAAAATAATTTAATAAAACACTGATTGTTTCCCATCCCGCACAAAGATATAATCAAGTTGTGAAAAGATGTATACAAATTTTTCATTTTATGGGTAAGGTTATGGTCAGATTGCTGCCTACGATATACGACTGGGAGCAGCTGTAATGATAATGTAAACGCTTTTAAAGATGAATAAGTATTTATGAAATCTTAACTCTTCAGTAACTTTGTCATATTTTTAAGTGACAGTTGTTTTGTTCAATTGATTTCTATCTCTTCTAATAATGCAACAACAACAAAAGCAGATATTTTAAGTGAAATGTAAAAAACAATTTGATTTGTGTAAATAATTATGACTGTGACTGTAAGTCTGAAGCCTGATGACGCTAGTTGTATCGGCGATCATGCGAATATCCAACAACAATAGCAATAACATTGTATATATCTGTCATTTCACACTAACTATCACCAATACAGCATTTGTTGACTGATCGACCGATAGCAAAAATCCTCCCACGCTCTCAAACAGCGAGAACAGACTCATTAACGTGACAAAGGAATTCTTCGGGGAAAAAAATGAAAGCGAAATTTCAAAATTAATTCTTACAACTAATTACTACGGGGATATGGCAGAAGAAGCTTTAAATGTGCCAACATATGTTAGTTTGACGCAAACCATCAGCAGCACTGTCGTCCTCATCATTATCATCATCATCGGCAAATGGCCAAGCATTAACGACCGCCCCCACGTGATTTATAACGAGAGCTATTCATTCAAACGTTGCCAGTTGTAGTAGCCGTCAACAATAAAACAACAACGATAGTTGCTGCTGCTGCTGCAGCTGTTAACTATAATTTCGACCGGCTATTTTGCAAACCACCAGCAGTCGGAAGCTACTCTATCCACTCACGATTCTTGATCAGCGGCCGCCAGCTGGGTTGTTCCGTCCATCCAAACATCTAGATATTTATCCATCCATCGACCAGCCATAGACCGACGACGGTCCACCGACAAATTCAGATCGATCAATCGATCTCGAAAACGTTAGAAATGTGAGAAACCAGTTTGTCCGCTCGTTTGTTGTGGCTGCGTTTTTATGACTTTTCGAGCGTTTTTATTTTGTTTTGTTTCTTTCTTTTTTTTTACATTCTTCGTTTCGCTGCTGTTGTTGTATAAGTCGGTAACTAATATCAAGTTCAAGGTCAATTTTAAACACAATTTATGAAGAAATGAAATAAATTAAAAGCCGAAAGAAAGAATCGAATTGAATAATCGCATTGTATTTGCTGCTACTGCTGTCACTGCCGTTTGACTTTACATGACGTACTTAAAGGTTGAAAAAAAACAGTTGGACAGAGGCGGCAAAAAGTCAGTGTTTGCAGTGAAAAATTCAACTTTCTTAGCAGACAAAATGTTGCTCTAAAACGCACCAGAGATTTCATTCTGTGAGGGATGTATTATAAAAGTTCTCAACTACTGGTTTGATAATTTTAGAAACTTTTGCATCCGCTATGATGGAAGAATCAAAATTTCGGTTTTTAATTTAGTTACATTCTATGGTATCGGCAAATTTGACTATTTTGGACGCGTAGTCCTTTTAAAATCCTAAAATTTTCATAATTATTTAGCGATTTCAAAGACTCATGAGCTCTCGAAATATGAATGAAACGTCAATCAAAGAATGCAGTTGCATATAGAGTTATTTCATAATCAGCAAAAAAAAAAAAAAAAAAAAAAAAAACAATCGAATCGAAAAGAGAAAACATTTTCATTAGTGACAAGGTAGCAACATATTTGGATTCTATGTTTCAAATTGCTTACAATAATTTAATTATACAAGGTGTTTAAAACAAAAAGAGTATATTTTTAAATTTCACGGGCTTCGTACACTCGACTTTCGATTATTATTATTTTTTATGTTTGTACACTTGTCTCGAAGACATGTTGACGGTTTTATCCATATAGTATATTTGCTTTGGTTGCGAGAGGCATAAATAAGACAAGTGTTTTGCGTGTTCGGCGATTTCCTGCTATCGAAAAAAATGGATCATAAAAAATGGAACTAAGTGCTCAAAAACACTTGAAATGTTGACAGTGGCATACGGTGGGAATACCCTGAGTCAAAAAAATGTTTGGAAATGGTACACGTTTTTCACAGAAGGTCCGGAAGATGTGGATGATGATGCTCGCTCTGGACGCCCGAGCATATCAACAACCGATAAAAATGTTGAGAAAATGAAGAAAATTGTTATGTAGAGTCGTCAAATCACAATTAGAGAAGTTGTTGAGGAGGTCAGCATATCGATTGGCTCATGCCATGCAATCTTGTCGGAAATTTTGGGTATGAAGCGAAGTTCGTTCCAAAATTGCTGAATTTTGACCAAAAACAACGTGGCATGAGCATCGCTCAGAAATTGTTGAATGACGTCAACGATGATCCACATTAAAAGGGTCATAACTGATGACGAATCATGGGTATATGGTTATGACATCGAAACCAAAGCTCAATCGTCCCAATCGAAGAGTCCAGAAGAGCCAAGACCAAAAAAAAAAAACACGCCAAGTTCGATCAAATGTCAAGGTTTTGCTCATTGTTTTCTTCGATTACCATGGCGTAGTGTATTAGGAGTTCTTACCACAAGGTCGTACGGTAAATAATGACTATTTTCTTGAATTTATACGCCGTTTGCGTGAAGCAATACGAAAACACTCCCCGAAATTGTGGAAAAAAATTCATGGCTCTTGCATTATGATAATGCACCTGCTCACTCATCTCTGCTTGTGAGAGATTATTTGGCCAAAAACAACACCGTTATCATGCCTTGAGCCACCGTATTCGCCAGATTTGGCCCCCTGCGACTTTTTTCTGTCCCCAAAATTGAAGAAATCCATGAAAGGACGGCGTTTTGCGACGATTGAGGAAATGAAAATCGCCGAACACGCAAAACACTTGTCTTATTTATGCCTCTCACCAATAAACTAAACATGCTATATGGATAAAACCGTCAACATATCTTCGAGGCGAGGGTGCCAACATAAAAAAAAAAAATAATAATCGAAAGTCGAATGTACGTAACCCGCGAAATTTGAAAATTCGCCTTTCTTTAAACGCACTCGTATGTTGATTCTATGTTTCCAAATTGCGTACAATAACTTAGTTATATACGAGTACTATTTGAAAGTAGCAATAATAACGCTACTTTTGGAAAAATAATGGTTAGAAGTAATGAAATATTTTCTTTTTTTTTCTTCCCCTTTGGAAAATTATATAGTTATACATATGGAGACCCAATATTTACATATTCATTTTCTCCAAATGTATTATAATTTAATGTATTACATTATTAAAGTTTTATTACTTTATACAAATAAACTGTTCTTGAGAAATGTATCCGAAAATGTTATTCTATGACTAGTGAATTTGTGTCAAATTGCAAGTACTTGCCGGCTATGACAAGCCAATATAAAAATCATAAGTGTTTCAGTCATATAGAAACCATTAGCTGTGGTGATTATTATGTATCAGAACTGGCTAGTGCTTTTTTATCAGATATTGCGCCCTTTTTTCATACATGACACATTTTTCAATTACTGCGCTCGCAATTATTGTGGTTCATTAAGAAAAAGGTATGAGTGTGGATGGTTCTTTTAAATATGTATGCATTTTTGAAAATATCCTGAAAAATTACACTTTTCTCGGGATAGTTTCAGTCTTTGCAAGAGTAAGTTTTTTCCCATGGGTTCAATTTTGTCCAGTTTCACAGTCAATCTGTTTCGAATATAAACAAACCTCACTATTCTGGATGTCCATTTAAGAAGCTTTTACTAAACTTGTCGATTGCTCGGTGACTCGAAATGCTCATCAGACACATCGAGGTAACGGCCGCTCAAAGAAAAATTTGACGGTTGCATCGGGGCTCCATCCTACGATCATATGAACGATAGTAGTTGTGCTACTGGCGGTCATGACTGTGAGATATATTTATTCCATATTTTACCCACCCACCTCGAGCGGAAAGGTCTCTATTATAACCCCTACGACGATGGTGCCGATTTCAAAACTCCATGAACAAAAAGCGATATGGTGGATATATCAAGAAGAAAGGAATTAATATTTTGCACAAAATTGACTTTTGCCAGATTTCACAGAAATGACTTTAAAATCCAAGTTATCTTAGAAACGGTAACAGTTATAATAGACAATAAAATCATTGAAATTAGTGGAATAGGCAATAAGCAACTGTAGTAAGATGTAATCGTAAAAAGAAAGGGGGTTTTTTCCAAGGCTGACGTTTACTAGACTGCTCCTACAAAAGATGCTGCTTTCGATACATAAACCTCAAAAAAAAAAATCTGAATTTTATAAAAATTTGTATAAAAACACATAAAATGGTTTAAGCACCACCATAAAAATTGCCAAAGCTTTGGCAAAGTTATTGTTGGTTTGCTTAGCGTTTAGTTTTAAAATTGTTGTTTTGCTGCGTGAAAAGGCAAATGGGTTGCAATTTGGGCTTCGTTGACATTCAGAATTATCCGGGCAAGGTCTGGCAATGCTGTTAGCTGCCTGTCATGTGAAATGTTATTTATTTTGTGAAAGGTTTGTTATTTACGAATGTGGATTGTTTAACAACCGAAGAATGCGTTAAAATATTCAAACGTGATTGAACTCGAGCGATTTTGTCTTTATTGCATGAGAAGTTTCCAGAAAGCTTAATTTCACGTTCTGGTGACATTAATTGGCCACCAAGATCATGCGATTTGACGTCGTTAGACTTTTTTTGTGGGGTTACGTCAAAAACCGCGTCTACGCGTATAATCCCTAAACGTATCGCTCGAAATGTGTGAAAAAGTGGTCAAAAACAACCTCAAAAGGATCCACTGCTGATCCAGAGGCCATTTATTTCGTGCATAATGATAAGGTCCAAGCACTATAATGAAATAAAAGAGAATTTTTAGCAGCAATCACTACGTTGCATTGTGACATTAAGAACTTTTTGCGATCTCTGTAAGTAGATGTGGTAAATTTGCACTCTTAATTACTACTGGTGCCGGTGTTGGTTTTTTCCTTCATCGTCACAAACTTGTATTAGTACAGATCCAACGAACAAACAGTGATCTTAACAATCTGGCTCTGTGGACGATACAAACGACGAACCAAGTCCAACCAAAGCATTGTAAAGTGATCGCCAACCTGGCCGCTGCTATTGCTGCTACTGCTGCCGACTTTTCTACAGAGGCAACGTGGCTATTACGTCTTACAAATGTGCTGGAGTGTACTGTTCCTCCATGTACATATAATATATGTTTGTTTCTATATGCCAGCACTGTTCTCGTCTTAGCTTCCACCCTTTCTTCGCGTTGTTGGTTTTTGTTTGAATATCTCTTCAGTTTTTTGTTTTTAGTTGCATCTAAACAAATAATCGCGTTAACTTTGGCAACAAATATTATGAAGGAAAAGACAAACGTAGACGAAACGTAACGTGAAATACAATTAACAGCAATAACAGCAGTCGTCTTAAGTACCAGAATATTTAATAAGTTTTTGCCAGTCAGTAAATGACTGACGTTGTTTTTAGTGCCTGCTGTGGTTGCAGCAGCCTGTTGTCGTACTTGACCAATTTGACTTGACTATTTAAAAATTTGCAAGATATTTTTTGCAGATATCCCAAAATGAATACAAACAAAGTCAAATCTCTTATAAAAGAAATTTTTTTAAAATAAATATATCATCGGTGTACAGCGTAAACTGATCATATTCGTGCATTCATAAAAATTAACTCATTACAGAATAAAGATCGCACACATTTATTAGACGACAGTTATGAAACAAAAAACACCGCCTGATTTGTTTGATAAATTTGAAGTTTCATTTAGTTTATAACCAATTATTAAAGCCGATGATATTTTTTGGGGTGGGAATGTATTAAATAAAACAAGCAGTTAATTTCAATTTCAATAACAACGAAGTTATTGAACTATGGTTGGTCCCAAAGCTATCCACCCTAACAAAGAAGACACAACAAAGTAGGGAACAATTTTCTTTATATTTCGACATAATCTCTTTTTCGCTCAATACACTTTTTCCAACGATATTCTATTCTTTAGCTTCTATACCCTGTTTATAGTGAGAACTGTTAAACCTCTTAAAATAGCCACCAACCACAGGCAGCAACTCTTCATTGTAATCAAACCTTTTACCACCGAGCCATTTTTCAAGTTTGGAAATAGAATAGTCCGAGGGAGCTAAATTTAGTGAATAAGGTAAGTGGCGAAGCAATTCGAACTTCAATTCATTAATTTTGGTCATTTCAATAGTGGATGTGTAAATTGCAGCATTGTCTTCATGAAACAACACTTTCTTTTTCGTCAAATGCGGCCTTTTGCCATAATTTCATCGCCCAAATGCTGTAATCTTCTTCTTCTTACGTGTCGACTGGAATAGACAGACTTATCTATTATACGCCGCCCGTAGAAAATAATTCCAAGCCCTTCGATCTTCCGCGCTTCTCCTCCAATTCGTCACACCAAGTTTCGCTGGTATTTAAAAAGTCTGGTCCATCCAACGGAGTTTTGGTCGCCCTCTTCTGCGCCGTCCATCGAGTTCGTTGTCGATAACTTTCCGTGCCGGAGCATTTGGGTCCATCCGCACAACACCACTCAGCTAACGCAATGACTGTATATTAATGTGTTTGACACGTCGATGTCAGCATTAAGCTCATATAGCTCATTGTTCATGCGACGCCGATACTTTCCGTTAACTGTGATAGGTCCATATATTTTCCAGAATATTTTCCTCTCGAAAACTGCCACTGATTCATCCGCTTGCGTGATAATCCATGATTCTGCGCCATATAACAAGACAAGCGGAACTAAGGTCTGATACAGTCGGATTTTGGTTTGTCGAGAAAAAAAAAACGCTGCAATAAATTGGCATAATATTCGCCGGCATGATCTTGCCTACAGATAGAATCATCTTCGCTTTCTTAGGACACGATTCTCCCATTATAGTCCAGTGCTTTGACTGGTCCGTTGACGTGGGTGTAAAGTGGTGGATCCATGTTTCATCCATGGCTATAAAAACCTCAAGGAGTTTTCATTTCTGTAGGGGATCCAGTGAAAAGGTGTCGAAAACAATAGCATACCTCCTGTGTCAAGTCCATGTTAAATTCATCGATGATTGTCCATTTATCCAATCACTTCTAGATCACAATCAGCTGATCTTTTTAACTGCCCTGTGTGATCTTTACTGGGATACAACATTACGACAGCGGTCCCAAAACTAGTCGTCTTGACGTATAGATAGTGCCAATAGATTGAATAACACTCTATTGGTGAAAAATGGCAACTTTTTAAAACATATATTGTAAGTTTCAAGGCGCCACGTTGTTAAGTATGTTTATTTGAGCCATTTAATGTAAACGATCTCAGTGAATTTGTAAACATGGAAAAAATTGGCCACCGATATGTAATTCAATATTTCCATTTGAAAGATTTCAATTCACCCCATGATAATGTCGGACAAAATTTTACTCGGTGGGAGTCTGCTCCTTCTTTTACGACTGTAAAATATTGGGTAGAAGAGTTTAAACGAGGCTGCACAAGCTGCTAAGGCGAACACCGTAGTGGTCGACTAATTGAGGTGTCCACGCCAGATACGGTTAAGAAAAGCCACAAAATGAAATTGGATGATAGTCGGCTGAAGCTGCGCGAGCTGGCTAAAATGCTAGACATTTCAAACAGTGCTATACGTCGTATATTGACCATGAAGATGGGAAAGCTGTGCGCAAGATGGGTGCTGCGCTTGCTTTCAATAGAACAAAAACAGCGTCGTGAAGATATTTCAGTAGAGTGTTTGGCAATGTTTCACCGCAATAAAGCAAAATTTTTACGTCGATTTATAACAATGGATGAGACATGGGTCCACCACTTCACACATAAGAGAAAGGAACAGTCAAAACAGTGGACTGGAATGGAAGAATCGTATCCAAAGAAGCCAAAGATGGTTCCATCTCTGCGCCTGTTTTTTTGGGATGCACATAGGATTATTGTTTTTTGATTATCTTCAGAAAGGAAAAACTATCAACGGTGAATATTATGCTAACTTATTGCAGCGTTTAGGTGATGCAATTATGGAAAAGAGACCACATTTGCCGAAAAAGAAAGTGTTGTTTCATTAAGACTATGCTCCATTTCGCACATCCACTTATATGACGGCCAAAATTAATGAATTAAAGTTCGAATTTGTTCATCAAGCAACTTATTATCCAGATCTAGCTTCCTCAGAAAATTTCCTATTTCAAAACTTAAAAAAATGGTTCAGTGGTAAAAGATTTGCCAACAATGAAGAGGTGAATTCTGCGGTTAAGAGTTTGCCATTCCTTACTATAAACAGAGTACAGGAGCTACTGAATATCGCTATAAAAATTGTTCTAAGCTAAATGAAGATTATGTTAAAAAAAGAACATTTTGTGTCTTCTTTTGTTAAGTCGACTATTTTCGGAACCATCTTCGTACCGTCCCACTTTCTCGCCAACGACGTTTCAACACAGAATTTGTGCCTTTCTAAAGGGAGGCGCATAAGTAACGTTAAGGGCGACTATATTGAAAGCGTTCTTGTGCATCATTTGGTTTTAACTCGTGAACCAATTGCATCTTACATGGGAAAAGATGTAACACATGTAAAATTCTTTGCAAAGACCACCTTGACATCTCCAACTGCTGGGCCTGGGTCGCCTGTTGGAAGTTTCGGAGTTTTCCTCAATATTTGCTTGCACTCGAGCAATGGTCATTTTATTTCTAACTGCACGAGGTCTTCCAGCACGCGAAAGATCACAGACAGCCCCTTGTTGCCCAAAACGCTGAACCAATCGGTAAATAGTTGGAGCGCTAGGAGCATTTCGAACATGAAAGAAATTTCCACATGATCCTTGTGTCTGAATAATCGAATCCTGACTTTCAAAGTAAAATTGAACAATTTTGATTCTTTGGTCTGTGCTGAGCCTTTCCATCATAAATTCCCCAAGTATTATTTAGTTAATTCTGTAAAGAGACGGAAAAAAGAATTAAACAAAAAATGTATTCACTGATCAAATCTTAACGTTGCTTATGCGCCACCCCAGTTATGGTAGTAGCCACATGTTTGCACTGTCTACATTATTGTTTTATCCATTCCCAGGTGGCGGTTATGTCAGGCTAGGATAGAAACACCTCCCTAAATCAAGGTAGTAACTTCTATTGGTTGACGAACAATTTAATTTAATTGCGAGTTGCGCGAATCCAACAAATGTGTTTGACCTGTTTTGGATAATGTCATGCAATTGTTTGACATTTTTCTGTTTAATTTCCTTTCCGTTGGTGAAAAATCATTGACCAGCTGATATTATTTTCAATTTTGAAATATACAAACGAAAGTATTGAAATGTTTTTAAGAACTATAAGGACAAAAGTGGTCGGTTTAAGAATTTGTCGAAAATTTCTGAACCCGCCCAGTAGTAACTGATATTCTGTGGCAAGTATCAAAGTTTTTTGTCATCCTTGGCAAGCATCAAGTAAAAGCTTTCTTAGGAGAAAATTCGTTTGGCTCTGTCATTCCATTATTAATACCAATTCCACGTTGTGACCTATTTCTGTTCACTAAGCAAACTTTTTTAGGTACTTTTTATTTTTTTTAAGCTTAATATATCTTCACTTGGATCGCTTTTTATTTTGACAATTTGAGTATTTGCGTATTTCTTTACTTTGTGGATTTCCCGGCAACGTTTTAATGTGATTTCCTGATTCTATCATCTAATGAAATTTCTTTTATATTTTCTTCAGCCTCACTTTTAATTCGATTCATTTTCTATTAATTCGATAATATTTCTAATTAATGACCTAAATCGATCTTCATAGTTGATGGCTCGGCTTACAACATTCGTTTTAACACCAGTGCAAAGCCACTGGTCCACTGAATGAATATATTCAAGTAATTCAGCTGGCAAATAGTTATGGTTAATTTATGAGATTTATCTGTCTTAATTTAACATTAGCTATGAATGCTAATTGAATCAAAGACCGTGATGCTATCTTAATGTTCATGGCGCTCGTTCTGCTCGCTCATTCCACATGAGATATGAATATTGGCGAGGTCTCATCATCTATCATTCCATTGAATGTTCAGAATCATTGATTCGAGGTGGCATGTAAATGCAATCAAGTTGCTTGATGTAATGTTTGCTATTGAATAAACTCATGAAATATATAAATCTTGATGCTATTCTCACTAGGGTGGCAGCTAGTCATGTTTCTCCACCACTATTTTACAGTGTTTACGAGAGAGTTTAAATTGCTGATCAAATATTAGCAACAACAGGAAAAAGTTAACCAATGTATAATAATCGCATAGTAAATTTTTAGCAAATATTCGTAACCACTGGTTTGACTATGAAAATGAACTGAATCAAACGAAACGAATCTAATATGATTTCATTAGCTTTGCTGCCGACTATGCTAAAAAAAAAAGCTAAAAAGAAACCGAATGTTAGAGTCATCACGAAAAACACGACTGTTGATGCGCAAAAATCAAACTATAGAAATTGATAGTCAAAGTAATCGCTAAGACGTTAGTCATTTGCACTTGTGGCACTGTCAGTTGTTTGGTGTTGGTGTTTTGAAAAGTGGAGATTGAAAAGGTTCTACGTAAGTATAGTTGATTGCAATTAGGCTTTCTTTACGGATAACACTCAGTAACGGATGCGTTTCGACATCTGCACATTACCTACGAAAAAAAAACGAAACAGGTTTCTACTATTACCAATGGATAATATGGACCCAGCTTCTACATATTACAAAACCATTTTTGTTTTAAAATTTTGGAATACTCATATCTCTCGACAAAGCAAAAAAAAAAAAAAAAAAAAAAATAAGCAATAATAAACAAATCGCTAAAATACTGACAGCCAAAATCAGTTAAAATTAAAAAAAAAAAAAAAACGCCATAATACAAATGCGATCATAATTCTGTAACGGACAACCCAATCGCAAAGTTAATCCAATTTTTTGAAGTTCCTAAGGGGTTAATAAGAAATTTTATGCTTTCCATACAAATTTAAAAATTAATAAAAAAATTTAATTAAAAAGAAAACTTTAAGAGATAAATATGTCCCGCATCAAGAAACGGTGCGTTCAATTATAAAATAAAATCATTCCTTACCTCTACCTTCATTATTTTTAATTTACGCACTTAAATGAAAAAAATCGCTAGAATAAAAATGTTTGCCTGTTATAAAAGCGTATAGTCTGCTACAACTTTTTGGAATGGATAGATTATAATAGCGTGTAGTCTGCTACAAAGGTTAGCCACTTTTTGAAGTGGATAAACTATAAAAAGCGTGTAGTCTACTATAAAAATTAACCACTTTTTGAAGTTCCTAAGGGATTGTAGCCTATAACATCGGCTCACAAAATTTGCAAAAAATTACCTTAAATAAAAAAATCGCTAAAATTGAAATGTGTGCGTAACTCGGATATCAATTGTGCGATTGCGGAAAACAACTTTGAATTCACTAGTTTCTATGTGATTTGGATAAACTGATTAAGGATTATCAAATATACACATATTTGTTTTATTGAAATGTTAATTATTTAAGCGATTTTGTAAAACTGTTTTTAACATTAAAGTACCACATGAAATAGAGCTTCACCTAAGAACCTGAATTAAATTATTTGATTTATTGGACGCTCCGTTGCAAAGTTAAGGATATACTTTTATTTTAGCGATTTTATTATTTTAAATTTGTGTTGATTTATCGATTTTTTTTATATTTTTGCGACTACGCGTAAAAGTACGCCTATTTGCCTCAGAAAAAAAATTTATCCTTATTGGAGTTAAATTCTCCGTTTCCAAGTTATGCACGTATTTGCTATTTGGCGATTTTTATTCAAGCGCACTAAATGTCTTCAAAAACTTCTGGCAGAGATCAAAAATTATAATTTAGTAATTTTTTTAATTCAATTCTTTACCTTTACGGGGATCACTACCATGAAATGTCAATTATATTTTAGAAACTTCGAGCTTAAATAAAAAATCGTTTTTATTTGAAAACTTTTGACAGTTTCCGTCTCCATATGAGTAACGATGGAATGATTTTCATTCCAAATATTTTATCCCGATATTTTATTCCGATTCTACCAATTATTGTTTATTTAATTGTCAAAATCTAATGGTGGCACTTATTTTCATTTAATGGGTTATCAATTTTTCGGTTTGAAGTAAAATTATGATGAAACTTTAATTTCAGTTAATGCCATTATTTACGAAATAGAATGATATTCAAATAACCGCCTCTGGATTGGTTGCAGCAGTGGGTCCTTTTAAGGTAGTTTTCGAAAAAATACGGCCAGACCATAATGCACACCAAACTGTCTCTTTTTTCGTATGCAATGGCTTTTCTACAATCACTTCTAGGTTTTCCGAGTCCCATTGCGCGGCAATTTTGCTTGTTGACGTAACCGCCGAGTGAAAAATGAGTTCCACGCTAAACAAAATTTTGTTCGATGGAAAGCCCTCGTTTGAATCACCACTTTTTTTTGGTAAGTTTAAATTTGTTTTACGCATTCTTCGATTGTTAAACGATCCATATTATTAAATGTCAAACCTTTCATTAAATAAATAACACTTCAAATGATAGGTATTTAACTGTTGACAGCCTTACCTGACCGGTGGTTTTGAAACTATTAAATGAAAAATATACGGGTATTTTAATTTATATATTTATATTTATATATACAGGGTAATTTTTTAGGATTTAAGTTCTTTAGGTTGGCAGCACTAGTTGGCAATGGCGTCCAAACTTCATCTGTCAAAGTGAAAAGTGTACAGTATACTCTGCCATTTCATCATTCTCTGTGACAAATAAGCATTGTTTGATACAACCATTTTATGGTCGTCATAATCGACCTGCTGAATCAACAATTCGTGCTGTTATCTCCGAATTTCGCACCAAATTTACTTTGCTGGACATAACACCATCGACTCGCATGCGTAGAGTGCGTACCGAAGACCAGTGTTACCAGTGTTAATGACGATCGTGAAATGCCAATTCGTCGCCGTTCTCAGCAATTGGGCATGTGTTACTCAACCACAAGGAATTTTTTTTTGCCCCAAATTGGCTGAGTTGAACTTGGTTGGCATGTGGTTTCATCAGGACGGTGCAAAATACCATACTGCTCGTGAAACAATGGGTATGTTGAGGGATGAATTTGGTGAGCAGCCTTGCCAGATCGACGGTTTTGAAATAACTAAATGGATAACTCTGTAGGTGCATTATAATTCAATGAATTTCATAAATGAACTTTGCTCATACATAATGGAGCAACTTGAACTGTTATTATATTCTGATTAAGCGACATTCTTAATATGAACTGTACGCCTAATGTGTGTTAAATATAATCTATGTTAAGTGCAAAATGTACAATCCGTAATTTCCTTCAAAAAACAGGTGCTAATAATGACTATTTTATTTCAGTTGAAGAGAAATTCAATTCATAAATGTGTGGCTAATGAACCAAGTTGATTACAGTATCACATTCAAGGAGGTTGCCATTCAACTTGATTCAAATTATTTGAAAATTCCAATTACAAATGTTTGGTTTATAAAAGTTTTACCGTATTTTACACAACACCTGACAAACATTTATCCGGAGAATTGGAGTGTCACCCTAATTTCAAATAGATTTTGTGCTATTTCATGCCGATACTTTCATTTATTAAGTGCGTGTATTCTAATGCAAACGGCAAAAATGAAAAAATTACAAGCAATTACGATTGTTAATAATTCTGTTCTTGATCATTTAGTTATTCAAAGTGGCTTGCATTGGCCGCTAAGTCAGCGTAGCATTAATCAACATTTATTTTATTATTTTCCAATTAATTGGTAATTCTATGATCATTCTTATGTATCAGCATACAGACATACAAATATATTGTCAAGTCTGTCTGTATTCACCAGGAAAAAACACCGTCAACATGAAACATTAGATCGAGCCAATAAAAACCCGGTGGTTTTCTTTAGAACCATCGCAGTAAGAGAATTACAACGATAATCGATAATATCATTTGATACGGTCGGTTTCTTGGAATTCTTCAGACTCATTTCCTTACTTTACAATTAAATGAAATCTCAAACTTAGACTCAGACACAGTTTCAAATTCATATCTAATAAAATCAAATTGCAATTTACACTTAAATATTCCTAGGAATGTTCAAGTCAAACGAGCCATGAATGCATGACTCACTCTTGTGGCGACGATTGGGCAAATCTTAGGGGTGTCTTGCCAGTGGCAGGGGCAGTGATAGCGTCGCTTAATCAAGTTAAGCTGGCGTCGCGAAGAACCTTAAATTACGTCGCAGATAAAAGTAGGTAGAATTTGCTTTCATGAGATTCAACAACAACCCTCGCCTCAGTGACTAATTGTTGTTGTGCTGTTTGCTATGGATTGAATGAATTGCTGGGTTGCGATCATCACATTTAGCCCGGGTTCATTGATTGTTGTTAGCTCAATAATACTGCGGCAGACTTTCATAACCAGACCATTTTAGATGTTGACTTCAGCGAAATTCGTTGTGTTTTTATTCGTTTTTCGAATGCCAATAAAAGACACAATTATGACCAATAGTGCAACCTACGTTCGTTCGCCTGGTGGAATGCATAAAATTATAAATTTGTATTAAAAGCAAGAGCGAGCGAGAAATACATTTAAAAACAATTAGCAAACATGATGAAATAATTAAAGGCCATCAAAGATGTTTAGCGAATATCTTTGTAGGTGGGGGGTCGTCAAATGGTTAGTTGTTAGTGGTGCTGTTTGCCAACCCCCAAGTATTTGCGTTTCCTTAGCTTTTGTTACAGACGAATAAATACGGAAGGTTCTATGTTTTCCTTACTAGGTTAAATTAGAAGAGAATTTGGTAGAAGACTCTCAAGTGTTGACTCAAAATTAATATACAGCAATTAATTTGGCAACACTTGTAGGGATTCGTTGTTATGTTTCGATTTTGGCCAGCCTCACTATGATACGCGAAATGGCTGAACATTATTGAAATTCTTTACATATTGGGGAAGAGTAGGCAATTTGTTTGCTTTAGAAGAAAATTTGAAATTCCGATGAAGCTCCATTGAATTAAGTCAATAACTCCTCAGAAATGCAGTGGGCCTTAACTGTTGGTAAGTGGTGGCATGCAGCAGATCATAGTCAATTTCTTCCGGAATCTATAAGGTTATTTAATCTCCATACATGACTGCGGTGAACATTCATTTTATTATCAGTGCAATGCAAAACTGCGAAATTCGTGTAGCCCCATAAAATCATAAATCAGCTGGCTAGTGTTGATAGCGCATCTGCGCCGTTACTTGGCGCGTTACTTACTTAAACGTGTACGTACATTTTTTTGTGAGACACTTCGTTTTGAAACTCCAATTCAGGTCTTTGCGACCAAATAGAATAGAATACAAATCAGCGATAAAGTCTACGATATCGTTTAAAACTTCTCCAGGAGTAATAGAGGAGTTATGCTAATTGAGGGCATCGAAATGATGACATATGGCACAATGACACCGTGATATCAGTTTTAAAGCAGCTACTGAGTACAGATAACTACCGCTTGCTTGCTATGAACCATAAGGTCGATTACCAAGCAATATTTTGTTATTTTTCAACATTATGCAGCTAAAACTTGAACGATGTATTTTTAAACATCCTAAGCGGTGGCAGATTCAGAACGGCGGATAGTGTCCGGTGAAACAGCTTCGAAGAGATCGAATGGGGATTCATTTGACATAATTCAAACAAATCTATTGAAAGCTCAGTTTCTTCTTGTTAGGTGGCAACTGGAATTGACATACTTATCTATGATACGCCGCCCTTAGAAAATATTTACAAGCGCTTCGAACTCCTGCGCTTTTCCTCAAATTCGTCACACCAAGTTTCGATAGTATTTCAAAAGCCTGGTCTTTCCAACGGAGTTTGGGTCGCCCTCTTCTGCGCCGTCCATCGAGTTCGTTGCCGAAAACTTTCCAAGCCGGAGCATTTGGGTCCATCCGCACAACATGACCCAGCCAACGCAATCACTGTATATTAATGCGTTTGACCACGTCGATGTCGGCATATAGCTCATACAGCTTATTGTTCATGCGACGCCGATACTTTCCGTTAACGATGATGGGTTCATATATTTTCCGGAGTATTTTCCTCTCGAAAACTGCTAGTACTGATTCACTGATGCTGGAGTAGGCTGCAGTAACATCTCGTAGTTTTCTGGCAATAGTAAGCTCAGCTACTATGTTGAAATATCACACAAAAAATACACGTCCATTGTCCGAAGTTGCATATAGGGCCAAAATTCAACTTTTGAAAAATTTTTTATAACAGTGTTTTATAGAGTTTTTGAAAACAGTGCATGATGGTAGTAAATGGATGCGACAAGTCGTTGTATTATGTTTGAGAGGAGCTCGTTATTGACTTATCCACGTATATGTTAATAGTAGCAGTTAACAGTTAACAGATTGACATTTTTTCCTACTATTCTGCTCTTTGTTCTTCTATCCAGGTTTCTTAACTCAATATGTTCTTGCAAAAGCGTTCCAGACTTTATACTTTAGACTTTATACCAATTTCCTCAAGCTCCCTTCCTTACAAAATTAAAAATGTATGTATATGATATACGACGATACAGTTTAGTATATAAGCAATCGAGAAATTTGAAAATTTTCTTTCGTACAGGATGGCGCACGAATTGTGCTACTGTCAACTGCCAATGGGGACCGTTATTTAAGAATGTTGAAGGAGTTTTTTTGTAACCAGAACTACAAGAAGAAGCAACTGCACACATACCCAGACCGGTTATGGCATAGCTACAACGAACAAATAAATAAATATCCAGGAACATAACTTTCCATTGACCTCCAGATCAATTGACCTGACTACACCAGACTTATTTTTTAAGGAGTTATGTTAAGTGTACAAAATGAAATCAAGGAATTTGACTGAATTAAAGCAGGGGCACAGTCGTTGGACGGCAAGGGCTTGAAACTGGGAGTAGGTTAGCTACAGAGTTTAACCAGAGGCTTTGTCTGGTATCGAGGGTGATAGGGATACACACGGGCAGGTCTCGGGTTCGTGACCTGTCATCTGTAGCTTTTTGATCTCTCGGGGGATACGGACAGTCATGAATTTTTCTTATGTCTATATTTCATGGTTGTGGTTTACCATCGCCGCACGCAAGGGGTTTGGAGTTTTCCCCGTCTCCCACCCGTGTGGATACTGCATCCTTGCAATGAAGTATCGGCCGTTTCATCAACCTGGGGTCTCCGCTCCTCCAATCCCGTGAAGTATGATGTATAAATCACAGTTTGGTAGCAGCTTTTGCTTTTGCAATAATTGAGGCTTTCCTGACATTAACTTTTTAGGCCGTAATGCATAATTTTCTGATCAGGTGTCGCATATATGTACGTGAATGAGCACGGGGATCATTTACGGTCTATCATCCTCCACATACTGTAGAATACTGGACAAGGTCCAAAGGATGGCTAGTCTGTGTATCACAGGTGCGCTCCGCTCCACCCCATACGATGCACTAAATGTAATTTGCAGTTATTACCCTTAGACATAATTAGTATGCAGACTGGCACAGCTGCGGCGGTAAGACTAAGAAAGCTGTCACAGTGGTCGAACAGTGGTTATGGTCACAGTGTAGTCCTCAACATAATGCCTGACATAACAGGCACTACTGACTGCACTCTGGCTGAACCACTGTTCGACAAGAAGTACGATATACTTATACTAGATAGAGATACGTGGCAATGTAGAACTTCTGGTATAAGACTTAATGTCGACTTCTACACTGACGGCTTAAAATTAAATGATCAGGTAGGTTTCGGGGTCTACTTTGCGGCTGAGCACAGCGAGAAGGTTACCTGATCACTGTAGTGTTTATCAGGATGAAATTGTGGCCATTAAGGAAGTGGCAGAATGGCTGAGATATAACATCCTCAGTACGGTGGGGATTAACATATTCTCTGTCAGTCAAGCTGCCATTAGATCCCTGGATTGTGTCTTCCTGAACTTAACATCAGCCTTGAATTGCCGCAGATCTCTTAATGAGATGGCTCAGTATTTCAACATTTACCTTATGTGGGTGCCGGGCCATAGAAACATACCAGGGAACTGCAGAGTAGACGAGCTAGCAAGACTAGGGATAACCTTACAGACTCCAGCCGAGTTGGAGTCCGTGGGGATGCCTCTAGCTACTTGCAAGTTCCAACTGCGAGATGGAGCATTTTAGGCAGCAAATGGTAGGTGGGCGTCTGTCTGACGCTGTGATCAATCCAGACAGATGTACCCTCGCCTAGGTCTGAAGCGTTCACACACGCTGCTGTCGCTGTTAAGACTCGACGTCTTATTGCTTGTATCCGTCATGACGGGACACTGTCTGATTGAAAGACATGCAGTAAGATTGAAGGTTGCGACCAGTGACTTCTGCAGGAGTTGTAGGGATGAAGAGGAGGAAGAGTCCATAGAACATCTTCTTTGTAATTACCCCGCCCTGGCGAACAGGCGGGGATCAACACAGATCTCTTATTTCTTTAGGGACCTGGGAGATCTGGACGATATAGATATTGTCCGACTTAGGGGGTTCTTGGGGCGCCGGATGGTTCAACGGGAATGGTTCAACGCAGGATGGTTCTAACCTAACCTATCATCTTTTAAACCAAATAGTTATGTAAAATAAATTTAAATTTTCTAAACAATAAAAAAATAAATAAATGAAATATATTGATTAAAAAAAAAGTTACATGAATTTCTTGTTGTAGTGTATTTGGTACGCCACCCTGTATTAGTACACAATATAACGATATCTTTATGTGGAATTCATATAACCAAATTATTCCGTAGCGGACTAAAGTATTGAATTCTACTGCACAATTTAGATTTCGATTAGAAATATTTTCTACAATTTAGGAGGTTCCAAAAAGAAATTTAGTTGGTTTTAAGCAAAACCTAAATTTTCCCAAACAAGATCGAAAAACGGAGTTCTAGAAAAGTCAGGCACTTGAATACTCTCATCAGTACATTCATAGATTTTAAGCCAAAATAAACTTTGTGATTTGCAATTCGAGAAATGTGGACCAAAAACTAATTTTGTAATTTGCAATTCGAAAAATAGCGACAATAGCCTAATTCGAATTAGGCTGATGTATTCACTAACTGTTCATCATACCCTCGCATTCACGTAATACAACTGCATGAGACACTTCTTCCTCTATTGTAACCACAATCAGTGCTGAGTGTGAGAAATCTCTTCCCTACAATAATAATCAATCAATAGATTTCAAGTTTCTCAATTACGCTTTTTGTAAATCATATCAGCGTTTACCATTGAATTATAGACATTTTTAACTTTATCAAGCACTACGGAGGGCACTTGAAGAAACTGCAGTTCTGAAAGTCAAGTACTTCTTAGGCGATACAAAAATACTTTCGAAATCACATCGCAAATCGTAAATAGTAAGCAAAACACAGAACCCTGAAACCTGAATTGGATATTCAAGTACAAATTTCCAATCGATAAAGCCGACAGAGACTGAGATTGAAGATACGTAAGTTTTACGGCTCATGATCAACAACAAAAACAACCGAATCACAGGCAGCAAAACCATCGCCTATCTATTAAACAATTAGAACTTGTGCTGTTGCCATAGCAAATAGTTGCAATTGTCTCCAGAGTTGTTTGTTAATGTTGTTTGTGAGAAAGCTGACAATGAATTTTTGAATAGTTTAACTTGAATGATGGTTGTCGATCTCCACAGAAGCTCAACCATTTAACCAGTTGGCAATGTTGGAAACCAATAGCAGGTAAAAAGAAAAAAAAACGCAATTGTCAAATGACGTATACAACGTTTATCTCAACAATAACAACGGCAGCGATACCGGCAGCAACAAACAACTTACAATTTGTAATAGAAGTATAAATCAACAGCAGCTATAACAACTTCATCATCATCATCATGAGCCAACACAACACAATAGAAATGAAACGAATCTTCAAGTACATTTAATTAATTGTTGATTAAATATATTAAGACAAACTAGATAAGTTATTAAGTAGAGAACAAACAAAAAGATCGACATTTCATTATTACCTACCGCCTTTTGCAAATCGTCGAAATTCTCTTCGACGTTGTTATTACATAAGATTATTCGCCGCTTGACTCGCTGATGTTGGACATCATCTGAAGAGACGACATGTCATGTAACACGCAAAGGCAGTAACAGACTTGACGAGTCAACCTCCTCCCATATTGATATGGTCTTATGTGTGCACAGTAGAATCAATGGAATATCCTGAGATTTTACATTAGTGAGACATATAAGAAACTTATCTAATCGTTTTCGGATTCGATTTGCTTAAAATATTAAGTGCGCAACTAAGTTCTCGCTGTTTTCTTTATAAAAATGCAACTTTATTATGGAAACATGTTTACAAATGATTTATTGAATATATTGCCCATCGCTAGCTACTACTTTTTCCCATCTTTCTGGCAAAACCCGAATTCCGTCATGTTAAAACTGCTCATCTTTTGCGGTTATCCACGAATCTAGCCATTTCTTGATGTCGTCATATGAGTGGAACTGCTGGTCAGCCAAATCGTGTGCCATCGAACGGAACAAGTGATAATCGGACGGCACAATATCTGAAGAATATGGCGGATGGGGTAAGATTTCACATTTCAACGTTTCGAGGTAGGTTTTAACAGGCTTGGCTATGTGAGGCCGAGCATTGTCATGCTGAAAAATTACTTTTTCGTGCCTCTCCGCGTATTGTGAGCGTTTCTCGCGCAGAGCTCGCCTCAATCGCATTAATTGAAGTCGGTACTGATTCCCAGTAATGTTTGCGCTTGGTTTCAACAGCTCGTAATAAATAAAACCGACCTGGTCCCACCAAATACAGAACATAACCTTTACAGCGTGAATATTCGGTCAGGCGATGACGTAGAAGAATGACCGGACGTTCCCATGAACTTCTTTTCTTTGGATTGCTGTAGTGAATCCATTTTTCATTACCCGTTACAATACAATGGAGAAAAACCTCTTCCTTTTTTTGTCGCTGAGGCAGTTGTTCATAGGCGAAAAACTACACTTAACGTCCCTTGGCTTGAACTTATAAGGAACCCAAAATTCTTGTTTTTGAATTATTCCCAATGCATGCAATTGCTTGGAAATGGCTTGGCGGGTAACTCCTAATATTCAACCAAGTTCTATTTGCGTTTGACACGGATCTCTATCAAGCAATGCTGTCAATTCAGTGTCTTCGAAGGGTTTTCTTCTTCCTTCATGGTCGTCAACATCAAAATCACCGTCTTTAAAGTAACTAAACCAAACTCGACACGTCGTTTCACTTAAAGGCAGAATCGACTAGCACTTACAGCTGGTGCCATCTATTAACACACAGCGGGAACTTAGTTGCGCATCTAATACTACTTTTCATTAATAATTTTCATCATTATGAAATTTCTAAACGTTTTAGGTGACTTCTCGATTTCGTCGAATTTCCATAGCGCTTTATGATATTTGTAAAATTTGGATATGGAAGAGTCCACAAAATAAGATTGCTAAATAGTTGTTAACCCGGTTTTACACTGTCATTGAAGGCGAAATGTTTGTGTATCAAACTATTTCATCAAACTAAACAGAAAGAGAATGTAACCAAAAACAGATCCTGTGAGTGACTACAAAAATTCTACCAAAGTTGTCTTAGTCAAAAATATAGTTGAAAAATATTCCTGGGTCAACGGTGGGAAAGACTAGTTCAGTTATTGAGCATTAAGCCAATATAGTTAAATTGGGGAAAAACTGTTCAAATTAATGAACTTAGTAATGGTGAAGAATTAGTCGAAAATTCAATAACTAATGTCCTGAGAATTTCGTTTTTGGAATTATTTGAAATAATTTTGCTTATGAAAAACAAAAATTGTTTTTTTATAAGCTGTTTATTTTTACACCCTAAAAGACGATTAAATTGGATTCTTTAGAAATACATGTCGGGTACAATCTTCCTGAAAAGAAGTTAGTGTAAGGAATTGTTCTGAATCCAACTTTATAGTGGTATTTAATTAGATAAATACTTACTTTGTTAGGGTAAAATTAAAATAAAATTGGAATAAAATTTAGATGACCATAAATTTTGCTATTAAGTTCACGTTTGCGGTAAGCACATGACCCGTACTAAACCACTGTTCCCTTCACGGAGATGAGGAGATAGCTCACGAAGACGATAATCATCATTAGTTTTATTATTGTAGCCGATGTAGTTGCTGCTGCTGCTATTGCTGATTTAAACAGGCAAAGTGAATATATTTTTATTTTATATTTCGTTTTATTTTTGCTAGTTAAAGATGACCATGAAAAAATAGCAAATTCTCAATCGAGCAGAGCCAGCAAACTGAACAAACGAACATTGGAACACCCAGTCAGCGCTGGGATGGATGGATGGATGGTGCGAATTCTTTGCATTTCACATGAAACTGCATTCAACAGACACTAAAACACGCCCCTGGGAATGTAATATCACATGATGTAGATAATGAAGTGAAAACGGAGTGATGACGAGGTGGGACGAAGAGCCCGAAAGATCTTAGTTTACACAACTTAAGTGGAGATCGGTTATAGAAATCCAGTTAAGAGAAATGTTGGGAAAATATTGGCAATTAGTCGCATAGACGCATTATTTGAATTTTGAATTTTGGATTTTAATTGAGTTGAATTTTGAATTTTAAATTTTAATTGAAATGAATTGAATTTAAAACAACCAATAGTCGAATGAATGTTCATTAAATGAAACGACGAATCAATGAATTTATGAATCCATTAATCAATGGATCAATGTTTCGACGAATCAACAAATCAGAGAATCAATGAATCAATAAATGAATGAATTAATGAGTCAATGAATCAATAAACCAATGAATCAGTGAGCCAATGAATCAATAAAACAACGAGTCAACGAATCAATGAATCAATTAATCAGTGTATCAATGAATCAATAAATCAATGAATCAATGATTCGACAAATCAATGAGTTAACGAATTAATGAATAAATAAACCAATGAATCAATAAATCAATGAATAAATAAATCAATGAATCAATAAATCAATGAATTAGTAAGTCAATGAATCAATGAATCAATAAGTCAATGAATTAATAAATCAATGAATCAATAAGTCAATGAACGAATGAATTAATGAATTAGTGAATTAATGAATTAATGAATTAGTGAATTAATGAATTAATGAATCAATGAATCAAAGAATAAATGAATTAATGAATCAAAAAATCAATGAATCAATGAATCAGTGAATCCATAAATCAGTGAATCAATGAATCAATAAACCAATGAATCAATAAATCAATGACTCAATGAATAAATGTATCAATGGATCAATGAACTAATGATTCAATGAATCAATAAATCAATTAATCAAAGAATCAAAGAATAAATGAATCAATAAATCAATGAACCAATGAATAAATAAATCAATGACTCAATGAATAAATGTATCAATGGATCAATGATTTAATGATTCAATGAATCAATAAATCAATGAGTTAGTGAATCAATGAAGCAATGAATCAATAAGTCACTCAATCAGTAAATCAATGAATCAATGATTAAATTAATCAATAATTCAATGAATCAGTGAATCAATGAATCAGTGAATTAATGATTAACTTAATCAATGAAACAATAAATCAATGAATCATTGAATCAGTGAAGCAATGAATCAATGAATCAATAAATCAATGAATCACGCAGTCAATGATTCAATAAATCAAAGACTAAGTTAATCAATAAATTAATGAATCCATGAATCAATGAATCAATGAGTCAATAAATCAATGAAACAATAAATCAATGATTAAGTTAATCAATAAGTCAATGAATCTATGTATTAATGAATCAATGAATTAATGAATCAATGATTCAACGAATCAATGAGTTAATGATTCAACGAATCAAGAAATCAATAAATACAGTTGGCAATAAATCAGCGTATAAATGTATTTTAGAATAATTGACGTATCAAATTGACAAATATTTGTGTTTGATGGAAGTCTTGCTATTCTTCCTCATTTCCCATTCTCTTTTCCCTCTTAGCTAGCCTTTCCCGTCTCTAATGGATTTCATTCAGTTTCAAACGACATATAATTGTCTATAATTTTAAAACCAAATGATTATCTCTTATATACTGCGGGGCGTGGCTGACTGTTTCATGTCATCCAAATACGAGAACAACAACAAAAACAAACCATAAATGACTATAGTTCGGAACAAAAACTTGACGACAAAATAGAATTTAATGACATCTAAGTACGAGGACGGCGATGGCCGGTGGTGGATCACAACTCTATTCAACTGAGTTCAATTGGAAGCGAAAAAAAAAATATAAAAATAACGAAAACCGCCGAGAACCAGGTGAAAAAACGTACATTCCGTGATTTTGACAAACGAAACTGAAAACAAAAACAAAGAAAAAAAATAAAAAATAAAAAAACGTTTGAACAACTTTGACTTTGAACAACTGTCATTTGAGGTAAAATTAATAACAATTTCTGTTAGCATTGCTATCGTTGCTGGATAATTATTTTGTTGCTGTAGCTGGTGTTCAATGAATGCTGTCATTACTTGTGGGTATGTACGCATATATGCACACTTGTGGACATCAACGGCCCTCCTCCTTCCCCTGCTCTGTTTCGGTGCCATTGTGGTAAAAAGCGCCAGCAATTTTCGACTTTTTCACGATTTCAGTTAAATAGAAAAAAAAAATCCGAGTTAGGCTTATTAAACGCTAAAATTTTAGTTGCAGTTGGTGACACATGAATATTCAATCACCAACAGCCAGCCACGGTACGAGCTTTAGTTTTTTCCCCTATTGCACATTGAGGCGAAATGTTAATTTTCGGAATTAAGCGATGGCTGTTATAACACTATTCTGCAAAACTCATAAACAAAGTTTACACTTTCGTCATTTTCGTATGATTAAAAACTAAAAACCTTTAAAATGTCCAGGAACTAATATTTCATTATTTCAGGATGGCAACTGCTAACGAATAATTTGAAGAAATTGAAGCCACTTTTGGCATACAAAGTTCGCGTGAGCTGATTTTAATGACATGAATCGTTTATCATTTAGATTGTATTGCGTATACTCGTACTTTAAATTGCTAATTTTATTCAATGCAATATAAATATAAATTTAAATTACTAATTTTACGCAATACAATATAAACAAAGAAGGCAAAGGCCAAAACAGAATTACCTTCAAAACACAACAAAAATTTTAAATCAATTTTTTTTTAACTTTGTGACATATTTGTTTTTGTGATTTACAGAATAATTTTGCATAATTACAAGCATTTATGTTGAATAAAATCGATAGAATACTGGTTAAAGATGCGATTTAAAATTTCTAAATATATTAGCACAAATATAATTGCGATATACTGTGATTTCAAATGCTTCCAAATCAATCAAACAAATTCTTTTCTTCCCATTAATGAGGTATGGAAGATCTTCTCACATTCAGTGAGCTTCTATTTTTAGACTCACTTAACGGGAGCTACATTTTAACGATGATTTCGAACGTGACAGTTTAAGAAATATTTGCCAGACCTGCCGATTACGTGGTCACTCGAATTGTGCGTCAGACATATCGAGGATACTGCCGCTCAAATAATGATATGTGGATGTATGCGGGATTGAACCCGTAACCATGCGAATTATCGCGCCACAATCAGTCGGAATACTAGTTAAAGATACGCTTATAATAAACGCAATATATTAGCACAAATATGGTGTACTGTACTTTTTATGGTACTTTACCATCCTTTAAATATGTAATACCATCCCTAAGATAAATTTCACTCAATTTATAAGTGAATATGAATATTATGCATGAATATGTCTATGCTAATTTTTGAGAATGTGAAATTAGGACATAAGAAAATAGGATTAAGAATATATAAGCAGACGAAATTTGGAAATAAAATCAGTTATTAAGCATACTTTAGCCGATACAATTGGCTTGGCTATTTAATTGCAATATTAGCTCGCTAGACGACGCTTTGATTTGAAAGAGCTGGTAAAAGCAAAGTAGGCAGGGCTTATATCTTTAAACAAAAATACTTTTGTGCTGTACCCATCACAATAGTATTACCATCCTCCTTTATCCTAATAGGTAGTCTGAAATATAACTTCGGTATACTGCATTCAAATCACTTGACGTTATTTCAAAAGGGGGACTCGTTAAATGTGGATACTCGAATAATAAATTTATGTCTCCCCTATTGCTACTACTACAAATATTTATCAGAGACTCTTTAAAGTAAAAATATGTCCGTCCGTCGGCATATCTCTCTAAAGTATGCATTATAGATGATAGAGGGCGAATCGCTTGGACAAGAAAGCTGGAATTGTTTATAAAAATATCGGCCCAGAAAGGTCAAACTTGCCCGAGTGTTGCTTAAATTTGTTCAAATATTGTATCATCTAATTGCAAAATTGATAGGAATGTACTTATTATGGAAGAGCATATATGCCGGTAAGGGCCATCCTAATTTATACACCTTTTTTTTACAACAACGCCCCAATCGTGGGCATGGTTACTGAAAGATTCTAAAAAAATATATAGTTTTACTGGTATTATGGTACATTATTATAAGGGCATTTGCGAGGCGTCCTTTTATCTAACAGTAAGTAAATTGTCGATGACATAGGGTGGGGCATGAATCATGCTGCTTTCAACTGCAACTACACACATAGCCAGACCGGTTATAGCAGAGCTCCAACGAAAATTCGTAAGCAAATTAATATCCAGAAACTCCACTTTCCCCTGGCCCCCAAAGTCACCTGACCTGACTGCACCAGACTTTTTTGTATGGGGCTATTTCAAGCAGAAAATGTACAAAACAGAATCAAAGAAATTTGACTGAGTTGAAGCGGTCCATTAAAATCATAATTGGAGCAATCCCACAATGAATAATTTTCTGATCAGGTGTTGCATATGCGTGGATGAGCATTGCGATCATTTCCGGTCTATCATCTTAAAAACCAATTATTTATTATATATAAAATAAAATTGAAAATTAAAAAGTAAAGTAAATACATTGTAGCACAATTAGTGCGCCAACCTATATTATGGCCCGTCGGTATCACAAATTGGCACACTGGGGAAAAATTTGCTCTTGCGAGAACTACATCTATATTTCGAAAAATAGAATTTTTTAACATTTCACCACTTTTTCGTTAATTAATAGCAAGGGGTAGTAGAAAATAGGAGAACTCAGCAGATTGATGTGAAATGCTAAGAAAAAAATATGATTTTTCACTAGAAAATTATGATATATCGCCATGTTATGCATGGCAAGAAATTGTTATTGACCCGCCTACTTATCTGATGATAAGTCAGTAAGTCATTGCCTCAGTATGGAAAAACTTGCATTGCATTCGAAAGCCTTTGAAGAGACTTTTTGAAATTTTTCCCTTATTATCTTAAACTCTGTTCTCCAATTGAAAGTGATATGCAGTAGAATGAAAAGTGTCTATGAAGACACATCTATATATAAAAGAAGAAGATTTTTCTATATGAAAATTGTCTGTGAAGAGATTTTGAAAAGTGTCTATGAAGGCTTTCCTATATGGAAAGTGTGTAAGAATAAGCTTTTCGGTATAAAGTTTGTCTATACGAGAGCTGTCAAAAAACTTGTCGACCTAACAAAGAAGACACAAAAAAGTTAAGAAAAATTATCTTTATTTTTCAACATAATCTCCTTTTAGCTTCATACACTTTTTCCAAAGAAATTCAATAGCTTTTATACCCTGTGTATTGTAAGAACCCCTTGAAATAGCTATCAACCGCAGACTTCACCTCTTTAACCGAGCCATTTTTCAAGTTTGGAAATAGAATAGTCTGGAAATAGAATAGTTTGGAAATAGAATAGTTTTGGTTAGCTAAATCTTGCGAATATGGTGCGAGATGAAGCAATTCCAACTTTAATTCATTAATTTTGGCCATCGCAATACCAGATGTGTGAACTGAATTGTCTTGATGAAACAGCAGTTCCTTTTTCGCCGAATGCGGTCTTTCTTCCATAATTTCATCACCTAAACGCTGCAATAAACTAGCATAATATTCGCCGTTGATGGTTTTTTTCTTTCTGAAAATAATTAGTAAAAATAATCTCAAGCAGATCCCAAAAAACAGACTCCATGACCTTGCCGGCAGATAGAACTGTCTCAGCCCTCTTTGGACACGACTTTCCCATTCCACTTCACTGCTTTGGCTGTTTCTTTGTCTCAAGTATTAAGTGGTGAATCCATGTTTCATCCATGGTTACAAATCGTTGAAAAAATTCGGCTTTATTGCGTTGAAACATCGCAAAAACTGAACCTTCTACTGTTTTTGCTCTATTGAAAGCAAGCGCGGCACCCATCTTGCGCACAGCTTTCTTATCTTTAAATCTTTGGTCAATATACGATGTATAGCACTTTTTGGAATGCTTATCACTTGAGCTAGCTCACGCACCTTCAGTCGACGATCATCCAAAACCATTTTATAGATTTTCTTAACCGTGTCTGACATGAATACTTCAATGAGAGACCACTACTGTGTTCGGCAGCTCGTACGGCCTCGTCTAAACTTTGCTACTCAATATTTTACAGTCGTAAATGAAGGAGTAGACTCCCCCAGAGTAGAATCTAGCTCGGCTTTAATTTTGGTGGCACTGAGACCTTTCAAATGGAAATAATGAATTACGAGGAGTGTTCAAAAAATAAGGGCTCTTTCGCGAATTACGTACATTCGACTTTCGATTATTCATTTTGTTTTTTATGTTTTATGTCGAAGATATGTTGACGGTTTTATCCATATAGCATGCTTATTTTGTTTGTGAGAGGCATAAATAAGACAAGTGTTGTACGGGTTCGCATTGCGATTTTCTGCTATCGAAAAAATGGATCAAACAAGTTGCATTAAATTTTGTGTAAAAAATTAAATTATGTGCCCAAAAACACTTGAAATGTTGACAGTGGCATGCGGTGGGAGTATTCCGAGTCAAAAAAATGTTTACAAGTGGAGCAAGCTTTTCACAGAAGGTCGAGAAGATGTAAATGACGACGTTCGCTCTGAACGCTCCAACACATCAACAACCGATGAAAATGTTGAGAAAGTGAAGAAAATTGTAATGGAGAGTCATCGAACCACAATTGGAGAAGTTGCTGAGGATGTCGGCATATCGGTTGGCTCATGTCATGCAATCTTTTCGGGAATTTTGGTCATGAAGCGTGTGGCAGCGAAGTTCGTTCCAAAATTGCTGAATTTTGACTAAAAACAACGTCGCATGAGCATCGCTTAGGAATTGTTGAATGACGTCAACGGTGATCCAGATTTGCTTAAAAGGGTTATAACTGGTGACGAATCATTGGTATATGACATGGCTTATGACATCGAAACCAAAGCCCAATCGTCCTAATGAACGAGTCCAGGAAAGCCAAGACCAAAAAAAGTACGCCAAGTTCGATCAAGGTTTTGCTCACTGTTTTTACCACAAGATCGTACGGTAAATAAGGTGTAGTACCTTTAAGTTATGCGCGGTTTGCGTGAAGCAATACGAAAAAAACGCCCGGAATTGTGGAACAAAATTCATGGCTTTGACATCATGATAATGCACCTGCTCACTCATCTTTGTTTGATTAATTTTGGCCATCGCAATAGCGGATGTGTGATGAAATAACACTTTCTTTTTCGTCAAATTCGACCTTTCTTCCATAATTTCATCACCTAAACGCTGCAATAAATTAGCATACATATAATATTCTCCGTTGATGGTTATTTGGCCAAAAACACAACCGTTATCATGCTTCAGTCATCGTATTCACCAAATTTGGCGCCCTGCGACTTTTTCCTGTTGCCAAGATTGAAGAGACCCATGAAAGGACGGCGTTTTGCGACGATTGAGAAGATAAAAACCGAATCGCTGGGAGAGCTCAAGAACAAACCAAAAATGGATATCAGAACTGCTTTGAGGATTGGAAAAAACGCTGGCACAAATTTATTATATCTGAGGGTGACTACTTTGAAGGAGATAAAATAGAAATTAGTGAATAAATAACTATTTTTTGAGAAAAATGAAAGTTCACACCTCGTATATTATAATCAAAATATGTTTTTTTTTCATTTTGCAGAAGATGATTTCTTTATCACATGATTACATTGGGCGAGTATAATCAAACTGAATATTTATATAGTTTACTGTAGGCCCTTTCGTCTCTTTCTAAATCGTTTAGAAGGCGTCTTAAGATATATGTATGGTGACATGATCCAATGTTCTACAAATAAACTGAGCAACGAAATTGTAACCATTTGTCTGGAATTACATGTCCTTTTTGAATAACAATTTCACATAATAATTTCACAAAATTGCATCTCAATATCATTGTTTTGACATAAAATATTCTACAAATATATTGCGGAAGTCTTTCAATTTTGTTAATATCCTTTTCCCCCTGACTACTTGTGGTACTGTGCATGACTGGAGATTCATTATGTTGTAAAACATTGAGTTCTGAGTATTCTGAAGTCAGTCAGTCAGGCCAAAGACTTTTAATTTAATTTATTATTATTATTATTATTTATTTATTCGGGATTGTAAGTCTTAACGCAGAGTTAATTAAATTACAATATTACATCATTTCTTCTCCACATATTCAATAACAAATACATTATACGACTTTACAATACTAATGTTAGAAAAATGTTGTTTAACTTAATAGCAGAAA
>JAHXMU010000039.1:1959225-1983061 GCA_019455685.1 Philornis downsi | reverse complement strand
TTTTAATCTATTTTTTAAATATGCACGTTCTATTGCGCCACCCTGTACTTCACTTATTAGTATTTTTCACTTTGCATGTTTTTTGTCCTAAAATGCGGAATTATAACTTTAATTGGAATTTACAGCTACTCCATAATATAACGAAAAATTTAATAACTACCAGTACGAAAAATCTTCCTAAACTCCGTTATCAGTTTCTTACATAATGTTGTACATTTTCTTCCACTGTTTCCTTTGACAATGGTCTAATGAGCTCTCCAACTTGGTTTTGTCATTTGTTATTGTTCTATGGAAATCATTTACAATTGAACTGAAAAAAAGCAGCAAACGAAACTTAAATTGAATTTTCATACTAGAAAAAAAAAAAACACTGAGGACGTTTGGAGTTGAGTGTTTTTTTGTTGTTTTTTTTTCATTTTTTCAAGTTCAAATTACATTTCGAGCGACCAACCAACCAACTATCCAACAAAGCGATCGACATAGTTTCATATAGAATAACATTTCGGTTTTGTGAGATGCATTCATTGTGTTGTTGTAGCCAATACTGGCGCTGTTGTTGTTGCTCCGCACGATGTTGTTGTAAATGTAAGGCTTACGTAATCCCACCCGGGCCCCATCTAGTGCAGAGTTGTTAATACTGCTCTTCTGTCGAACGCCGACTTGTGTCATTAAAATAACTCACAACATTCGATTTTGCACTTTTTAACACACAGAAACAAAAAAAAAAAAAAACGCCAGAGAAAACAGCACAAAACAACAACAACAACAACAGCAGCAAATAGCTAAAAACTAAACCAAATTGTCGTCAATCTAACCAAGTACATGGACAGACAGTGGAATGGACGGAGGGGCAGACCGAGAGTCACACACAACCAACCACCATTTCCAGCTCAACTTGAATGTTCGTACGAAAAAAGCAAATATTTGCGGTTTCGAACATGCCTTAATAGTGCACAATTTTCAGAAATAGAAGCGACAAAACGTTAATGAAACAACAACGAAAATCGTTTGTTTAAATGCCATTTGTTCTATACGTGCTGATCGCAACAAATGAACGAACAAACACCTCTTCATGGATAGACTGGCTGACTGACTGACTGACGGAGCGGCTAATTGACGCGTTAGTGGAACTCGTGTCTGCCGCTGTTGCTGCCCGTTGTGATGGCATAATTTACAAAGGCTTTGTCGACGTTTTGACACTTGGCCAAAGTACATGCACTCGCTCATTACTACTCTATCGGCTGCTAAACCCATCTAAATTCTCACACCTTGAATGATGGGAAACCGAAACTTGCAAGTAGTAGGCATTCTTTATATTGATGACAGGCAATCTTCGTCAGCGATCAAAAGCATTTGGGTCATTCTATTCAAGATGGACCACAAAAGTTTCACCTCTAAGTGAATGAGGGGTGCATGAGAAATATAAATAATTTTCAAATAAAAAAAAATAATATTAATTGAATAATTCACATACAGAAGAAATGAGATTTCCAGCGCAGGGGATAGTACAACTTCATACTGATAGTTTTACTTATTTTAAATCAGAGCTTTCTTATAGGAACACATCTTTATCGCAAGTTTTAATCTTTGTCCAGGAGGTAAGAAATGTTCCATTGCTCCCTCTGGAAGGGGCGCATTTCGCATGTAAAAAAGGAAATATTTTCCATATTATATATTTTCAATAATTATGTTTCAAAATAGTTAATATTTTGCAAGACAAATAAACAACTAAATATTCCTATTGCAGACATTAAGCGTCCATTTCTTCAAAACTCACAAACCCCACTAATTTATGCCCAGAGAGTGGTTTGACATGTTTTGGCTTCCTAGATGATAATGTGCTGCTGGCTATATGAGCTGTAACCGCATTACAATATAGGGCATTCCGAAAATTATCAGTACATATTCATTCAGAGTTTCTGCGCTGTGCGGCAACACAGGTGGGACAACACAGTTTATTTTTTGTTCGTCGAGAGAAGACCTTTACACTAAATTTAGTAGCAGTCTCTGGAGAGACTACATTTGTTTTAACGATGGGGAAACCGAGTTAGGTAAAATCAACCACTACCTGCCAATCAATTGTACCTGCCAATGTTTAGGCAGCATCACAAAGTGTCAAAATCTGTGACAACCGAAACCAACAACTCAACTTTGCCCTCATTTACCGCCTAATATACATTTGTTGGCTCTTCTTCAAAGCCTGAGAAAGCTGCAGTAATATTTCAAAGACTTCAACCAATGTGTTATATATACATATCAACAGCGTAGGAAAGCAACATTTGATCTTTATTGATGACGTAATAAAAACGACTAGCGGTTCCAACTGCAGCTTTCCTCATAATCATCCCCAAAAGTATGTTGAAGAAATCGCACTGTAAGACGCCATCGTGCCGAAAAATCCGCTTGGAGTAAAGTAGCTTAGATTTGGATCAGATTTTTGTCTATCTATATTGAAGACTTGGTGGCGGTCAGTTCATTCTATGAAGACCTATAAACTTCGCATGTATACCGAACTTTGACATGACTTTGTCATTTTGGACTGTCTAGCTTAGGCACTTCTTCTTCTACTTCTTAGGTGGAGCCTGAAAAAGACATCGTTATCTATTATACGTCGCCCGTAGAAAATAATTCCATGCGCTTCAATCTTCTGCGCTTCTTCTCCAATTCGTCATACCAAGTTTCGATAGTGTTTCAAAAGCCTGATCCTTCCAACGGAATTTTAGTCGCGCTCTTTTGCGCCGTCCTTCGAGTTCGTTGTCGAAAACTTTCTGTGCTGGAGCATTTGGGTCCATCCGCACAACATGACTTAGCCAACGCAATCGGTATATATTAATGCGTGTGACCACGCCGATGTCGGCATATAGCTCATACAGCTCATTGTTCATGCGATGCCGATATTCTCCGTTAACGATGATGAGTTCATATATTTTCTGGATTATTTTCCTCTCGAAAACTGCCAGTACTGATTCATCCGCTTGCGTCGTAACCCAGGATTCTGGGCCAAGATAGGTAGATCCAACGTCTGGCTTAAGCACACTTTCCTATTGATTTTGGTATAAAAATTCCCCAGAATAACTTTAGGGCTTTATTTATAATAATACATTTGAGAGTTTGAAAAATAGTTTTACCATGAAAATGTTATTATTAAATCTTCAATAATTATTCATGAATGTTATGTTTTCTAGAGGCGTTATTGTTCCTTTGCTGTTGCCTAGGGTTATCCATTTAGTGGGTTCAAAACCGCCGGTCTTGCAAGGTTGTCAGATGTTAAATACCCTTCATCTGAAGTGTTATTTATTTAGTGAAAGTTTGCCATTTGCAAATATGGATCGTTTAACAACTGAAGAACGCGTAAAAATAGTTGAAACTTAGTACAAATGTGGTGATTTATGTTTATGCCCTACGTGCGGGACCCACTGTACAGTGACGATTTTGAACGTCAGTTTAAGAAGCTTTTGCTGATTGTCGATTGATTGGTTACAAGATGTGTTTAATAGCACACCAAGGTGATCGGCGCTCGAAGAAATACAGGTAGCTGTATTGGGTCTCAAATCCATGATCAAAATCTTTGAAAGACGCTTACATTAACCATCGCGAACTAACGATAACTGTAATTCCCAAAAAAGGGGGAAAGATAAATCTGACATTTTAAATACTCTTAAATTCAGTCCATATATTATCACAGTGCATGTTCAAATTAAACACAGTGAATTAAGACGGTTACAATCATGTACAGGGTGACGCACGAATCGTGCTACGGTGTAACAGCAGTGGGGACCGTTATTTAAAGATGTTGAAGGAGTTTTTTTAACCAAAACTGCACCGAGACGTATTCGTTTCAACAGCATTTGGATGGATCAATTGCACACGTAGCCAGAGCGGTTACGGCGGAGTTCCAACGAAAATCCCCAAAAATAACATCGAGAAACTCCACTTTCTGTTGGCCCCCAAAGCCAACTGACCTAACTGCACCAGACTTTTTTATGGGGTTATGTCAAGCAAGATGTGTACAAAGCGAAAGCAAAGGATTTAACTGAATTGAAATAGTCCATTAAGGCAGTAATTGAAGCGACCCCGCAATGAATAGTTTTCTGATCAGGTGTCGCATATGTGTGAATGAGCATGGAGGTCATTTACGACCTATCATCTTCAAAACCAATTAGTTGTATAAAATAAAATTGAATTTTCTATACAACAAAAACAAAAATGAAATGAAATGAAACATTGAATGAAAACAAGTTGTTTGAATTTATTTTTGTAGTGCTATTGGTGCATCACCTTGTAGTTTAGTTAATTCAATCTAGCCCATTCATTGGCTTCCTTGCAATTTTGTTAAATAGAAGAGAAAAATGACAAGATCTGCATATGCGGTTTCTAGAGAATTTTATTTAGTTGAAAAGTAACAAAACGTACAGTAAGTTTTGTTTCTTTTCAAATAAATTTAAAACAAATTTGAAAATGAAATGGAAATGAATTGAAAATTCTATATAGAAATACATTATTTGAAATGTGGTCAAGCTTTGCCCTTTTTGTTGACTCATCTTTGCATTGACTTTACAACTAACTTAATTATCACAACACTTGTTTTAGTTTGAAATAGTTGATAAGAAATAGTTCAACTTAACATAGTCAAACATATTTGTCAGCCACAGTCAGCTAACTTGTAACTAATCAATATTTATATATAATTCAGTTCTTACTCAGTGCACAAATATAGCATAGTTGTTGCGTTTTGTTTTAGGTTTCGGCTTGAACGTTTTATGCGCCGTCGCCATTCACTCGGTCACTCACGGCAAGTGACTAATGCTCACATGTTTTTGCGATTTGTTTGTTGAACTTGTTCTTTGCTTCCTGCGATAATGCCCACTAATGCTAACTACAAGAAAAATCGTTTTAGTGTTTCTTGTTGTTTATCTACGTATCTCTGTGAATGACTTTGCTTATTGCCATTTGCTTATTTAATTACAACATCACGTATCTGGTCAATGTTTTATAATTGTTATCAATGTTTGCGAAATGCAATTCAAGAGTGTTCACTTGAACACCTTTCCCAATTACTGCACGTGGGTCCATCAGCAGGCACCATTGACGTGTTGCGCAATCAGAAGTTGCTGGCAGTTCTTGGAATCGTTGGAAATTATTGTGAGCAATGAGTAATCCTATTTGAAACTAAGTATTACAATTTCGTGATTTATTGTGCTCAAAGATCGCAAATGTGAGATGGCATGCAAATATATAAATAAAAGGAATATTAAGAAACAAAAAAAAAAAAAAAAAAAAAATTATGAAGAATATACTATGTATGTATATTCCAGGGACCTTCACCAAAGTTCAGTTCAGTTTCGTTTAAGTTTTCATATCTCATTTAATTTAATTTCATTTATCTGAGTCTATGGAACAAAATTTCCTTACAGATTAATAATGGCAAAACAATAATATTTTATATTATACAGGGTGGCGCAATAGAACGTGCATATTTAAAAAATAGATTAAAAAATAAATACAAAAGGTATGGTTAAAATAAATCTAAGGCATTGTAAAGTAATAAATGGAGTTTATTTTTTAAAAATAACATCATCTAAATGGTGACCCTCTCTACGACGGCACTCCTCTAACCGCAAACGAAAATTATTGAAAACTTTCTTCAGTAATACTGGTGTAATGGCTGCCATTTCACCACAGATATTCTCCTTGAGCTGAACGATGTTTCTTGGATTATTACTGTAGACTTTGTGTTTGAGGTATCCCCACAAAAAAAAAAAGTCAAGAGGCGTCAAGTCTGGACTACGTGGGGGCCATGGGATATCACCTCTTTTCGAAATCAGTCTGCCAGGGAACATCTGCTTCACCACCACCATGGAGCCATTTGATGTGTGACAGGTAGCTCCATCTTGTTGGAACCAAGTCCTGGAATTCACTATTCTTGAACTTTCAATTTCTGGAGCCAAAAATCCGTCCAACATCTCAACATAGCGTTCCGTATTAACCGTGACGTTTTGGCTCCGCGCATTTTCGAAGAAAAAAGGACCAATTATTCCTCTGCCCATGCTGTCACTTTAGGATTATGCAATGGTTTCTGGTGTTTGATTTTGGGATTTTCACTGTTCCAGTAACGACAATTTCGACGGTTTACGAACCCATTCATAAGGAAATGAGCCTCGTCAGAGAAAAGGATATTGTCAAAATTGGAAAATCGATTAAGCATTTCATTAGCAAATGCGAGCCTTGCTATGAAGTCAGACTCTTTCAATTCTTGTGTTAATTGCAGCTTATATGGATGCAGTTTAAGATCCAATGTTAAATCTCTTGCGAGTCGACATTTGTTGATTTCCTCTTACTAACTCCATAACTCTCTCAACATTGTCTTCGATCCTAGATGTTCTTGGGCGACCATTTGCTTGTGGTTTAAATGTTGAACCGGTCTCTTTAAAACGCTCAGTCCGCCAACCCAACGATGTAGGCGTCCCCCAGCCCACGCCTTTTCTACCCCGCAAAAAAGATGATGCAATATGCACGTTCTATTGCGCCACCCTGTATATATAGGGTGATGTTTTAAGATTTAAGTTTTTCAGGTTGGTAGTACTGGTTGTTTTAGTGAAAAGTGTACAATATACTCTGCCATTTCATCATGGAATGATGAATGACCTAGCACAACGTCTAATTTTTGGTGAATGGGCCTTACAAAAGTTCAATAAAAATCCGCTGTTTTATCGAAAAATTGTGTTCAGCGATCAGGCTCATTTCTTGCTAAACAGATACGTAAACAAGCAAAACTATCGCGTCTGGAGTGATGAACAGCCACATGCCATACAAGAATTACCGATGCATCCTGAAAAAACGACAGTTTGGTGTGGTTTATGCGTTGGTGGCATCATCGGTCCATTTTTCTTTAAAGACGACGGGGAAGAAACGTTATCGTCAGCGGCGAACGATATCGAGCCATGATACGCTATTTTTTTGGCCCAGTTGGCTGAGTTGAACTTGGTTGACATGTGGTTTCATCAGGACGGTGCAACATGCCACACTGCTCGTGAAACAATGCACATGTTGAGGGATGAATTTGGTGAGCAACTTATCTCTCGATTTGGCCCTGTGAATTGGCCCCCAAGATCTTGCGATTTAACGCTTCTTGAGTATTTCTTGTGGGGTTATGTCAAGTCGTTAGTCTATGTGGACAAGCCGAACACTACTGAAGCCTTACAGGATAACATACCACACGTTATTCGTGGAATACAGGCCGAAATGCTGGAAAAAGTGACGAAAAATTTTACCTTTCGAATGGACATTTTGAGACGGAACCGCGGACATGAAATTATCTTTAAAAATTAAATGGCAAAGACCAATTTATCGATTCCAATAACAAATTTTAATATATAATGAACATTTGAGTGTTTTATTCGACTTTATGAAAAAACTACGATTAAAAAACACTCTATATTATCTATAAATAATTTAAAATGGAATTATTTAATCTTAGAAATCTGTTAAAATATAATCGAAACAAATATTGCGAAGAGTCAAAGTCTATGAGTTGATTGGAATCTTGATTTAAGGCATATTCACTAACTTCATTAAGAATATAAAATCTACGATTCAGAATACGGTTTTTTACATAAGAAGTAAAGTGCCGAGGTATATCAAAAATGTGTGTTCGCCGGAGAGACGTAGGAGGAACGTAAAATGGAATCTGTGCCAAAACATTAGAACAGTCGATGCAACCACCGATTATATTAAAAACAATTAGCGCTCTCTGAAAGTTACGACGATATTCTAATGTCTGCAGCCCAAGCAGGGATGGAAAACTCGATTTTGAAAATGGTACTGAAGTTCGGCCAAAAGAGTAATTTTTTCAATAAAATGGTATTTTTTAATATTTTAATTTATTTAATAAGAATTCAAACATAACAAAAAAAAAATCCATAAGTACATATAATATAAAAAAATAAGGTTCATAAAAATTGTAGAGATCAAAAAAATTAAAGAATATTAAACATTTATAAAGGTACGTAACTTTGTAAGTTATTATTACAATAGTGTTCATAAAAAAATATTTATTATCTAAATATAATATAGGTATATTAAAATGTTAATATATGTACATCGTTTTTAATTTTAATATTTTATGACATCGCTTGAAATTTTGAAGTTATGGCAGCAACTGTCGGTTGATTTTAACAAATTCTTTGTTTGGATTAAATTTGAAACAGTTTGTACGTGAAGACGATTTCTTTCCTTGGTTTTAGTAGAATTTTGGATTGAAAAAATACGCTCGACATTCGCTGAAGAATGGGGTATTGATAAAATTGCAAAAGCTATGCGTGAAATGTCAGGAAACATCAACTCATTCATTTCATTTGTAATACTTCTAACATTTTTCCAAAAATTGCTCACATTTTCATTTTTTAAGTGTTTGAGATCTTGAACATCGGATAAAGCTCTGAATTGTGAATTTATTTTTTCAAAATTTGTCGCCGTAGGTTATCACATTCTCTTTTGAAATTTTCTATAGCGTACACACAGGCAAACATTTGTGGATGTGGACTAAGATTATGTAAATAAATTAAAAGTCCTTAAGTGCAAATAAATAGTAAGACGAACAACAAAAGGTACTAAATGACTCACGGGGGTACTACAGTATTTTTGCAAGTGAAAAAGTACTGAAAAAAATACTAAAGTACTAACTTTTCCATCACTGAGTCCAAGTAATAAGTATTTAGAATTGTATGTTGGGAGAGGTTTTTCAAATCTAAATGAAGAAAGAAACACACGCCGTACCAGTTCACGTTACGTGCAATATGAGTATTGAAATGAGGACACCAAATAATAGCGGCATATTCCAACTTAGATCTAACATATGATGTAAAAATGATTTTAAATGTATTGGGGTCAGAAAGTTCTAAATAATTCCTTTCAATGTGCGCAAGAACTTTATACGACTTGGGAATAACATATTTGATGTGCGGAATAAATGTCAATGCGGAATCTAATACAACACATATGTATGCAGATCCAGTTTCGAACAAGCCGATTTCAGAGAAAATTTTAAATCGGATTTCTGCAACGTGAAAAAGAAACATGAATACACTTATCCGTGTTCAATGAAAAGCACCAATTATTAAGACCGTCTATGACTTTTTGACGATCTGAGACATCATTAACTGCAGAAAATTTTGCAAATACTTTTAGATCATCCGCATAAGGCAAAAATTTTGACTTAGAAAAACAAGTTGATATGTCAGTAATAAATAGTGTGAATAAGAACGGCTCAAGTATACTTCCTTGTGGCACACCTGAAGTTTTAAAATAGTTAAAAAGGATTCAAACTCTTTAATAACAACTTTGCACTGCCTATCGGTTATGATTTTATCCAT
Organism: Philornis downsi; assembly: GCA_019455685.1. NCBI lineage: Eukaryota > Metazoa > Arthropoda > Insecta > Diptera > Muscidae > Philornis > Philornis downsi. Next base: position 1,973,690 of record JAHXMU010000039.1, on the reverse strand, counting down.
TTTAAAAATGTCGACTTTAATTTAAAATACAGTATATGATGCGATATCTTATCAAAGATACCTTGGAAAATACGATGTTGAACTATGCTGTGGAAAGTATGCCTCTTAGATGGACACTCCAGCAGCATAACGATCCGAAGCATACTTCTAAGTTTTTTTTTTTTTTTATTACAATCTGTTCTTGGACATTCAGCAATATTTACATTGACCTGCATACTATTTATGTACTAAAATTTTATTTTTATTCGGGAACACTTCCTTGAGTGTCACTACTGATATATTCGTCCTGAGTAGCCAGGTCCTGTGTGGTTCTCCTCCTTAGTCTGGTAAATAATGGCGTTTCGTTCATCAGATTCGGACTTCTTCCTCAATGAAGGGTGTTTTCAATTCTTTATGCAATTGCTTGTTTGAGAAGTATCTGGGTGCACCAGAAATGCTTCGCAGTACTTTGGATTGAAAGCGTTGCAATATTTCCAAGTTGGAGTTTGCTGCAGTCCCCCATAACTGGATTCCATATGTCCATACGGGCTTTACTTCTACTTCTAAGTTGGTAAATGATTGGTTCCAAGATAATAATGTAGCCCTTCTCGACTGGCTAAGTCAATCTCCGGACTTAAAAACCAAACGAAAATCTTTGGGGAGAGTTGAAACAAGGAATTGGAAAGAAATAAGGATCAGTTATGAAATTTTATTCAAAAAACTTGGTATGAAATACCAGTAGAAACCTGCGGGAAGCTTATTGCCACCATGCCAAAAAGCGTTAATAAAATAATTGAAAATAAAGGTGGATTTACCGGCTTTTAATGGAATTCAGTTAATTTAGCAGAAAAAACTTGGTTTTTTTCTGGTTTGCTTATTTTAACTAAATGTACTTACTATTTTGTCCAATGTTTTATTGATTAATTTCTACTTTTTGAAAAATATTGAATTTAATTTTTGGATTTTGTTATTGTTTTAGTATTCAAATAAATTTTCGTTTTCGAGCTTTAAAAAAAATATAAGGTGTACTTATTACTTTGACCATAGGTGTATCTATTATACGCCGCTCATAGAAAATAATTCCCAGCGCTTCGATCTTCTGCGCTTCTCCTCCAATTCGTCACACCAATTTTCGATAGTATTTCAAAAGCCTGGTCCTTCCAACAATGTCAAAATTACTCCATAGTAATCGTTTATGTACAAAACTCAATTTGTAAGCCATAGAAAATAATTCCAAGCGCTTCGATCTTCTGCACTTGTCCTCCAATTCGTCACACCAAGTTTCGTTAGTATTTCATAAGCCTGGTCCTTCCAACAATGTTAAAACTACTCCATAGTAATCGTTAATGCACAAAATGGATCTTGTAGAAATACGTGTGGTTTTCTGAGGAATTTCTTGCTTGTCTCTTAAAGTAGTCAACCACCATCAGAAAAAAAGAAAAAAAAAATGTGTGATATCAACAGTTGTTAATCAGGCATTAATTTCTATTTGTATCTTCCAAGCCCTAACGTTTAAAACATCGCCTGATATCCAAAGTGTTCATTTGTCTTTTAGCATGTACCGTGCGTACATTCGTACATACATATGTTCATGTTTACCCGTAATTATACATATGTTTTTTCCAAAAAAAAAAAAAAAATAATAAAAAACACTTTCTTGTTGTATCACTTTATCTAACCGCATAAGTGCCTATTTAACTTGGGGCGTTTTCCCGAGCTCTTCAGTACACAAAAATTTCGCCTCTTTTGACTTCTTGCATTGCGGCTCCAAAGAAATTCATTAACTCTGTTGCTGTCGTTGCTGCTACTACTGGTTTGTTGCTGTCATTGTCCAAAATTGGTTTCTCTTTCGTTTGGCTCCATTTGACAATTTGACAGTTGGATACAACTTTTATGGTTTCTACATCAACATTCTATATATGGTCATTTATAGCGTTTCAGTTGGTAATTTCGTAGGAAGCGGTTTCTTTTATTGGGTTGGTTGATTGCAACCACTATTGTGGTGAAGATGGTGTTGTCACGCGTTCCCGCTGTAGCATCTCAATTAGAGTAAAAACAAATAGATAGCAAAAAGTTTAAATGTCACAAATCGCAAATGAATTTGTCGAAAATAATTTCAATGCATATAATATTAATGGAAATGCATAAAACCAAGCTAGCCTGTGAAGTTAGTAATAAAGTATGATCTTAGCGCAAATTTATATTCGTAGAAATTATTTTTAATTTTGACCTTCATGAAGACCACAAAGTTAGATTAATCGATCTGACAGCAAGATTAAACAGTTGTAATTATAGATGACAGTTTTAAAATTCGAGAAAACAATACATTCTCCTAAAAATCTGTACATTACGACTCATTTACGACTTCATTTACGGCTTTAAAATATTAGGTAGCAGAACCAAAACAGGGCCATACCAGCTGCCAAGACGAACACCGTTGTGGTCGACCAATTGAGGTGTCCACGCCAGACACGGTTAAGAAAATTCACAAAATGGTATTAAATGATCGTCAGCTAGAGGTGCTTGACCTGACTGAAATGATAGGCATTTGCAAAAGTGTTATACATCGTATATTGACCGAAGATTTAAAGATGAGAAAGCCGGGCGCAAAATGAGTGCCGCGCTTGCTTTCAAAGGAACGAAAATAGTTATGTTTCAGTAGAGTGTTTGGCGATGTTTCACTGCAATAAAACCGGATTTTTGCGTCAATTAATAACCATGGATGAGACATGAGCCCACCACTTCACATCTGAGACAAAGGAACAGTCAAAGCAGTGAACTGGAATGAGAAAATCGTGTCAAAAGAAGGCGAAGATGGTTCCATCTGCGGGGAAGGAATGAACATATGCATGAGATTATTTTTATTGATTATCTTTAGAAAGGAAAAACCATCAACGGCGAAGATTATGCTAATTTATTGCAGCGTTTAGGTAATGAAATTATGAAAAAAGGCCAAATTTGGCGGAAAAGAAAGTGTTGTTTCATCAAGACAATGCTTTAATTCACACATTCACCATTCATGATGGCCAAAATTAACGAATTAAAGTTAGAAATGCTTCATTACTCTCCTTATTCACCAGATTTAGCTCCATCGGACTATTTTCAATTTCCAAACTTAAAAAATTGTCTCGGTGGTAAAAGATTTGGCAACAGTGAAGAGTTGAAGTCTGCGGTTGATGGCTATTTTAGGGAGTTTGACAGATCTTACTATAAACAGGATATGGAAGCTATTGAATATCGCTGGAAAAAAATTTATCGAGCTAAAAGGAGATTATATGGAAAAATAAAGAAAATATTTTCCAACTTTTTTGTGTCTTCATTGTTAGGTCGGCCAGTTTTCGGATCGCCATAGCCCTTTTGGTGTTTCCCTAAACAAATTGGATCATTTTTCCAAAATTCATATATTCCTTTTTTGGTATTGTGGAACGTATTTCCACATCAACGTCAACGATATTAATTAATTCAAACGTACAAAGTTGCTCTATTTATACTAAAATGACTTATTCTAGAAAATGCTACAGAGAACACATATTTACATAATAGGTGCAACAAAGGCAAAGATATTTACAGAATAGTGTTGTTTATCAATTCTAGAATGTTCTTATTTACATAACAAGTGAAAAGGAGATAACAATAGACTATATAATGGGAGTGAGAAATACAAACATAACTTTCTGTCGTAAACGTAATTCTAGAAAAGTCCTATTTACGTATGAAGAGAAGAGGTTACATAGAATATACACTTAGAGAAATTACACTTACATACTACACTTTGTAATTGTCTATGGATTAGTTTTATAACCCTTAACAAAATCTGGGAAACAAGCCACCAGCTGCTTTCTAATACTCCCATTATATTAGAGATATGAACCTAAATACATATATATATCCCATAAGAATATTTGTTCATGAGAGTTAAATTTAGTTTCGGTTTTGTCCATTGTTAACTCATTTCTGATTCATATTCGAAACAACAAATCCACTTCATACATTGGTTTGTTTCTTAATTGAAAAGAAACTAATTCAGTTTCTGTAACAAAACATAGTGAACATTTTATTTTATGCCAGAAACCTGAAATGAAAGCATGATGTTATGCAATTTCGTTTTTTGACCTAAATCAGAACTAAAATCTAAGTTAGTGTTGCCTCACGGTGGTAAAAAAGGCCAGGCATCAAATTGCGGGAGGTAAAAAGCTTTTTCAAATGTTCTGTCGTATTTACGAATTTTGAATTTAATTGAGAAATTTTGGAAGAAATAGGTTATCTATTTAGTGGTTTCAAAACAGCCGGTCTGGCAAGGTTGTTAGCTGTTAAATATCTGTCATCTGAAGTTTTATTTATGTTGTAAAAGGTTTATCATTTGCGAATATTGATCAAACGTGAACACTTTCCGTGCGTTACCGGTGATTCTGGTGATCATAATCGACCTACTGTGCAAGACATTGGTAAGATTATAAAGAAATTTGAAGAGACTAGAAGCGATATACGAGTATGTAGATGTACTCAGGTCTGTGCATTATCACAATGCCGAACTGCCGAAAATATCGCTCCTTTTAGTGAAATTGTGGCGGATAATTCGAATTTGTCGATTCCATGGCGTTCCCACCAATTGGGCCCATTTTGAATTATGGCGTATTTTGCGTTCAGATTTGCACCTCCATCTTCATATATAGAGCCCAACCGACACACCGAGTGGCTGACCACTCACAATGCCGTAGATATGCTAATTGGGTGCTACAGCAGTACTGAGTTTTTGAACAAAATTTCCTTCAGCGATGAAGCTCATTTCTCATTCGGTGGTTACGTCAACAAGCAAAAGAGATTGTGGGAAAGAATCCGGAAAAAGTGACTTTTGGAATTGGGCCATATTGTTTCGAAAGTGACACTATAGGAACCGTTATTATTCAGAGCGCTGTGGCCGTACGATAACCGACTTTTTTGGACCTATAATTGAAGATTATGAATTGCACAATATGTGGTTTCAACGAAACGGTACCGCGAGTCGCACAGCACGACCAATTTCGGCTTAATAGCATGATAAGTTACCAGAAAGCACCAAAATCATGCGATGTGACGCCGTTATACTTTTTTTTGTGGGAGTACGTCAAAGACCGTGTTAGCGCGGATATTCCCCAAACATTGAAGCATTTGAAAACCAGCATTCATCAAGTTATCTTCGAGATACCGCCCGAAATGTGCGAAAAAGTGGTCTACCTCAAAATAATCTACTACTGCTGCCAATCCAGTGGCAATCATTTAAATGACGTTGTATTTCGAAAATAATGGCAAGGTCGAAGCATTATAATGAGATAAAGCTTCACCGAAGTCATAGTTTTATGAGTGTTTTACCTAACTTTACTTTTGAAACCAAAATAAATGGATAACCTGTTATTATATTATGAAAATCACCTTCCTACAACGACTGTATTTCGTGCACTTAGAGCATCTTATGGTCCAAGAAAGGCCTGAAAACCAATTTTCATTCACATAGACAATATCGTAGTGAAGAAAGTATGGTGACAGTAGCTGGAAGTATACGTGAGGAATCGATCGGTTTGCCGTATGCAGCAACATGCCGCAAGATTCCTAAATTAAACGCTGCTTACCAGGAATTAATCTTACCAAATCTCGATAGATTATTTGGCTATGTAAAAGGTTTTTCGCTTTACATTCAATTTGAGGATTGTCTAATATCAGCAAATTTCCCACTATTGTGAATTTTAAATTTTTTATATTTTTTCTATTTTCAAACGTAACAAATGGTTTATTTTTATTACTATTGGGGTGTTCGGACAGTGCGTTTGTTAGTTAACCATACGTCACTTCTCATGACGTAGAGTTCCTTCAAACACTATCATAAAAAACAACTTGCCAAGAAATGGTTTGCAAGATTTTCTACGGGCGATTTCTCCGTAACTGATGCTCCCAAATAAAGACGACCAAAAGATGAGAGATGAGAAATTTTATTATTGTTAATCTCTGTGCAACAGCAAGGAAGTAGTTGAAATAATCCAAAAATCAGTCTCAACGGTTCACGGGGTCATAAGAAGCTCGGATTTGTGAGCAACCTCACTCTCACACCGATGCCTCACACTGCCTTGCAGACCACTTAGAAACTGTCAGAACTTGGGCGGGAAGTTTTGCTTTCCCACCGCACTTCCCAGACCTCGCTCCGTCCGACTATCACGTATTTTGCAGTCTGAACAAAAAAACATTGAATTGAACTCTTTTTTTCAGAAAAACCACCCAGTTTTATAAGAGAGGATTAAAAAAAGAGGTGGGAATAAGTTATTAAAAAAGGAGGAGATTATAAATAGTTTAAAATAATTGTTTTCTTGCATATACATTTGTAAATAAAAACCGAATGAATTTTCCGAACCACAATATAAATAAGATTTTTAATTTTGAATCGCTCCTTTTTTTATTGTTTTAAACTTCAGCGTTCACGTTAATAATAATCAAATTAGCTGTGAGGTGAAGTAAACATTTCCAAATTGAACTTGTTTTTAAGTATTTGGTTGATGTAACAGTCAACTCACTAATCATCCACAAGGATGACGCATTTCGAACGCCGTGACAAATCCATCTGCAGATCCCTTTGTGCCTAAATCGATTTTTGTTATTGTTGTTTGATTGGTAGTTATATGTAATTGTTATATTGGCATATAAACACAATATCTAAAAAATATTTTATATTATTATGCATCTTCAGCTTAACATGTCTTTTTTTAATTTCGTCATAAACATCATCGCAATCTCCCACTGTTCCTCACGAACAGAACTGTTGTCAACCCTCTTCAAGTGCAGCAACTCATTGTTTTTCCGCTACTCCTTGCAAACCTACGCAATCAATGTACCGTAAAAGTTCTTCTTAACTGGTTATCAGCTTCTGTATCTTCTTCCTTCTTCTCTTTTTTTTATAAAATTTTGTTGTTTTCGACAGCATACACCAGAAAAGGAGGAAAATCAACGAAAGGAATGAATTGAAATAAAAGATCGGACCGACCGAACGACCAGCCAGCAAAAGGAAAGGGTAATAAAGTTGTGAATTTAATATGTCCCAAAATGTTTTGTTGCCCTTCCAACTGCGGCGACACCACGAAATGTTGTTAACCTTGGTAACAATCGATGGACCGATGGCCAGCGGTTTTTTTTGCTACTTACGGCTAAGAAAAAAAAATTCCGCTTCTTCTTCTGGTTTTTGGATTTGCGGTGTGAACTAAATTAAATGAATGACGCTTTAATTGCATTATTTGTTTTAGTTGCTTTTAGCATCCTTGCAATGGGTTTCTGGAGGAACTAAAGCAGAATGAAGTCAAGCGGTTTTGCATGTGCAGTTAAATTCGCGATTCTGTAAAATAGTCTGTGAAGGAAGATTGTGAAAGTTTCGAAATAAAAATCAACATGCAGGGTGGCGCACGGATTGTGCTACAAACACATAAAACGGGAGCCAATGGGGACCGACACCAGACTTTTTTTTCATAAGGTTGACAAGAAGTATAGAAAACGAAATCAAGAAATTTGATTGAATTGAAGCAATCCATTATAACAATCGACTTCAGGCATGCTTCTTCTCTCTGCCAAAGTACCTTTGAAGTCACTGGTATGAAGTGAACTTCCCCCCGGTTAGGAGTGAGGTCTATCTAGACACCTCAGATAGACGAAGAACAGTGTTTCCCAAGTTCTCGCATTACCTTCAAGAGATCCTGAAGCATTGCAAGATCTCTAGAAACACATGTTCGGGCAACCACAGCCAGCACGATGCTCCCACAAGGGGTCCTACACCGCGACCAGGCAAGAACAAAATGTTCCTGGGGCCCCTGGTCTCCCGTGCTACCAGAAAATAAAAACCCTCTGGTCAGAGTTTCGCAAACAAATGCTGCTCCAGTTTCGCTACATCATACCTCGCATGGATCTGGTCGCCCACCGTACCCGTTTGCACGAAAAGTAAACATGCACCTGAAACAAGTTGCAGCTACATGCCTTCTCGCAATGCAAGCGTATACAAAATAGGGGAAGTGAAGGGGGATGCTGCTCCAACACACAACCACATGCATTGCACATTGCGCAACACACATGACAGTGTATCCTCACAGCAGAGCCCCCAATCCCCAACACCAATCCACATGTAAACATCCCCTGACGCTCCCTCCTACCAGCCACAGAGCATCCTCTCTTCACCCGGAAGTCTACTGCTTGACGCAGAACCTCCAAGTCAAGAGGGACAGCTCCCATCAAAACCTGCAGGGCATCTGTGGACACCGTTCTACACATAGGCATGCAAGCAAGCAGTATTACCCGTTGGCACGCCTGTACATATTAAACGGTATCCCCCAGAGGTCGTAATTGCCTCATACCACATTGACGACCCATATGTTGCACAGGCAACAAATAAGCCGCGATAGACTATATGTGCAGCACGCCTACAAAGCCCCCAATCCGTCCGTAGAATGCGCTTCTCCATGCCAACGGCACAGGTCAGCTTCCCCTCTAATTCCCTAATATGAGGAATAAAGTTCATCCTTTCACCTACAGTCACCCCTAAATACCTAATCTCCGTCACGAAACGTATACTACTGCCAGCGTATCTGACAGTAGGCTGTCTGCTGGCAGAAAGGTTCCCTTTCAGCAACATTGCACGCGGTGAAGTGAGTATGTCTAAAGTGAAATTTACTAAGGATTATTTCTGAAATCGTATCAGACCAAGCTGGGTACGAGTACATTGTTGGACTGGGCGGCCCCTGAACTCTTTCCAGTATTCCACCTATGGTTGCCAACCTCCCCCTAGTGACCTTTACAAGGTCTTTTAATTAACTTCAACTTCAGATGAGCACTTCATATCAATATATCATCTTCTACATATTATTTATTCCGGTAAATATGATATTTAGCAATAAAACTTCTTCTTCTTCTTAGGTGGCGACTGGAATAGGCACATTTATCTATTATACGCTGCACGTAAAAAATAATTCCAAGCGCTTCGATCTTCTACGCTTCTCCTCCAATTCGTTACACCATGTTTCGATAGTATTTTAAAAGCCTGGTCCTTCCAACAGAGTTTTGGTCGCTCTCTTCTGCGCCGTCCATCAAGTTTGTTGTAGAAAACTTTCCGTATCGGAGCATTTGGGTCCATCCGCACAACATGAGGCAGCCAAGGCAAGAAAACTATTCGAAAATAATTTTTCTTTTAATATTCTAACTAAGTGACGGTGTTGGTCGTTCTATATTTTCATTGATATATCACTGGTACAGTCTTATTCAACCGACTGTTGCAGCGAATTTGCTATAAACACGTTTCCGCTTTAATTGAATCTTTGTGCGCAAAATCTACAGTTCTTTTATAAGCAGCAGGTAATTTATGGTCAACTGATGGACAACAAGAAGTTTTAGGCTATGGAAATAAGTGTTTCTTATGACTGTTTTAAAGTTATAGGGTCTTATTAAAAGTAAATTATATGACTGCAAAACAACTTTAGTAAATTATAGTCTATATTATTTAATATTGGACAATACATTATATATTAAACAGTCCGACGAAATATGCCTAACCGGATGGATCTTCATGCATAGCTTTAGATGCTTAGTTCTGGGATCTAACAAAGCAGTTGAAAGTTGTTGTACAGTTAATATAATTTTACTATTAGAAATTGTAGGATCACATCGCTCATTTTCAATTCAATGGAAAGGCTTTGATGAGGACTGTTGAAAAAAGGGAACAATTTCTCGAATATTGTCGTTTCCTTAAGTGTCTACAGTTTCACAAAACAATTAATGAGTTCGAGTAGGCACATCACAGGGCACTGAAGATTGAGATTTTGACAAATGTGGAAATAGCCATCTGTCCAGTTATTACAATAATCGATTCTATAAGTTTTTAAATAACAACATTCTATAAGCTGTAATTAATGAGTGCTAATAGAGATGTGGTGTTAAAAGCTGAATTATGGACCCAATATCATATCACATTTACAAGATTGACAAATTCCAAAACGAAAGATAATTTAATATTATTATACTTGTTGTCATTTACACATAATTGACTTCTTGGTTTTTTATTTCTTACGAAGAAAGTTTAAAATATCGTAGACATTTTAATCTTGTCTGAATGCTCTGCTGTTTCATAATCGATCCCTGCGAAATTTATGCGTTATTGAAAGTAAGAAAACAAAAAACAAAAATACGGTCTAGAGTTTTGTAACATCATTTACATGGTTGTCATTGACGTTATTAACACATCTTGTTAACACTTTATGGAGCAAAAAGTAAAAAAAGGCAACGCAAAAAGCCATAAACAAAAGACAACTCTCGCTGCTAATGCAGCCTGTCAGCCAGCCACCAACAACGGCGGCATCACTGATGCCCTCATCGGTGGCAACGGAGGTGACGATGGCGGTCGTTGAGGTGACACCGCCGGGCGACTTGAGGTGGCTGCTGTTGCTGCTGCAGATGATGGTTCTGTAATTCGGAATTGTGTCGGTACGTAAATGGGCAAGTGAGTGAGTGAGTGTGTGAGTTTATGTCAATGAGCGTGTATTGTTGTTGTCAATGGCTATGAATCGCTTGAATGAGTAGCTACAAGTGTGTGCGTGCGTCTGGCATTAACACAAAAATTGTGGCTTATAAAACTTACAATTGCTGTTGCTGGTGTTGTTGTCAGTTGGCTGGATGCTAAATGTGCAAGTTGATTTTTTTTTTTATTTCAGTTGCAATCTGTTGTCGATATTTTTCTGTTTTTTGTTGTTCTCTTTTTTTTTTTTTGTATTTTTGTTGTTCAGAATCAATGACCATGAAAATAAATTAGAGCAAATTATTTTACAACTCAACAGCAACTGCAGCAACAAAGGCAGCAACAACAATCGCAATATTCGTATGCACATGGATGGACCACGAGAGCCATGTACTGGACACGATGGGAAATGTTACCGCAAGCATTTGATATCTCCCTGTGCTAAAAGTACATTTACATACAAACCGCCTTGTTGTTGGTTGCAATAAATCACAAATTCGCTGGAGCTTTTAGAATTCAATGGAGATGACACCACTTTCAGGTTTCTGTTGCACGATTAGACGTGTAGTGATGATGCGTTGTTATTATCACGCGGAGCGCCACGCAGAGCGCCTATTATTTTTTTTTAAATAAATTTTTTGTTATTTTTTTTTTAAATTTTGTTTTTTCTAAAATTTTTACAATTTTTATAAATTTTCAATGAAATTGAACTGCGAATTGCGTCTCGATCTATCACATTCTCCGGATTTGGTCCCTAGTGAATGTTTTCAGTTTCCAAACTTTTAGAAATGTCTCCAAGGGATGAGATTCGACAGAAATTTTTTGCATTTTTTAATCCCACAAACTAAAAAAACTTCTTACAAACTGGCAAAAAAAATATAACACTTTTAAAATGGGTTCAAATAAATTACATAAAAACTCCCGGTAAGTTTGAAAATAGCTTAGACTATACTTTTATAATTTTAAAATTTTCCGATTGAATACAAAACAAAATGTTTTATTTCTATCAGGGAGCGCAAATAACGGTTGAATTTTAACTAACAAAAATCACTAAGATGGAAAAACCGTACACATATACATGAAATATATGAAAAAGTTTTTAATTTGCTATCCATTTATTAGTTTCAAAGTCGCCGATCTGGCAAGGCTACCAGCTGTTAAATACCTGTCATCTGAAGTCTTATTTATTTAGTAAAAGGTTTGCCATTTATGAACATAACTCGTTTAACAACCAAAGAACATGAAAAAATTGTTCAAAATTTACTATAAAAGTGGTGATTCAATCGTGGGCTTTCAATCGAACAAAATTTTCTTCAGTGATAAAGCTCATTTTCTCATTCGGTGGTTACGTCAACAATCAAAATTGTCACTTATATGGTTCGGAGAATCCCGAAAATTAAAAAATATATATATATATATATATATATAAACAGAGGGTTTCATAAACTGAATCGGAATAAAAGCTTTTTCAAATTTCGTTTCCGGTGTATGAATCAAATTCAAAATTGTCTGTAATTTCGTTTCGGAAACAACAGTCAATACAATTTCGATTCGGCTGTTGTTCGACAGAATCGGAATTGTATACAATTTTGATTTGAATACTATTAACTGAAATCTATCGGTGACGGTCCCCGATTTATACAATCGTCTGTCTTCTACGTGGTGATATTAGGGAATTGGGCATATTAGGTATTGTTAGGGTTGCATATAAGTAGTTGGAAGGTGACGGAGATGTTGTCTTCAACAAGTAGGCTGGCCGAGGCACTTAACTTTCCAAGCAAATTATTTGGAAGGCGTCGAAGCTGGAAAGAGCGATAGGGATGAAGTCAGGCGGATTGTTTTGGTTTTGTTGCTGTTAGGGACTGGGGATAGTATTGCGGAGGTGCACAGCTATATGATGCATGTGATGTGTGTGTTGATATATGCGCTTGCATAGTTCAAGGGCATGTAGCTGCGACCTGTTGCAGGTGCATGACTGTGTCTCCTACAAGCTTATAAGATGTACGACCAGTTGCATGCGAAGTATAATGTAAGCAAAGATGAAGCAGCTTTTGTCTGCGAAGTTCTGACCAGAGGGTTTTATTTTCTGGTAGCACGGGAGATCAAGGACCAAAGAACAGTTTGTTTACTGTCTGATCGCGGCGTAGGACCCCATGTGGGATCATCGAGATGGACCACGTATCGTCAGTGCTCTCGCTTTATATCAAGTTCTCTCTTGTGTTGATGTAACACGCCCCCTTTTCTGTATGCGCTTGAACAGTACAAGGACATGTAGTTGAAGCCTGTTGCAGGTGCATGACTGTGTCTCGTACAAGTTTATAAAATGGATGACCAGTTCTATGGTGTGATGTAAGCGGAGATGAAGCAACTTTTATCTGCGTAGCCCTGACCAGAGGCTTTTCTTTTCTGGCAGCAAGGGAGATCAGGGGCTGCCAGATCAGTTTGTTCTTACCTGATCGCGGCGTAGGATTCCTTGTGGGAGCATCGTGCTGACTGTGGTTAATAGAACATGTGGTGTCAGTGCTCTTGCTTTCTCCTGATGTTAAATTGGAAAACTCTGCTCATCGTCGATTAGGTTGAGATGTCTAGATAGGCCTCAATTCCTACCGGGAGGAAGTTCACTTCATATCAGTGACTTTAAAGATATTTTGGGCTGAGAGAGAAAACAAGCCCTGAGGAAATTGTCCAAGGGAATATGTTTCTTATCCCAAAGGTGCTTAGACTAATCCTTTTGTTATTAGTCTGAGTTCCACAACGGGGCGCAAACTATCGCAAATGGAAATAAAAGCAATTCCAGGCTTTCCTAGCGAAACACAGGTTAAACTACCGCGAATGGATTTATTATATGATTTAATTTTTATTCGTACATATGACAGAGAGATAGCAATCCTAATCGTTACTTACTTGAGCTATCAAATCGGAAAAATTTAATTCAGCATATATTTATTACTCTGACGTAAAATTTTGGGGGGGGGGGGGGGAAAAATTTTAAATATTTTTTTGCTCTTAACTTTGCGATGCCAATATGTCAAAGAAAATTTCAAGCAATATGGTAACTATTTTAGTGTTGTACGTGAGCAATTACAACGACATTTCTGGCTGATACTAGGAAGTCATAAAATCTTTCTAATCTCCGTTAGCAAGAACATCTGTTTTAAGCAATAAATATTTCCTTATTCCAAAATTCGCTTAACATCTTCAATGTAATTCTCATTTAATATTCACGTTCGAACCGAAACCAGAACATTCTTTAGCTGTATGGCTTAACCTTGATATTTATTATGTAGAAGAGAGGCGACCCAACATGAATTCGATGGCGATATTTTAACACAAGACAACAACAACAATAACAACAAATTATGTTGGAAACAAGAACCCAAACTTAAATTTTAATGTCTTCTTAATGAAATCAATATCGGGCAAATAAAGAAACCAAAATAGTCAACATTTAAATTAATGAGGCAACGTTAATAAGACGACATCGAGAATACAAAAGCAGCAGCACCAGCAGCAGCAGCGGCAATCGGTCGATCGATTTTTTCTCTTAAACAAAATGCACAAATAGAGTAAAATGGGGAAGCGTAGAGTAGCAAATCAAGTCGCAAAAACAGACGGAGTTCTATACCACTCGTACACACATGCTTACACACTAGCACATGAAGCACTGCCAAATGAACCAGTCAGTCCACCGACAAAAGCGCTAAGAAGCCATCAGCTAAGCCGGCAATAACGATAACTAATGAAGATGACTATGTTGTGATGATGTTGACGATGCTTAAGAACGATGGACTGGCCAGCCAAGCGATGGACTGGTTTGCCAACCAAAACACCAGGAAGTTGATACTCATAGACCAGCCAATGAAAACCATCGTTCAGCACAGACCAACCGTCAACATGAGTGGGCATAAAATTGGTTAAAAAGCTACAGCAGTCCCTGCAAAAACAATGTGTTCTTGTTTATTGTTACGACTATCACATG
>JAHXMU010000039.1:1881521-1900105 GCA_019455685.1 Philornis downsi | reverse complement strand
TATATTCTTTTCACGAGGAAGAAATTCCTGTTGACGGAATTTCGGTCGCCCTCTTATGCATTGTCGAAGATGTTCTGTAGCGTTTTTGCCCATTTTTCTGTATTGCTGAAGAGTTTCTCCAACTTTTTTCCCATTCGCACAACATGAGCCAAACATCGCAATTGCTGTATTTTGATGCGCTTGACTACGTCGATGGTCGTCATACAGCTCATGGTTCACACAATGCCGGTGATACTCTCTGTTAGCAATGATGTGACAATATATTTTAAGGAATATTTTTCTCTCGAAGACTAACAAAAACTGATTCTTCCGCCAGCATCATAACACATTATTCTGCACTATACAGCAAGATAGACAGGCCTAGATATTACGAGGTGTGTCAAAAAATAAGGTGAATTTTCAAATTTCGCCTACATACAACTTTCGATTATTATTATTATTTTTTTTATGTTTGTACACTCGCGTCGAAGATATGTTGATAGTTTTATCCATTTAGCATGTTTAGTTTGTTTGTGAGAGGCATAAATAAGACAAATATTTTGCCTGTTCGGCAATTTTCTGCTATCGAAAAAAATGGACCAAAAAAGTTACAAATTTTGTGTAAAAAATGGAATTTAGTGCTCACAAACACTTGAAATGTTGACAGTGGCATGCGGTGAGAGTAGTCCGAGCCAAAAAAAAAATGTTTCCAAGTGGTACAAGCTTTTCACAGAAGGTCGAAAAGATCGCTCTGGACACCCCAGTACATCAACAACCGATGAAAATGTTAAGAAAGTGAAGAAAATTGTTATGAAAAATTGTCGAATCACAATTGGAGAAGTTGCTGAGGAACTCGGCATATCGGTTCACTCATGCCATGCAATCTTTTCGGATATTTTGGGCATGAAGCGTGTGGCAGCGAAATTCCTTCCAAAATTGCTGAATTTTGACCAAAAACAACGTCGCATGAGCATGAGCTCAGGAATTGTTGAATGACGTCAATGATGATTTGCAGATTTGCTTAAAAGGGTCATAGCTGGTGACGAATCATGGGTATATGGTTATGACATCGAAACCAAAGCCCAATCGTCCCAATGGAAGAGTCCAGGGAGCCAAGATCAAAAAAAGCAAGCCAAGTTCGATCAAATTTCAAGGTTTTGCTCACTGTTTTCTTCGATTAACATGTCGTAGTGCATCAGAAGTTCTTACCACAAGGTCGTACGGTAAATAAGGAGTATTACCTTGAAGTTATGCGTCATTTGCGTGAAGCAATACGAAAAATTGCCCCGAATTGTGGAAAAAAAATTCATGGCTTTTGCATCATGATAATGCACCTGCTCACTCATTTCTGCTTGTGAGAGATTATTTGGCCAAAAACAACACCGTTATCATGCCTCAGCCACCGTATTCACCAGATTTGGCCCCCTGCAAGTTTTTCCTGTTCCCAAGCTTGAAGAGACCCATGAAAGGACGACGTTTTGCGACGATTGAGGAGATAAAAACCGAATCGCAGAGAGGGAGCTCAAGGACATACCAAAAAGTGAATATTAGAACTACTCCGAGGATCGGAAAAAACGCTGGCACAAGTGTATTATATCTAAGGAGGACTACTTTGAAGGAGATAAAATAGAAATTGATGAATAAATAAATATTTTTTTAGAAAAATGAAAATTCCCCTTATTTTTTTAACATACATCGTATGTACAGTTTGTGAGTTCTATTCCAAGATATTGCAACAATTCAATCTTATTATTACATAGAAGTGAATTAATTGAATGGTGTTACAATCGATTTGGAAGTTAAAAAGGTTAAAGACCTTCATTTGCAAAACAAAAATAAATAGTAAAGCCAATATTAAGAGAAAATTATTATTCATAGAGTGATTATCTGCAAAGGGTGACCACTTATAGACACAAATTTTCAGTTTGATAACTGTCCCTTATTAAGTTATTTATAAATCGTTACATTCTCTTCTAACGGAAGAAGGAGAATAGAGAATCTTATTAAAATATTTATCATATAATCTTTTAAAATAATCGTTAACAAGTTCGGATCCTCTTTCCACACGTAGCACAGAAGTGCGGTAACTCCCTTATTTTTTGAAAATCATTTTTAATCATTTGTTTTCAAGAATTTGTATTTTTCGTAAGTGATTCTTTGCCGCGTTGTGTCATATAAAGGGTGTCCCAACAAGAACGCAAGATTTAAATTTGGCGCCATTCGAAGTGTCATTGTTTGACATTTGAACAATTGTTATTGTTTGCTAGTAGAAGGTACGAGGTTATTGAAAATGGAGCCCTACACGAATGAACAACGCATTCTCATTGTGAAATTGTTTTACCAAAATGGTGAAAGTTTTACGGCTACAGTTCGCAAATTGAGATCAATTTGGGGTCACAATAATGCTCCAAAAGAGTCAACTGTAAAGAGATTAATGGATAAATTTGCCAAAACTGGGTCTGTTAGTGCTGTAAAGACAACAACGCGCCTTCGAACAGGTCGATCGACCGAAAATGTCGCAGCTGTACGTGATGATGTCGCTCAAACTCCATCCATCTCAATTCGAAACCGAGCTCAGCAAATTGGTGTCTCCAAATCCACTATGCATCGAGTTTTGACTAAAGATTTGCATCTTCATGCATACAAAGTTCAATTGACTGAAGCCAGCTGACCATGACAGCGAAGGGAGTTCGTTAATTGAGTATTGGAGAGACAACATGAAAATGCTGATTTGGCCGATAAAATCATCTTCAGTGACGAGGCCCATTTCCATCTTGATGGCTTCGTCAATAGGCAGAATTGTCGCATTTGGGGTGGGGAAAATTCTCGAGTGATTCACGAGAAGCAAATGCATACTCAATGTGTCACTGTGTGGATTTTGGGCTGTAGGAATCATTGTACCTTTTTTTTATGAAAATGAGGCATGTCAAGCGCAAACAGTCAGTGGTATTCGGTATCGTGAAATGATAACCAGTTTTTTTGTGCCTAGAATTAAAGAAATGAATGTGGAGGGCATGTGGTTTCAACAAGACGGCGCCACATGTCATACAGCCAGAGAAACAATTCAATTGCTGCATCAGTCATTTCCCGGTCGTGTTATTTCGCATTTTGGAGACCAGAATTGGCCGTCTAGATCGTGCGAATTAACACCATTAGACTTTTTTCTTTTGGGTTTCTTTAAGTCGATGGTTTACGCGAATAAGACGACGACGACTCAAGTCTTAAAAGAGGAAATTGGACGCTGTATTAATGAAATACCGCAGCATTTATGCAAAACGGTCATTGGAAATTTCTTTAAATGATCGCGTGTGTGCTAGCAAAGCCGCGGCGGCCATTTTCCCGATGTGTTGTTGCGTTCTTGTTGGGACACCCTTTAGGTGAAGCGAAAGACATTATAGGACTTACAAAATACTTATAAATCCGATTCTAATTTTAAAGGCTTAGACGCGATCGTCTGTTTAAAAAGGACCATATTGCGCTAAATGAACGCAGTGCCTTCTCGCAAGAAATTGAATATGTTTCCAATTCTTTTCTAATCTTTACAACTGGTAAGCTATTTTGAAAAGTATTAAAAGTTTTTAAGTTTAGCGCCACGAGATGCAAGAATAAAAGCAGCCTTAGAATATAAAGTTAGCGAAAGGTATTTGACTTTAACAAAAACAAATTCCCCTGTATCCCTTGAATGAGATATAGGAAGGCTTCTCATGTCTTCTTAGTGAGTTTGCAAGCATTCTACAGGCTGACGCTCCAATAGTGTTACAATACACAATTCAAATAGCTTTACTTTTAATCAATACTAACCGACCCGGCAAACGTTGCTCTGCCTTCAAATTTTACTTTTATTGGAAATGTTTCAATGTTAAACAAAATTCTGTTTAAATACCGTTAGCAGGAGTAGAAATAATTGCTTTTTAATTTGTGGTTTGTATAGGAGGTACCACTCCCCATTGTCCAATCCCGCCCATATTTGCAGCAGCACTTAAGATATATACACCAAACCGATGTACCAAATTTTGTTCAAATACCGTAAGCAGGAGCAGAAATAATTGATTTTTAATTTTTTGTTTGTATGGGAGGTACCACGCCCCATTGTCCAATCCCGCCCATATTTGCAGTAGCACTTAAGATATGTACACCAAACCTACGCACCAAATTTTCTTCAAATACCGTAAGCAGGAGCAGAAATAATTGATTTTTAATTTTTTGTTTGTATGGGAGGTACCACGCCCCTTAGTCCAATTGGACCGAATTGTAAATCTAAACCATCCCGGGCACCACCCAGACGCATATACAAAAATTTATGCAAAGCGGTCCAGTCGTTCTAGAGTTTTAAGCATCGGATCAAACCACGATTCATTTTTATATATATAGATATTTCATTTTTATTTTTATTTTTTGTATTATTGTATTGGAAATTCAATTTTATTTTATATAACTAAATTGTTTTAAAGACGGTAGACCATAAATAATCTCCATGCTGATTCACGTATATGTGACACCTGATCAGAAAATTATTAACTGCGGGGTCGAGTCAATTATTGTTTTAATGAACTGCATCAATTCAGTCAAATTCCTTGGTTCCATTTTGTACACCTCTTGCTTGGCATAACCCCGTATGCCCTTTCCGTCAGGAAAGGGAGTTTCGAGATATTAATTGGTTTGGGAATTTTCGTTGGAATTTCACCATAACTGCTATGTTTGCAGTTGCTCCATCTTGCTGGAACCAAATATTGTTGAAACGGATACGTCTTAGGCTTAGTTCAGGGTGAAAAAAACTTTTTCAACATCTTTAAATAACGGTCGCCATTGACAGGTGACAATAGGACGATTCGTGCGCTACCGTGTAGTTTTACATTCACTGCAGTTTAAAGACTCCGAACATCACAGTTTGGGAAGCATTTACTAAACCTGTCGATTACTCGACCACTCGCAGTGCTTTCGTCAAACACACCGAAGTGGCTGCCATTCAAATAATGATGGGTGATTGGGCCACGATCATCTTAATAATAGCCGTGTATGCTAACCATCATACCAAGGCCGGAAATTATAATTTTAATTCCAGAAATTGGATTTTTAATTTTCCGTTCTCTTTTTTTGTTTTTGTCCTACAACTGCTTTATTGCAAATACCAGTAAATTGACAAAAAAAAAAGTCTAATTGCCAACACTATCATTTGTAAGCAAAATCGAATTTTTTTAATTGCCTGCAATTAGTAGTCGTAAATTCTCAAACTCCCAATTTTTGAACTAAATTTCAAAATGTGCCCCATATATGCAAAAAGTTGTTTTTATTCTTTCCCATCTTCCTTGGTCTTGTTAATATTTTGTATATTTTTTTTTATTTTACTCTTTGTTTATTCATCCTCATCTTGCATTCAACTGAAAAGTGTTGTATTTTGAAAAATTGTTTCTTTTAATTTGTTATATTCTAATACTACAATTTTTTTCGTTTGCAGTTTTATGTACACTCTTTAGTATTTGATAGTTATTGAAAATACGTACCCATATTGTTCCTTTCCTTTCTTTTCAGAACAACTTTGTGTTAGCAATATATTCTATATATTCATGGAGGAATAACATGACAGGCTTCAATATTGAAAATGATGACTGTGTTTCAAAATCACATACAGTTATTAAATATGATGCTATTAATTATTCATTAGAACGCCAACAATAGAAGGTGGGAATTCTGCTTGTTAATGTAAATGCTTATTTTTTGTTTATTTCTGAAATCCAAATCAATTTCAAGGTCACGTTAAGAAAAGCTTTTGCAGCTGAAACTCGTAATGTAAAAATAATTGCGCTGAGCAGATGTCAGAGCGATTATTCAGTGGATTATGATGAATGATTTAATTATATTGAAGAATATCATTCAACGTTAAGATGACTAATTGTACGACATAAACGAATTCGTTTAACCGTTTTTCAAAATTCTAAATAAAGGGTGACACAACAAGAACGCAAGATTTAACTGACTGATGCAGCAATTGAATTGTTTGTCTGGCTGTATGACATGTGGCGCCGTCTTGTTGAAACCACATGCCCTCCACATTCATTTCTTCAATTCTAGGCACACGAAAAAACTGGTTATCATTTCACGATACCGAACACCATTGACTGTTTGCGCTTGACATGCCTCATTTTCGTAAAAAATGGTCCAATGGATGGAAATGGGCCTCGTCACTGAAGATGATTTTATCGGCCAAATCAGCATTTTCATGTTGTCTCTCCAATACCCAGTCAACGAACTCCCTTCGCTGTCATGGTCAGCTGGCCTTAGTTCCTGAGTCAATTGAACTTTGTATGCATGAAGATGCAAATCTTTCGTCAAAATTCGCTGCATAGTGGATTTGGAGACACCAATTTGCTGAGCTCGGTTTCGAATTGAGGTGGATGGAGTTTGAGCAACATCATCACGTACAGCTGTGACATTTTCGGTCGATCGACCTGGTCGAAGGCGCGTTGTTGTCTTTACATCACTAACAGATCCAGTTTTGGCAAATTTATCCATTAATCTCTTTACAGTTGACCCTTTTGGAGCATTATTGTGACCCCAAATTGATCTCAATTTGCGAACTGTAGCCGCAAAAATTTCACCATTTTGGTAAAACAATTTCACAATGAGAATGCGTTGTTCATTCGTGTAGTGCTCCATTTTTACTAACCTCGTACCTTCTACTAGCAAACAATAACAATTGTTCAAATGTCAAACAACGACACTTCGAATGGCGCCAAATTTAAATCTTGCGTTCTTGTTGAGACACCCTTTTTTACCCCGAATTTTAAAGATGGAAAGCGCAGTGACGTTACTTGCAATAGACCGATATCCAAATTGGGAAGCATCTCTAAAGTTTTTGAACATATTACATATTTATAAAAATTTAGTTTTGTGAACAAAGTCGACAATTTCTCCGCATCAGCATAGATTTTTTTCTGGTAGATCTACTATCACAAATTGATCTTTTTTTAGTGAACACTGCATTTCATCTTTGGAACACGGTAGTTAAGTTGAGACTAAGGCTTTTGGCAAGATCACATCATTATCGTATCATATAGTTTTTTTTGAATTAAAGTCGATGGGATTGCACTCAACATTTTTAAAATGGATAAATTCATATTTAACCAATAAGCAGTGCAAAGTTGTTATTGAAGGGTTTGAATCATTTTCATATACTCAAACTTTAGGTGTGCCACAAGGAAGTATACTTGAGCCATCATTATTCACACTATTTGTTAACGACATATCAACTTGTTTTTATAAATCAAAATTTTTTGCATTATGCGGATGATCTAAAAATATTTTTAAAAGTTTCTACAGTTAATGATGTCTTAGATCTTCAATCAGACATAGACAGTCTTAATAATTGGTGCCTTTTAAATAAACTTTCTTTGAACACGGATAAGTGTGTTCATGTTTCTTTTTCGCGTTATAGAAATCCGATTCATGCAGTGTTCACAAATGGTAGTTTTTCTCTGAAATCGGCTTGTTCGAAACTGGATCTAGGTGATCCATTCGATTCCGATTTGACATTTATTCCGCACGTCAATTGTGTTATTCCTAAGGCGTATAAAGTTCTTGCGTACATTAAAAGGAATTGTTCAGAATTTTCTAACCCCAATACATTTAAAATAATTTTTACATCATATGTTAGATCTAAGTTGGAATATGCCGCAAATATTTGATGTCCTCATGCCAATATTCATATTGCACGTATTGAACGGGAGCAGCGTGTGCTTGTCTTCATTTAGATTTAAAGAACTTCTCCCAGACTACAATTCAAAAAGCTTATTACTTGGTCTGCAGACATTAAAATATCGTCGTAACTTCCAGGCAGCGCTATTTGGTTTAATATAATCGGTGGTTACATCGACTGTTGTAATCTTTTGGCACAGATTCCATTTTAAGTTCCTTCTACATCTCTCCGGCGAACACATATCTTTGACATACCTCGGCACTTTACTTCTGAATCGTGAATTTTATATTCTTAATGAAGTTAATGAATATGCCTTGAAATATTCCAATCAACCCATAGACTTTGACTCATCTCAATATTTGTTACGATTATATCTTAACTGATTTCTCAGATTAAATTATTCTATTTTAAATCGTTTATAAATAATGTATACGAGTATAATATAAAATATTACTGTTACGCCATTGTTATGCCAAAAACCAAAAAAAAAAAAAATTAAGAAAATTATAATATTTTCAATATACAGGGTGTCCGTCGGGAAGGTATAATACTTTGTTTTGCCTCCATTTTGGTAAACATTAGTCTTAACAGTTCATATTTGGCAGTCGTGAAGTAGAGACGTTCAAATTTATTATGGAAAAATATTCGATAAATCAACGTGTTTTAATCGTTAAAACATTTTATCAAAATCAATCATCGATTACTGTGACGATGAGAAAGTTACGTGAAATTTTTGGGAGAAACAACGTGCCAACAAAACGCACTATTTATCGTGTAGTGAATGATTCCTTAGCTGATAGGGCCAAGCTTGGACCACAACGTACAGCAAGATCGGCTGAAAACATTACTGCTGTTCAAGAAAGTGCTCAAAACAATTCATCAACCTCAATTCGGCGCCGTGCTTAGGAGTTTAGTCTTCAAAGAACAACTTTGGCCACAATTTCGCACAAGGATTTTCATTTGTTTCCATTTAAGATTCAGTTGACACAAGAGCTTCTTCCACAAGACTGTTTATGCCGCCATACATATGCCAATAGGATGTTACAGCTGGCCCATGACAACCCCGATTTTCATAAAAAAAAAAAATCATAATGAGTGACGAGGCACATTTTCATTTGAATGGATACGTATGTGAATAAACAGAATAGTCAGTTCTGGACAATGAAAAACCCTCAAATTATTCATCAGTCACCTTTGCATCCATCAAAAGTGACAGTCTGGTGTGCAATTTGGTTAAACGGAATCATTGGATCTTACTTCTTTGAAACTGAAAACGGCATAACGGGAAGCGATATCGTGATATGATTGAAAACTTTTTAATGCCACAACTGCATGCTTTGGGCTTGATTAACATGTGGTATCAACAAGACGGTGCCACATCGCATACAGCCAGGATTACAATGGAATTACTGCGAGACCTCTTTCCACAACAAGTTATTTCAAGAAATGGTGATGTTGATTGGCCTCCACGGTCGCCTGATTTGACTGCTCCGGACTTATTTTTGTGGGGATATCTGAAAAGCAAAGTTTGTGCAAACAAACCAGAAACGCTTGAGCGGGTCAAACTGAATATTCGTGATGAAATTAATGAAATATCGGGTGAAATATGTGAGAATGTAATGAAAAATGTGTTCAAAAGGGCTCGCATTTGTGAGGCTAACAGAGTCGGACATTTATCTGATATTGTATTCCATACATAATTGCCGATATTAAATAAAACATTTAGCAAAATAAGATCCATAAGATCTCTTTCATTTAATCAAAAATTATAAACAAATAAAGTAGTACATGCATCTTCCCGACGGACACCCTGTACAAGCAAATGCAAAATCCAAGCAGCAATCGTCTAAAAAGAAGTATAGACTGCGCAAGAATCTGCTCAAAGAGCCAGTTGTGAAAATTTCCCTGATCTCCGAGCAATTAAGAGGAAAGGAATACTTGAAAAAAAAACGCCACTTAAAAGTTTTAAAGCTTTATTGGATGGCGAATGGAGAACATACAGTCTGCGCCACCAGCTTTAATGGGATTTCATGTTAAGAAGATTGACAATTGTCTATACAAAAGTCGCCGGTGCTTATTAATAAAATCTACAACAAATTTTTCGTGTATAAATGTTTTAACCTTGAACTTGCAGTACTAACAAGTACAAGTAATTGCAGTAGCAGTGGCAGTGGCAACAACAGCAAAAAGCTAAAATTGTTTATATCTCTACCAAATCCACATGAAGTGGGTATGAGTTTGAGTTATAATTTTTTAGTTATGTTTTTTGTTTTTTTTTTTTTTTTTTTTTTGTAAAAACAACAACATTGCAATGAGAAGTGAAGTCAACCATCATTAAAAAAGAATAAAGTTTAATTAACTAGCATGGTGCTAACTAAATAAACTGAAGGGGATACAAACAACAACATCAACATCATCAACAACAACAACAACATAACAGTAGCAACAATGAAAGAACAGTAGCAAAAAGAGTAACAGCAGCAGTAGCAACAACAATATCAAAAATATCATCTTTGACACAAGAAAAACAAATAAAACGTAATAAAATCATTTTGTACCAGGGTTGTGTAATAACTACAGTCGAAATCGTTTATAACGATCTTTATGGGAGCGGTGATGCTATGTCATTTCCAACAATAGTTGTTGTAAGCAATAACAACACAATTGAGGCATTTTCTTTACTTTTTCGATTTGTAATCTTAACAACCTGTTTGAACTTTGAATAATTAAACTGGATATCAGGTCAGGTTTTTATGAAATGCATACCTTTAATTTAATAATCTGACAGTTTGCGGAAGTAGCTGATTTGCGTCGTCATCGTATTCTTTGTAATGTTTAATGTTAATCCATTATAAATACAAATATGAAAGACAAGACATAGCACTGAGAAATTTTATGAAGTAGTTCATTAGCCAATGATGGATGAATAGTTATCATAACCAATAGATTACTACAAATATAATTTATGCAAACGAATTATTTTAAAACCTCAAAAACACCACACGTTATGTACGGGTTCCAATTTCATTATTGAGTTCATCGCTATTTCTTGTCGGTTGCTAAGCATAGTAAAATATCGTTTTCGTTCAACTCTTAATCCACATACGAACAAGTTTAACAACAACAACACCAAATATAATAATACAACAACATAATAATGCAACACCAAATTAGACTATGAAATGAGTAGATTTGTCTTCAATTGTAGGTATCTCCATTTTTACCATCCTCCCTCATATTGGGTGCCATCATGACTTTCAATCGATCTTCATACAATTTTCCATAGAAAGTACAGGTTCATCAGATCTTGGATTTTATAGAGAACAAAAAATATTAGATGCGCAACTAAGTTCCCGCTGTTTGCCAATAGATGGCGCCAGCTGTAACTGCTAGTCGATTCTGCCATAACCTAAACGTTATGAGCCAAGCTTAGGCATATGGTAAATATACCGCCTCGACACAATAGTGATTTTCTTTTGACGTCATATCCTTTTGATTGTGTGAAGATGTATGATTTTATGACAAATAATCGTCATATGGGGGAAGTATTGATTTTCCTGTTTCAATCGAAGAAAACGGCGGCTAAAGCTCATGGAGAGCTTCAAAACGTTTACGCTTTTAGTAAAACAATGTGTCGAGATTGGTTCAGTCGCTTTAAAGACGGTGATTTTGATGTTGACGACCGTTCGTGTGAAGGAAGACGAAAAACCTTCGAAGACACTAAATTGACGGCATTGCCTGAAGGGGATCCATATCAAACGCACGTAGAGCTTGCTACAGTATTAGGAGTTACCCGCCAAGCCATTTCCAAGCAATAGCACGCGTTGGGAATAATTAAAAAGCGAGGAACTTTGCTTCCTATGAGTTGAAGCCAAGAGACGTTGAGCGTCGTTTTTCGCCCGTGAACAACTGCTTCAGCGAGAAAAAAACTAAAGGGTATCTTCATCGTATTGTAACGGGTAATGAAACGTAGATTCATTACAGCAATCCAAAGAAAAGAAAGTCATGGAGGCTGCCGGTCATGCTTCTACGTCGTCGCCACGGCCGAATATTCAAGCTGCGAATGTTATGCTCTGTATTTGGTCGAACCAGGTTGGGGTTTTCTTATTAAGAGCTGTTGAAACCGAGCGAAACCATCAGTGGGGATCGATATCGACTTCACTTAATGCGATTGAGCCGAGCTCTGCGCAAAAAACGCCCACAATACGCGGAGAGGCATGAACAAGTGATTCTTAAGCATAACTACGCCTCGGCCTTGTATGTTAAAACCTACCTGGGAACACTGAAGTGGGAAGTCTTACCCCATCCGCCATATTCTCCAGATATTATGCCGTCCGATTACCACTTGTTCCGTTCGATGGCACATGGTGTGACTGACCAGCAGTTCCATCATATGAAGACATGAAGGAATGGCTAGATTCGTGGATAGCCTCAATAGATGGACAGTTTTATCGTAACGGTATTCGAGCTTTGGCAGAAGGATGGGGGAAAGTAGTAGCTAGCGATGGCAATACTTTCAATGAATCATTTGTAAACATTCATTCTAAGTAATAAATGTTAACCACTTTTCGGTCGCAAAAGCAAAGTTAAATAAAACACACATAAATCTATGATTTCAATGACACTTTTATTTTATTGTAATACTTGGACCCTGAACCATTATGAATTACAATGTCATTTAAATGACCGCCTCTGGATTGTAGTTTTTGATTACTTTTTCCCACATTTCGGACAGTTTTTCGACGACAACTGAACAAATGTCAGTTTTCAAATGCTCCAACATTTGCGGATTATCCGTGTAAACACGGTCTTTGACGTAGCCTCACAAAAAAAAAAAGTCTAATGGCATCAAATCGCATGATCTTGGTGGCCAATTGGTGTCGCCAAAACGTGCAATTACATTTTCTGGAAACTTCTAATGCAACAAAATCAAAATTGGTTGTGTTGTGTGGATTGTAGCCACATACCGTCCAGTTGATAATTTTCAATTGCAGACTAAAAAAAAGTCGGATGTCATATAGCCATAGCGGTTTGAACTGAAATTCGGATTATATTTTCGGCAGTGCGTACATTGCGATGATGTACAGGCCCGACCGCATCTGTAATGCTTCCAGTCTCTACAAATTTCTTTAACATCTTGTTAATTCTTTGCACATTAGGTCGATAACGCCGATCATAATCATGCCGTAATGCACGGGAAGTGCCCACCACGTTTAAATCAGCACATTTGTATTAAGTTTTAACTATGTTTGTACGTTCTTCGGTTGTTAAACGACCCATATTCGTAAATGGCAAAGCTTTCACTTAATAAATAACACTTCAGATGACAGGTATTTAACGTACCGCCCGAAATGTGCGAAAAAGTGGTCGAAAACTAACTCAAGAGAATCAATTGTTGCAACAAATCCATAGACGGCCATTTAAATGACATTGTATTTCATAATGGCAAGATCGAGGCATTATAATGAAACAAAAGTTTATTCGAAAACATAGCTTTATGTGTGTTTTATTTAATTTTAGCTTTTGAAATCGAAAAATGGTTAACTCCATGTCCACGCCGTTTCTGTTACCTCCCTTATTGCATTTAACTCATATTTTCCTAGATGCATATCTTTCATTCTATCGTACTAAATCCTTTACAGCCTAGCAAGCATCGGTCATTTACCACAATCTTTTCTGCGAAGGTCTGAATTGCCGCTTCCCTTAGGGCGCCTTATACAAATTAGGCGATTTGGCAAAAATCTGGCATTCTTTATCCGAACTTTCTTTGAAGGATATCGTTTTAAAGATTTTAACGGCCCCTATTAGTTTCAACATAATCTTAGACACTATATGGACATTTAGTTTGCAGTGGAGGTGTGTTGAAAATTACCATAAAAACAAGAGTTTTGTGGCCAGATCGAGTGACAAATGAAAATGAAAATGACGAAAATGTCAAAAGAAACGCCTAAAATCATGTTAAATTGAAAAAAACAGCGGCTAAAATGTTTAAATAGTTAAAAGATGAATGGACAAATAGTGGAAGAGTCATAACAATTTTGACACAAATCTCAAGAGAACAAATGTCGAAAATGATTATAAATTTCCCATGACTCGATTAACGAAAACAAAAGTATGTGCAATAAAATCTCGATGTTCTTTTAACAAAACAAAATTTAACAAAAATGCAAAACAATAACATGTTTTATTGCTGTCCAAAGCATTAAGATTACAACCAACCTAATTCAAACACAGAATTTTAATGCAAAATTATTATTAAACATTCCAAATTTTATTTTTAGATGGTGACAGGAAATTTACATTTTTTATATGGACTCCGACCCACCTCATTGCATTAGCAATAATTATTTTATAAATGTGGTGTTTTTTGCTCATTTGGCCGGCCCTCGTATGTAAAACCAAAAGTAAGTAAAATTGTCAGAATCTGACATGGCAAAAATATAAAATAAACAAAAACCGAAAAAACACATATTCAATTAATTAATAATATTATAATTATAATTATATTTGATAGCATCGTTGTCATTAACATTAACACATCTCATATTTGTATTATGACAGAGTTTTGCAACCCGAAAAACACTGAAAGTTTAGAAAGAATGATTTTCCCCGAGTTGCTTCTAAATATGCATCGACTTCATTACAGTTGCGCCCAATGCAATAGCAATCAGACAATATAAGCAAAATTCTAATATACTCGTGTAGCATATTGCAGACGATTGGATATCTCAACTCTTAATTTGTATTAAAAAAAAAAACATACCATACTCGTATATTTCATTCTTTTTTTTCCATTCGTTTTGCAGCTTTCACAAATTACATTATGAAACAACGTAAATGGTTTCGCTTTGACGCCAGATTACTACTTCACCAAATGAACTATATTTTGCAGATGATGACTGGAAATTGTGGTACAATGAAACCTTCAAAAGTTTAGACTGATTCGATAATACTGCGCCCAATGTTGTTCGAAATAATTTAAAACATTTATAATTAAGTTCTCGCTGTTTTTTTTTTATATAAAAATTCAGCTTTATTATGAAAACATATTTACAAATGATTCATTGAAAGCATTGCCCATCGCCAGCTACTACTTTTTCTCAACTTTCTGGCAAAACTCGAATTCCGTTGAGTAAAACTATTCATCTTTTGAGGCTATCTACGAATCTAGCCATTTCATGATGTCGCCATATAATTGGAACTGCTGGTCAGCCAGAACGTGTCACATGGAACGGAACAAGTGATAATCACAACGATTGCCGGTAATAACGCCATAATTTCATTGATCGCTTTGGTGTAATTCGAAAAAAGAAAAAAAGATCCCAAGAAACGGAAAATATGCTCATACAGAATTGTGGAAGCTTTAAAATTACTATTTAGATAGAATGACTTCCACTTTTTTTGCTGGGTAGCGATCCACCCCTTTTGGTACCTCTCATACAAATCGACCGATTTTCAAGCTCAGTTTTCCCATTATAATTCTTATCGGTGCACAGTAAAGCACATAATGATAATCGGACGGCGCAATATCTGGAGAATATGGCGAATGGGGTAAGACTTCCCATTTCAGCATTTCCAGGTAGGATTCAACAAACTAGACCGAGTGTTGAATCACTTTTTCGTGCCTCTCCCCGTTTTATGGGCGTTCCTCGCGCAGAGCTCGACTTAGTCGCATTAATTGAAGTCGATACCGATCCCCAGTGATGGTTTCGCTTGGTTTCAACAGCTCGTAATAAATAACACCGGCCTGGTCCCACCAAATCAGAGCATCCTTCGCAGCGTGAATATTCGGTCGACGCGACAACGTAAAAGCATAAACGAGCGGCTCCAATGATTTTTTTTTTCTTTCGATTGCTGTAATGAATTTATTTTCATCACCCATTACAATACGACGAAGAAAACCCTTGGTTTTTTGTTGCTGAAGCAATTGTTCACAGGCGAAAAAATGACGCTCAACGTTCCTTGGCTTCAACTCATAAGGAATCCATGTTCCTTGCTTTTGAATCATTCCCAACGCATGCAATCTTTTGAAAATGGTTTGGTGGGAGACTCCTAATACTGAAGAAAGCTAAAAGTCAAAATCGGTCATTCGGTTGTGCGGCTCATGGCTCTGTCTCGTTGAAACCACATATCGTCCAGTTCACAATCTTTAATTCCAGCCCAAAAAAGGTCAGTTATCAAAGGGCCATAGTGTTTTGAATTGAAATTCGGATTATTCGCCAAACTTTCACTAACAGAAGCAATATTTTCGTTAGGGCGTTAATTGCGATGATGCACCTGACCACGTTTCCAGTCTCTTCAAATTTCTTTATGATCTGGCCAATTTCTTGCACAGTAAGTCGATTGTGAGGACCATAATCACCCCGTAATGCACGAAAAGCGCCCACGTTTAAATCACCATTTTTGTAGTAAGTTAGGTTATGTCAGTGTGACAATCTGAATAGACAGACTCACTTGGACTGTATAGTCCATTGTGATACCACGGAAACTAGAGATATGGATGTCGCTAGTTTCCCCCGTTTAACCATCCTGAGCGCCTCAAGAAGCTTTTAAGTCGGACAATATCTATATCGTCCAGATCTCCTAGGTCCCTAAAGAAATAAGAGCTCAGTGTTTATCCCTGCCTGTTCGCCAGGGCGGGGCAATTGCAAAGAAGGTGTTCCATGGATTTCTCCCCCTCTTCATTACTACAGCTCCTGCTGAAGTCACAAGTCGCAACCTTCAGTCTCACTGAATGTCTTTCAGACAGACAGTGTCCCGTCATGACGGATACAAGTAATGAGACGTCGGGTCTTGATAGCAACGGGGCTCGAGTGAACGCTTTAGATCTAGGCGAGGTCACATCTGTCTTTATTGATTACGACCTCGGACACTGATCTACCATTTGCTGCTAACTATGCTCTATATATATAAGCATGCCCACGGACTCCAACTCGACTGGAGTCTGTAAGGTTGTCCCTAGTCTTGACAGCTCGTCTACTGTGCAGTTTCCTGGTATGGCCCTGTAGCCGGCACTCACATAAGGTGAATGATGAAGTGCTGAGCCATTTCGTTAAGAGATCTGCAGCATTTCAGGGCTGATTTTCAGGAAGACAGAATCCAGGGATTTAATGGCAGCTTGACTGTCAGAGAATATGTTAATCCCCACCGTAATGAAGACGTTATATCTCAGCCTTTCTGCCACTTCCATAATGCCAACATATCGGCCTGATAAACACTACAGTGATCAGGTAACCTTCTTGCTATACTTAGCCCTAGGTCTTTGGAGTAGACCCCGAAA
Organism: Philornis downsi; assembly: GCA_019455685.1. Classification (NCBI taxonomy): domain Eukaryota; kingdom Metazoa; phylum Arthropoda; class Insecta; order Diptera; family Muscidae; genus Philornis; species Philornis downsi. The sequence continues at coordinate 1,883,153 of JAHXMU010000039.1, read as the reverse complement.
TCTTCCTGATTATTTAACTTTTTGTAATAAGTTTTGACTATTTTCACGCGTTCTTCGGTTGTTGAACGAACCATTTTCGCAAGTGGAAAAGAATATATTTAATATTTATAATTAATTATAATTAATTTATATTATTGTAATTATAATATTAAAAATTTCCGGTTATATCGATAGTCTATTTTTGATCGTAGCTGTAACTCGTTCATACATTTGCTTTTTGTTCGAAGCAGATCTATAAGATCACATAATTTGTTCTCTTCCCACTTTGTTTGTAGTATTAAAAGAACAACATTTTTTAACGTTTTTGTTTCTACATTTGCAGTGAAATTGAATAATTGTCTCGATTCACCAGAACACCGGCCATTAGACGAATCACAATAAAAATAGTCACGGAAAAAAGATCTACCGTAACATCCATTCATTGCCAATAGTAAGTTGTGAGCAACTTGGCCAGCCATCAATCTTCATTTGTCTACGAACAAACTCAGCTTTAGTAAAGACATCGACAGCAAAAAGTGCAAGACAAGTCAAAGTAATTATATCTGTTTCATTCCTCTGTTTCTGTGAGCGCAAATAAAGGAAATGAATTATAAACAACGAAAACGATATTTTATTGTTATATTTAAGTACCGGCAGTAGGTCGAACGAGTACTTTGAGTTTAGTGATCGGCCTGTCCAAAGGGTTAATGCAGTTTAAGTTCAATGCTGGCGAGGCAATTAAAATAAGAACATCTTCTGAGTAAAACGCCATACCAAGTTATCACTGGTAGTTAGTTAGCCAAGCATAATGGTCGATTTTGTATGCAAATGACAATATCTAAGTGTGAGTGCTTTCGTCAGGAAATAGTTTCATTACGCTACTTAATTGCACGACACCTTTGTATGCATATGTGTGGATATGCGCGTGTGTATAGATGAGAGCTATGAGTAAGTACTCCATGTACTTATTGACTGTGTGTGTGTGCGCCATCATAATCATTGATGCGTTCGAATTGAAATGGCAACAACAAATGCTGCTGCCATGCAAGACAAAAGCCATACAAAACATCAAACAGGAAATGCTAAATTTTCAGAGTTTTGTTCAACATTTGTGTTGTTTTTCACTTATCAAGATCTAAGTTTAAGCTTTTTAACAGCTCTTTGCTGCTGGCACCCTACAATGTACAAAGGTGACGTGCTATAACTTCAAATGTTGAAATATTGTCACATATTCTATAGTAAAACTGGATACTATTTTGTTGTTTTTGTGAGGAAAAAAAAAATTTCGCGAGACATTGTTTGCTCGTGAAAAGAATTAGAGACATTGACACCTTTTCTTTTATTGATTTCCAGTACTGAAATCGAAACATCTGATGTCTTTACACGATAATATATTTTTATAGAATTTTTAAGTTGTCTTTCTATTTATTACCATTTGATTTTCAAGTTTACAAATGTATTATCGAACATGTTGCGTCGTAAAAACGTCTATTATTCCGGATTTAGTGTTAGAAATACAACAATCAAAATTGGTTGGCGTTGCCACATAAGAAAATTGTCCTCGTTCAAAAGACATGGCTTCAAATTGCAACATATTCTATAGTAAAGCTGGATACTCTGTTGTTTTTACGAGCGAAATTGATACCTTTTTTT
>JAHXMU010000039.1:1845704-1861884 GCA_019455685.1 Philornis downsi | reverse complement strand
AGGTGGTTCCCATTCCCAAAGAAAAACATGCAACATCAGTAAATTATTATAGACCAATAGCAATATTGCCTATATTTAACAACATTTTTGAAAGAATAATGCACGACCAATTACTAATGTAAAGGCATAATTTTTTAACGGATTATCAGTATGGTTTTAGAAAGGGCTATGGCACTGAGGAAACAGCTATAAATGTAGTAAATGCTATATGTAAAGGATTAGAGGATAATCATAAGGGAGTAATTGGAGTGTTTTATGATTTCACGAAAGCGTTTGACCTAATTGATCACAATATTTTGTTGGAAAAATTAAAATTTTATGGAACCGGAAACAATTTGTATGTTTTAATGGTTGTAAAAATTCATTACAAGATGTTCAATATGGTGTACCGCAGGGCAGTGTACTTGGACCCTTGTTATCTATCTATATATATATAAAAATCAATTGCTGTGCGTTAGTCTCGCTAAAGCTCAAGAACTGTTGGACCGATTTGGCTCATTTTGGTCTTAAATTATTGGTAGAGTATTCCGGAAGGTTTAAAAGGTTTTATTTGAAGTGATAGATGGCGTTGGAGATGAGATTTTTGCAATTCATTTTGAAGGCAAAACAACGTTTGCCGGGTCAGCTAGTTTAAAATATATCACAATGATATAGGAAACCTTGGATTGACAGGACAACTATTTATGTACGCAGATGACTTATGCCTTATATACCCTTACCAGCACGAGACAGTTGCCAGACCGTATATTGAACGTGACGCGTCCTTGATATATGAATTTGTTCAAATAAACAAACTAGTCCTAAATGTCACAAAAACAAAGTTGACAAAGTTATTGTGATCACAACAACCATTTTTCTATATATATTAATGGTAACATTATCCAAGAAGTCGATTGTGTCCAGTATTTAGGTATATTTCTACAAAATAATCTGTGCTGGGATACACACATTAAACATTTAAAAGACAAATCAGCTCAAGTAGTAGGTATTTTGTATAAATTCAAAAATAAGTTTAATAGAACAGTGAAACTTTTAATATACGAAACTTTAATTCAAAGTATTTTGAATTATATGGTTGTTTTATATGGGTATAAGAAAAGTACAGAACTGAAATCTTTACAAAGAATTCAAAACAAAGCCTTGAAAGCTGTGGCAAATCTGCCTTTAACATATTCAACACTTTCGCTATACAGAAGCATATTCCCAAGCATTTTACCTGTGCATGGTATTTACCTAATGAAACTTGTATTCAATGTATTCAAATGCTTACACAATATAGGACATCACACCATACATTTTGCTATCAACCAACAAGTGTTCAGTACCAGAAATAGTAGTAACTTGAGGGTAGCAAAATGTAGACTTGAAATTACGAAGCAGTATTCTGGTAGCCATGCGTATAATAATTTACCTCAAAATTTAAAAATCGCAAATAATATTCTAACATTCAAAAATTTGTTAAAAAAATGGGCATGGGCAACCCTGTATACTCACTATAATATTATTGAAAATCTTTGCCAAATATGGTGTAATAATATCACAAGTTCCTAAAACAGTTTTAGATGGAATGTTGTCATAGCCTGGACTTTTTCCGGCAGATAATTTTAATATAACATTCTTTAATTCGTTATCTGTCGTAAATCTGAAATGAAATCTGCTACTTTGGTGAATCAAAGTTCTCAAAGAATTGAACATGCCAGTGGAAATATGTTCAGACTGTATTTTCAGGTCCTTAACTGACTGGATAAAGTAATTGTTAAATACAATTAGCCTTTTCACCATCGTCAAGTATTTCATCTCCATTCGCATCCTTAATGTTATTAGACTTGTTTTTCGTTCTTCCCAGAGTATGGTTCAAGAATGTCCATCCTTTTCTTGGATTATCTTTTATCTCACTGAGATTATCATTGTAAAAATTGTTCATGGAATTTTTATAAGCGATTTTAATAATTTTACTTATAGCTTTTAGTTTTGTTTGAATTTCTGAACTAGAACGAAGTTTTCGACGTTTTTTCACAGTTTTTCCTTAAGAATCATTAATTTGCCTAAATTAGCATTTATCCATGGCGTTATTTGCAATCTATGGTCAATTTTTTTAATTTTATTCAATTTAGAATTAATGTTTTCGTGTATAATCTAATTTTTGTAAGGGGGGGTTATTCAAATGAACCAAAAACTGAAATTGAATTTCTCACTTTTTTTGTGTTTAATATTTTAGTACTTAATTTATTAAAATGAAAGAAAATTTATGTTATAGGATTACAGCAAATATGTGAAATATGATTTATAAAAGCAAAACCAGTTCGTTGTAATTATTTTGAAAAAAAAAAAATCGAGCTTAGAAAAATATTTAAAGTGGGTGCTATTCAAGTGAGCGGCACTGTACGATAGATGGTGCATCTTGAAACATCGAAGCTAACTTCATAATCGTATAAAATTTTAAAGTCGTGGTAGTGGAATAAGGTATGCAATGGACCAACAGAAGAAGAAGGCGAATTATTGATGTGGGTCCATTGTCAGAAGGGTGTTATTTACATGTGACTGTATCCAGAAAGCCTGGATGCGGAGGAGCAATACGAGATATCATTCTGGAATACGAAAAGAAAATTGCAAGCTAAAAAGCATTGGCAAAACATGCACATGACATTTCATGACAGTTTATATCAAGTGACACGATAAATATGATCATGAATATGGCGATTATTCGAAATTTCAATATTTTAATATTCCAATATTTCAATATTTTTATATTTTGACGTTTCAATATTTCATCAGTTCTTTGCCATGAATTCTTAGCATAACATTCGGTCTCATTCAGCTACAAAACTTTCCCATGACATGACTCATTGCCAGAGAACACGTCACATTTCATCGTATCGCATTTGAAAAGTAAATGTCTCGCCCATTTGTAGTCAATAAAGAAATAAATAATTATTGTAAAATGCCATGAAGGAAACCCAAAACATCTGTATTTCTTTTATTTCGGTTTTAGCAAAGTTTGTCGTTCGCACATTTGCATAAAAAAAAAAAACTTTGCTCGCTAAATAATGAGCGGAGCCGTCCCGATAAGAAACAACAAAGAAATGTGTCACCTCTTTCTTGTCGTCTTTGAGCGCAGCGTGTTTGCAGATAGAATTCGCTGGCATTGTTGTTTTTGTAGCGATGGTGCTGCTTTTATGGTTTGGCCATAACTCCAAAATTTTAATTGATTTATGCAGCCTTAAAAATAATTCGTTATTTTCATTCGATTTTTTTTTTTTTTTTTTGTTTTTGTTTGTTGTATTTCAAGATTCTTTGGATCGGATCGTTAAATGGATTTAAAGCGCATGCGCGTATGGGTCCATAAGTAGGTATGACTTTGCCTGTGTGAGTGCTGTGTGCTGAAACTTTTTGACCAAAAAAAAGGCGTTGTTGCAGCAATATTTAATTGCATGATTAACCTTGATTCGTTAAAAGTGTGATTTTTTTTATTACCGAAAATTTAAGAAGAACATTTTTTTTTGTATTGCTGGTATTTATGACTGCAGGAGTTGTTTGTAGTATGTAGATGTGACAGACTGTGGCTAAGTTTCTGATGTAAAACCTAAACCAAATTAAGGCGCAAATCTTGCTATTATACAGGGTGGGCCATAAGGGTGTTGGAGGTTTAAATATTCAATTAAAAAAAAACTACGAAACATAAAAAAAAATATATTTGTATTTTTAAAAAGTAGAAGCATGGGAATTTTTAAGACTTAAAAATAATGTTGTCCAAATGGCTTCCCTCGGCTGCTTGACACTCTTGGAACCGAAGTCGCAAATTTTGGAAAACTCGTTGAAAAGTTGTTCTCGGTATTTTGTTACTTTCTTGAATAATGTTGCTCTTCAACTGCTCTAAATTGGTCGGATTATTCTCGTAGACTACCGATTTGAGGTAGCCCCATAAAAAATAATCGCATGGAGAGAGATCGGGGCTACGTGGGGGCCACTCAATATCCCCCCTTTTCGAAATGAGTTTTTCAGGAAAAACATTTTTCAGCAGCTCTATGGATACCCTAGCCGTATGACATGTGGCCCCATCCTGTTGAAACCACATCCTCGTGGTATTGCCTTGAAGTTCTTGCAAAGCTGGCACCAAAAAGTCTGCTAGCATATTGCAATAATTGTTCGCTCTAACCGTCATCGCATGCCCTCTTTCGTCCTCAAAAAAGTATGGTCCAATAAAACCGGTTGACGTTATCCCAGCCCACACGACAAGCTTAGGGCTGTGAAGTGGACGTTCATGCAAGCGTCGGGGATTAGTCTCGGACCAGAACCGACAATTTTGCTTGTTCACATGGCCATTAAGGTGAAAATTGGCCTCATCACTAAAAATCACGTTGTTGAAATTGTTGAACCGCTCTAGCATCAAATTGACAAAGTTAAGTCGGTTATTGGCATCATCGGGTTTTAATTCTTGGACTGTCTGAATCTTATAAGCCTTCAAATGCAAATCACGTTTCAAAATTCATCGTAAAGTTGTTCTTTTGGCATCCAAAGACTGACTTCTCTTACGTGTTGACTGTTGCGGATTTCGCTGAACTTAAACACGAACACGCTCCACAATGTCGGCTGATCTTGCAGAAACTGGGCGACCACGAACCGTAATTGGTACTGTTGAGCCGGTTGTTTCGAACATTCTGATCCATTTTCGTATCACATTGGCGCTTGGAACTTCACTTAAATCGTGTAAACCGTGTTCATGCCGATACAAACGTCGTGCAGTAATCACTGATTTATTGTTTTCGTAGTACGCTCGAACTCAAAATGCACGCTGCACTCCCGTGTACGGCTCCATGGCGACTAAATTTCCAGGAAGCGGCGCAGCGAACAACATATCCCCCCGCCACCCCGCGCCGCGCGTTACCGAGAAATTGAAGAATTAAATCGCCAACAACCTTATGGCCCACCCTGTATATGTAAATATATTATGAATAGTGTACTAAAACATTTTTGAAATTTTCTATACTCTTTACCTACGATGATATCTTCATACGTGAACATTGGGAAATCTTAAAATAGTCAAAGATAAAAATAAGTGTTAAATTGAAGAACAAAAAAAAGGGAAATGAGTTTATGACGTCAGAAAATGTGCAATTGTACTAAAAGTTAAATTATTCTTACGTTACGCGCAGACGTACAATTTCGAATTAAAATCTGACCACAACAATTGACAATACAGTGGTTTCAAAACCGCCTGTCTGGCATGGCTGTCAGCTGTAAAATACCTGTCATCTGAAGTGTTATTTATTTAGTGAAAGGTTTGCCGTTTACGAATGTAGATCGCTTAACAAGCCAAGAATGCGTAAAAATAGTTACAACTTACTACAAAAGTGGTGATTCAAACTTGTGCTTTGAATCAAACAAAACTGATTTCAGCGACAAAGCTAATTTCTCACTGGGTGGTTACGTCACATAGTAATATTTCGCACATAGGCCTCAGAGAATCTAGAAGTGATTGTTGAAAAGTATTTGCATCTGAAAAAAGTGATTGTTTGGTGCGTGCTATAGTCCGGAGGTGTCATTGGGCCGTATTTTTTCGAAAAAAACTCAAAGCTCAATCTTCCCAATGGAAGAGTCCAGGAGAGCCAAGACCCGAAAAAGCACGCCAAGTTCGATCAAATGTCAAGGTTTTGCTCACTGTTTTCTTCGATTACCATGGCATAGTGCATCAGGAGTTCTTACCACAAGGTCGTACGGTAAATAAGGATTATTATCTTGAAGTTAGGCGCCGTTTGCGTGAAGCAATACAAAAAAAAACCCCCTGGAATTGTGGAATAAAATTTTTGCATCATGATAATGCGCCTGCTCACCCATCTGTGCTTGTGAGAGATTATTTGGCCAAAAACAACACTGTTGTCATGCCTCAGCCACCGTATTCACCAGATTTGGCCCCCTACGGCTTTTTCCTATTTCCGAGATTGAAGAAACCCATGAAAGGACGGAGTTTTGTGACGATTGAGGAGATAAAACCGAATCGCTGATAGAGCTCAAGGAGATACCAAAAAGTGCATATCGAAACTGCTTCGAGAATTGGAAAAAAAGTGTATTTTATCTAAGGAAGGCTACTTTGAAGGAATAGAAATTTGATAAAATAGAAATTGGTGAACAAATAAATATTTTTTGAGAAAAATGGAAAATTCATCTTATTTTTTGAACGCACCACGTATGTGCATTATTTATTTTAGTTTTTTTTTTTGGCATCACAAATCTTTTTTATTAATTTTTTTTATAAGATTAAGAATATTATTTTATTGTATGCGCTGAGTTCATATATAGATTTTTTGATACTTCTTGGCCTGTCGATACTACGGCAATACTGAGAAATCTATATCTATCTTTGGCGATTGATTTTTTTTTTTTTTTTTTTGACACATAAAACCACATACAGTTGAACTTCTTTAACTCGAATCACCATTATCCTAAAATAAAATCCGACTTATGGAGAATTCGAGGAGATTTCGAGTTATGGAATTGCATACATATACTGTACATTTGTTAATTTTTAGTCTTAAGAAAACACACGCCCTGCATTAAAATTCAATCAGTTTTATTTTAGACATACATCCATACACAGATATATTTATTTAAAATATGTTGTTATTTTTTGCTGAATGGGTTCTTTTTTGTCGTGAGTATGTAGTAACTCTATTTTATTTAGTGCTTTATAGTGCTCATCGTTTGTATTTTCATTTGTTTGTAAATACAAGTATAAATTGTTTAAGGAATCCTCCACAGTTTTTCTGGATGGTTTTCTAATAACTTCTTCCACTGAACCCTCCTCATCACTATCTGATAAGCTTTCAGTATGAGTTATTAAATGGTTAGAGCACTGTTGGACTATGTATATCGTCATCTGTAGGATAACTTGATGTAACAACATCATCATCAACTTCAATGTAATCGAGAAGAGTCCCATTGGAAGTTATATGATTCAAACTTAGCCAGGCTTCATAGTTCGCTTCCACAAAGTTGAGATCTTCATTAGGATTGCTTAAGAACATTAAAGGTATGTCATCCTCTTCGAGAAAAATTCGACATACAGAAGCTTGTGCCATCATTTTTATTTAAGTTATGGAGAAATTCAAGTTATGGAAGTTCGAGTTATGGAAGCAAAACTAAAGGGAATTCACCACATAAGCGCTCTTGACACTAGATTTGCTTCGACTTAAAAAAGATTTTAACTTATAGAAGTTCGAGTTATAGAAGTTCAACTGTATTATCTAATAGATTAATATAAATATTAATTTATTAATATATTAATATAAATAATATAGTTATTATAGTTACATTACATTACATTAATACATTAACAAAAATATTAATTTATTATGGTCAGAACTCGCGATTATCGCTCATATGACCGTGGATTTAAGCTCAGATGAAACCGCCGAATATTTCATTAAACGGCAGTCATGTCGATGTGTCTGACGAACACTCCGAGTGGTCGAATAATCAGAAAGTCAGAAGAAACTTTTTCAAACTGACGTTCAGAATCGTCGTTAAACTATAGATCCGTTGAGTGAGTTCAAAAATAGACTGCGTGATGCCTTACTGAATGTAAGAAGCCATACCATCCATATCTCATCCATGGAATGTAAGGGATTTTTTTTTTATATACTGAAAGAAGTTCTATGACAAATAAAACAACATTTGAAACATAACAACCTACTTTAAAACGAACATTAAAAAAAAAACATTGAGTTTATTTTCATCACAAGATTTCACAAAGCCAGGCATTTGAAAATCCATTTAATCACAATAATATTAATAATAAAAATGTCATCCTTTGTCACGTAAACATACAAACAACTTGCTAAAATATCCATGTTATCCCGAGTGTCCATTGAAAGCAAACACTGGACCCTATAATTAATCTCTGTACAGAAATGTAAGTTAGAGTCATAAAATAAATGACTTACATGTAACACTTTGTGAACTATAAAAAAAAAAAATAATTTATTAAAATGAAATAGGCCTGCCTGGTGGTCTTACCTCGCTCAATAACTTTCCCTTAAAAACATTAACCAGCTTAACCCTATGACATGACAATAACCAAACAAACTCTACTTCTTTAAATAGTATTTACCCAACAATTTGCGTCTAAATTCATTAACAAATGTTACCATTATTATCGCTATGGCTTAGCAGACAATGTTGGACGGATGGAATTCCAACATTTACACATCGACCATTAAGAGGTGTCAATTTAGGTGTCAACTACTTTTTAGAGTTTACCTCATTCCATGCGCGTAAATGAGAAACTGGAAAAAAGTAAGAAACAAAAAAATTATAAAACAACAGTGAAGACTGTAATGGAATGGGCCAAGCACTTGCGTGACCTACGACCACATGATCCTCGACGGCCATCAAGAAGAGTCTTAAGAAATTCATAATAAATATGTGTAACCTAAGACCCTTACGCAATGTTACTTTGTCTTTAGTTAGCTACGGGAGATGTCACCTGTCTATAAAGATTTATGTTGTCTAAGATTATTCTGCTCATTCTAACAGCTAACTTTCAGTTTTCATTATGTTTCAAGCTGTTTAAGGTACATTAAAGTGCACGTGCGAGAAATACAAAACAAATGAGTTATATCTGGTTGAATTTGTTATAATACTCGTAAATAAATGTTTAAAACATTTTTGGAACACAACTATAGGCTGTTCTACTGTTGTCCCACGGTTAAATCTTCAAATACAAGCGCAAACATGGCTTAATTTAACCAAATTTTGGCAAACGACCTTCAAAGAATAAACAAAAAAGTTGGAAAATTTTTTTCTTCATTTTCAACATTATCTTCTTCTAGCTCGATACATTTTTCCAAGGATATTCAATAGCTTCAATAGCTTATACCCCGTTTATAGTAAGAACTGTCAAACTCCTTAAAATAGCCATCAACCACAGACTCCATCTTTTCGTTGTTGGCAAATCTTTTAGCACCGAGCCATTTTTCCCCATTTTGAAATAGAAAACAGCGCGAATGAGCTAAATTTGGCGAATAAACTGCCGGATTAAGCAATTCGAACTTTACTTCATTAATTTTGACTATCGCAATTGTGGCTGTGTGAATTGGACAATTGGCTTGATGAAACAACACTTTATTTTTCGCCAAATGCAGCCTTTTTCCCATAATTTCATCACCTAAACGCTGTAATAAATTCTCATAATATTCGCCATTGATGGTTTTTCCTTTCTGAAGATAATCAGTAAAAATAATCCCATGCGCATCTCAAACAACAGACGCCAAGTCCTTGACTGCAGATCTAACCGTCTCTGCCTTCTTTTGATACGATTCTCCCGTTCCAGTTCACTGCTTTGACTGTTCTTTTGCCTCAGATGTGAAGTGGTGGATTCTTGTCTCATCCGTGTTTATAAATCGATGCAAAAACTCGTCTTTATTGCTGTGAAATATCACCAAACTCTCTACGGAAACATCTTCACGACACAGTTTTTACTCCATTGAAAGCAAGCGCGGCACCCAAGAAAATTTTGTTCGATTGAAAGTCCACCTTTGATTCACCACTTCTGTATTAAGTTTAAACTATTTTTACGCATTTTTTGGTATTTAAACGATCCATATTCATAAATAGCAAAACGTTCACTAAACAAATAACACTTCAAGTGACAGGTATTTAGCAACTGAAAGCTTTGATAGACAGGCGTTTTTGATAACACTAATGGGATAAACCTACGTATAACCTTATATATCTAGGAAATATATGTCGTTAAACAAACTCTGGAAGTAATTCCAATGCACTGATTACAAGGAGAACTTAATAGCACTAGCATTGAACGCAGTTAAATCTTCCTTCCCAAAAATTGAAAAATGAATTTTGTACAGTAAATTAAAGTATGAATTTGTAATTGAATTGAAAAATGAATTTGCTAAAGTAAAGCAAATTACGAATTATAAAATTATAGACGTGAGAATGAAAAGTGGATATGAACCAAAAAGGTAATTTTGCAGGAGAACAAAAAACAGTTTATATCTAATTGAGTTAGATTTTTTTGCTGACAGTGATTTTAGAACGTTTATACACATATATGTATGATAACGAACCAGTATATATTGATTTTAAAAAATCAATTACTATGTTATGGCTTTTTTAAGATTCGGATATGTCCTGTTTTCATACTCATTTTTAGATTTTTTTTTAATAGCAGCTGGATACAAAGGGTATATTAAGAAGAAATATACATTAAAACATTTTGAGACTTTCACATTTTTTTTGACATTTTTTGAGAATTTGACAATATTTTATTGTATTTTATAACGTTTAACTTTATTCTGAATCAGATTCGTCGTCTTCAGTCACGCTTTCTTCTGGAGCTTCACCTTCTGGAATAATAACATCACTGCCTTTGTCAAATCATGGTACCAAGTTAAGAATGCTTCAGGGATATACACTTCCAACTCTTTCATATTTTTTAGCTTTAATGGATTGATTGGTATTGGTATATCATAAAGCTCTTTCGCATTCCACAAAATCCTTTGGTTGAAACCGCTTTTAAATGGTTCAAAAGCAATAATACGAATCGGAGATGTACAATTTTCATACCTAACGATGCGTTAAGTAAGAAGGAATAGTAAACTTCATAAAACTCATTTTAGCCCAAAATGGTGGATATTTCATTCTCGTGTCTTCAATTATGAATTAAATTGAAATTGAAAATAAATTGAATTAATTGTTTTGAATTAAAATTGCATTATATCAGGTTGCACTGAATTAAGTTGAATTGCTTATATGAAACAGATTGTAAATATTGTAAATTTTAAAAATCAACTATTTATTTGCCTATGTAAGGGCCTCTTCAAACAACCATGTAACTATAAAAACCCATATTTTGTTACGCCCATATGGCAACCCAGCGGAGCACGGACTTCTCTTGGTTGATACTCAGTAGGACACTTGAGCTTCTTTTTCCGCCAGCCGCCAACCAGACCACTTCGCCAGCCGCCCTCAACATACGAATAAAACCTGAAATAATGTAAGTTAACCGTTATCTTTTCCCAATCTCCATTACGAAATCCCCTCGTAAGTATACACATCCCGCTAAGAACCTTAGTTCTTCCACAAAACTTCCAATCTTTCTCCAGAACCTAAGTTCCAAATTAAATCTTCAGACCAAATCTGACAGATTTACGCGCTAGCATTTGCATCGACATTTGCATTTTACAACCAGGTTACATCATCACAGAATTCATTGTAGAATTAATGAACCAGTTTCAATAAATTTTAGTGGAGTCATTTGTTTCGGAGGTGCCAGAATGAATTTTTTGAACAAAAATGTAGATTATCAGGAACAGCGAATTAGGTATTAGAGAGAAAAAGCAAAATTGTATAAAATTTGGTCAATTAAGGTGAGGGTGTGGCAATGCCGTCCTCTTTTGTTCTTAGAACTAAATCTACCAAGTGCATTATGTGAGCTACATTGGACTGAATTCAGTATAACGTCTTGAAAGATATGAAGCTAAGAAAATATGGATCAGTGGTAAATGGAGATCTCGGAAGAGAAATGTAAAGCAGAGGACAATAATTTAGGTTAATGCAAACAACGAAATAGGGGTTACAGGGGAAAACTAAATTTTTAAAGGGCGAGTTTGTAGGGGAAGTAATAGAAGATATGGGTCGATATAGCCTACAGAGTGGCGCAATAGAACGTGCATATTGCATCATCTTTTTTTGCGGGGTAGAAAAAGCGCGGGCGGGGGGGGCGCCTACATCGTTGGGTTGGGTTCATATATTGCTACTAGGCGACTATATTGTGCTGAATATGGACTACGGCGAATTAGTGAAGCTCCGAGTGCTAATTTAATTAAAATATGGGTAAAGCGTTTTGAAGAGACCGGTTCAACATTTAAACCACAAGCAAATGGTCGCCCAAGAACATCTAGGACCGAAGACAATGTTGAGAGAGTTATGGAGTCAGTACGAGGATATCCACAAATGTCAACTCGCAAGAGATCTGTCTTACAATTATCGCGACGAAGTTTGCAACGAATTTTAACATTGGATCATAAACTGCATCCATATAAGCTGCAATTAACACAAGAATTGAAGGAGTCTGACCTCATAGCAAGGCTCGCATTTGCTAATGAAATGCTTAATCGATTTTCCAATTTTGACAATATCCTTTTCTCTGACGAGGCTCATTTCCTTATGAGTGGGTTGGTAAACCGTCAAAATTGTCGTTACTGGAACAGTGAAAATCCCAAAATCAAACACCAGAAACCATTGCATAGTCCTAAAGTGACAGTATGGGCAGCAATCTCTGGCAGAGGAATAATTGGTCCTTTTTTCTTCGAAAATGCGCGGGACCAAAACGTTACGGTTAATACGGAATGCTATATTGAGATGTTGGACGGATTTTTGGCTCCAGAAATTGAAAGTTCAAGAATAGTGAATTCTAGAACTTGGTTCCAACAAGATGGAGCTACCTGTCATCAAATCATCAAATGACTCCATGGCGGTGGTGAAGCAGATGTTCCCTGGCAGAGTGATTTCGAAAAGAGGTGATATCCCATGGCCCCCACGTAGTCCAGACTTGACGCCTCTTGACTTTTTTTTTTGTGGGGATACCTCAAACACAAAGTCTACAGTAATAATCCAAGAAACATCGTTCAGCTCAAGGAGAATATCCGTGATGAAATGGCAGCCATTACACCAGTATTACTGAAGAAAGTTTTCAATAATTTTCGTTTGCGGTTAGAGGAGTGCCGGCGTAGAGATGGTCACCATTTAGATGATGTTATTTTTAAAAAATAAACTCCATTTATTACTCTACAATGCCTTAGATTTATTTTAACCATACCTTTTGTATTTATTTTTTAATCTATTTTTTAAATATGCACGTTCTATTGCGCCACCCTGTATTTACAATATGCGACAACGATGTGCGACAACATTTTAGGTTGTGCAAAGTTTTAAGAAGTTTCATAACGATTTACGACGGTTATCGTATGTAAAAGTCGGCAGCCAGATAGACGAATGTAGCCCAATAGACTTGGAAAGTTATGAAACACATTTGGTTAAAAGATGTTTGATACTTAAATCATTTCCTATGGTTGTTGTTTTATCGCATCTAAGGAAACATACTATCATTTCTTAAAAGTGTAGAAATAACTAATTACTCTTTGTGAATTTAGATCACAATTTAAAATGCGATTTTTGTCCAAGAGACGAGATTTTGCGTAAGACTCTCTGATTTTAACTATTTAACGTTTTTAATTGTGTTATATTCTTATGATCACACATTTCGATTTTGATGATGTTCTTGTTTAAGACGAGCATTTACTCCTTATTTGTTCAATCTTGCATATTCTAATGTAGATTAACATTCTTCACCCTCTACATTTGTTCAGCTTCAGCGTAATTCGTCATCTCAAATAATCTTGAAATTGAGGTCAATCCCAACAATGGTTGCAAGTCAAGCTGTCGGTCTTCCAATTCTTCGCTCCTTCTTCAGTGTGGTCGGCCAATGGTCAGTCGAGCGTGCGTGTGTGTGTGTCTGTGACTCGTTGAAGAAATATGCCATCAATCTGCTTTGTGATTTGATAACAATAAAGCAAACATTGCTGGAAATCTTTAAGAAGCTTTGGATTGTGTTTTTTTTTCTGTCATCTGCATATGAATGTACTCAGTCAAATAGGCAGCGTATAAGGAGGCATAAACATGTACACATGTAGAATTACAAGCCATTGTCTGTTTTGGAAATATTTAAATTTCACATTGATGGGGTACCACGAATTACGATGTGGTGGCGGCTCCATTTCTCTGTTTACTGCCATCTGAAAGAAACCTATCAGCTACAGAGGTATACATTGACATACGTACATACTTACATATGGTTATGTACATTTGTATGTATGTCTTTACGTAAACGAATACTTTGGGGTTTATGTTACTTTATTACTTCTTTTGCAGACCCTGATCGATTCAAATAAACGTTATTGTGGTACTTCTGTGAGCTGCTGCTTGGATGTGCTCACCTAAACATATCAGTGCTTACAAAGAAAAATGACTTAACTACTAATTTATTGTTTTGAGATATTAAGAGTTTTTCAAAAAATCGATATTATGGAAATTTATTATACGAGGGCGGTTCCAAAACTAGCCGACCAAACAAAGAACACACAAAAACAAAAAGACACCTTGCCTGCAAATGAAACCGTCTTCGCCTTCTTTGGATGCGATTCTTCCATTCCAGTCGATTGTTTCGATTGTTCCTTTGCCTCAGGTGTGAATTTTTCTTTATTTTTCAACATAATCTCGCTTCAGCTCGATAAATTTTTTTTCGTCCAAATTTAAAAGCATCTATACCCCGTTTATAGTAAGAACTGTCAAACTGCGTGATGAAGCAATTCGAAACTTAATTCATTAGTTTTGGTCATCGCAATAGTGGATGTGTGAATTGAAACCCATCCTTTTTCGTTAAATGCTGTTTTTTCATCACTTAAATGCTGCAATAAATTACCATAATATTCGCCGTTGATGGTTTTTTCTTTCTGAATATAATCAATAAAAATTATCTCAAATAAAAATTATCTCCCAAAAAAAAAAAAAAAAAAAACAAAAAAAAACAAAAACAGACGCCATGACCTTGCTTGCAAATTAAACCGTCTTCGCCTTCTTTGGATACGATTCTCTCATTCTAGTTCACTGTTTTGACTGTCCCTTTGTCTCAGGGATGAAGTGGTGGACCCATGTCTCATCCAAGTTTATACTGCGGTGAAACATCGTCAACCTCCACTGCTCTACTGAAACATCTTCGTCGCGCTGTTTTTGCTCTATTGAAAGCAAGCGCGGCACCCATCTTACGTACAGCTTTCTCATTTTCAAATCTTTGGCCCACCAGCTATACAGCGGATTCTGAAGAGATTTGTGTTTATCTGCTAAAGAATGAAATAGGCCTTGTCACTAACTTGTGCTTTTAAATATATTATTAATTCTTCATTAAAGGTAGGCATTTTTATTAGTAGATGGAAGTCGGCGTCCATAACATCAATTTTTAAAAATGGTAAAAAGAATGATTTTACGTGTTACAGATCGATTTTTGAGCATATAATTTATAAGAAGTTATCTTTTCTTACAAAATCGATTATATGGTCATCTCAGCATGGATTTTATCCAAGTAGATCTACCACAACAAATTTAGCCATTTTCATAGAATATTGTATTTCATCATTTGAACTTGGACATCAAGTTGAAACAGTTTACACCGATTTCGCCAAAGCATTTGATAAAGTATATCATAGTGTATTTTGTGCTTACATATAGTTATAATATATGATATGGGACTTCATTCCTTGATGTTAAAGTGGTTAAAATCGTATTTGTCAAATAGAATATGCAAAGTCGTTATTAGTGTTTATGAATCTCTTCCATACTTCCAAACATCTGGCGTGCCCCAGAGTAGTATTTTGGAACCTTTGTTGTTTAATTTATTTATAAATGATATTTCTAACTGTTTTAAAAAAGTAAATTTTCTTTTATATTATTATAATATTTCTAATATTTCTGGGGCTCTAAATCTTCAGATCGATTTAGATAGTCTTCTTGATTCCATTAAATTTATCAAAATGTGTCCATACTTCATTTTCGAGGTCTTGTAATCCAATTCAACTGGTTTTCAAAATTGGTGATTACAGGCACCTCAATGCTGAATGCACTGACTTTTACCTTGCATATAAATTATATTGTCCCTAAAGCTTATTCTGTACTAGCGTATATTAGAAGAAATTGTTGCGATTTCACTGATCCACATATTTTAAAAATAGCGTAGACTTTCTACTTAAGATCAGAGTTGGAATACGCCTCTATTGTTTGGAGTCCCCTTTGCCAAGTCAATACTATATCACGCATAGAAAGAATTCAGTGGGTCTTTTTGAAATTTGCTCTCTTCTCAATCAACTGTGGTGATTTTGTGCCTCCTTATATTTCCAGATGCTGGTTACTGGGCGTACAGTCATTGCAATATCACCGTATTTATCATACCTTATTATTTGTATTCGATATAATAACTGCTGGTATAATTGATTGTTCTGAATTATTGTCGCTTACACCGTTTATATATTTAAAGTAACACGCCATTCCACAAATTATGCCCAGCGTACAGGGTTGCCCATATTCGACGGACCCATCTGGCAACGCCATAACT
>JAHXMU010000039.1:1793849-1820179 GCA_019455685.1 Philornis downsi | reverse complement strand
TTATATTCGTACGGCGTACTTTGCTTGCGTTTTGTGAGATGATGTTACGGGCGTGTATGAACGTTGTTGTTATTGTTGCCGTCGTTTCATCCGCAACTGCAATGAAATTTTTTGTGAAAAAATAAGAATAAGTAGCAACAACAACTTTAGCAGTTAAAGAGTATTTATCTGTAAGAGCTACCGAGAGTATCAATGCGCGGTGGTGGCGGCATTTCGAATCGGAAGAACGAAAAGAAAGAAAAACAACACAAAACGTTTTGTATTTTGTAATTTATATGTCAGACCAGCGGCAGCAACGGCAGCATCTGCAAATCTGTTACAACCCTGCAACTTCTTTTGCATTTTTCTGCAGTAAAAAAAAATGGATTAACAAGTGGATCTAAAGGAAATTAAAATAAAATTCGCAAGATAAAAAGTGATTTTTTATGAATAAAAAAAGAAAGAAAAACAAGAACTAAAGCAAAAATTATTTACAAAAATCAAGAAAACATTCGTAAGGAAAAAGTGCGAAAAAATAAGAAAAAATCTTCCTGATTGAAAAAAAAATACAAAGGTGAATTAAACGCTTTACAGTATTCGAATATATGATGAAAATATTTTGAAAAAACAAAAATAAAATAAATTGATGGTACAAATCGCAACAATAAGTATAAACAAAACTTTTCAAAAAAGTGGAAATATTAATTGGAGCATCATTTAAGAAAAGGTGGAACTTTTTCCCCCCAAAAGGGCTAACAATAATATAAGGAGTGAAAAATTGCGGAAAAGTGCACACATTGCAGGAACGAATGAAAAGAAAAAATTTCGCTAAAAAGTTCTAAAATTCAAATAAAAGTGACAAAAAATTTCCAATAAAGTGGAAAATGTAATGGAACAAAGTACGAGAACAGGTGAATTATTTGGATATCCATCAAATTGATTTGAAATGTAAGGAAATTATTAAAAAAATAGAAAATCATGGAAGAACAAATTGTGAAATTCTAAGGAAAAAAATCGGTTTTATGTATTACAGAGGAACAAGGAGTGTGTGTGTGTGTTTTTTTTTTTTTTTGCGGAAGTTATCAAAAATAAAATTGTTCATAAACGGTGAAAATTTTCAGGCAATTTGATGAAATTAAAATTCTGTGCCAAACTTTTGAAATACTTTCAAAAACAGTAAAAAGACTTTGCAAAAGTCAATTCATAAAATTAAAAAATTTTTGGAACTTAAAAAAAATATGAGAAAAATTTTTAAAAAAATTTGATGAAATTCAAATATATTATTAACGTTTAGAAAAAAGTCATAAAATTTTGAAGTATTCACAAATTTTTAAATCTAAAAAAAATCATTAACACACATATAAATAAAAATAATTCTCTATTTGATAAGAGGTCAAGAAATTTAACAAAATGCGAAATGTTTTGTAAAGTGAAACAAATCATCATTCCTTGAAATAAGTTATAGAATTCAATAATAATTCACAATTTCTGGCAAAAAAAAAAATATTAAGAACAATTAAAAAGTGGTAAAAAATTCATAAAGTATTCACAATTTCTGGCAGCAAAAAAAAAAAAAAAAAAAAATTATCAACTCTTGAGAAATGTCAGAAATATTGGTAAAAGTCAATTGATTTTTGAAAATATTAAAAATACCCAATTTCTTGAAAAAAATTTAATAAAACTGAAAACGATTTCACAATCTGGGATAACAAAAAAAAAATTACTAACTCTGGAAAGGAGTCAAAAAATTCAACTAGAATTGACAATTTTTGAAAACTATAAAATTGTTTAAACATATAAAAAAAGTTTAGAAAATCCAGTAAAATTCACAATTTTTCAAAAAAAAAAAAATATATTTTTATTTTTTTAACTTAAAAAAATTATTTTTCTTTTTTTCAACCAGGAAAATTTAAACAGTTTCTTGATATTTCAAGCATTTAATAACATCTGCGTAGAAGACACGAAAATTTAAAAAAAAATTGCTATATTTTGATAGAATACAAAAAACTGCCAAAATAAGGAGGAAAAATAACAAACTTAAAAAATCAAAGCATAACAACAAACACGCAAAGAATGTGCCTAAAAAGTGTGAAGAAAATTTTCCTCTAAACGGCCTGAATTTAAGTTTTGACTACACACAGCAAAAAAAAAACAAAAACAACGTACGATTTGCCGAAACTACAACCCCTTAAAAAGAACACAACAGCAAAGAGCAAACAATACAAAAATATTCAATGATAACACACTTCTTGTCGATTACAAGAACAAGAAAACCAAAAGTCCCAGCATCAAGCAGAAGCCCATATAGGAACAACTGCAAGCATATCTGCTCCTCATTCTTAAAGTAAGCAAAAGAATAATAAAAATAAAACCTGCTGCAAGAAGTGAACAGCACAGCAAGCATAAGAGAGTTTTTCGTTCTGGTTTCATGTGCTCCTCTCCCCGTGAATCTGATATAAAAACAAACACAAAACCTTAATCAGCGCAAATGAAGACAGCGAAGAAAACCACACACACACACACACACACACACGCAAATCCAAGAACTTCCTAATGCTAAAAATAATTAGAACAAAAGAAAAAATACCATGAATTACTAAGTTTAATTATTTCAACAGGCCAAGAAAAAGTGTTTAAAGTTAATTTACAAATATCTCAAGAAAATGTAAAACAATAATATCGTCTTTCCTTTTTGAAATAGCCGCTTGAACATAAAATAAAACAGTAACACTAAATCTATGGATACAGTTTTTTTGTATGAAAAAAATAAATAAAAAGAAAAACAAAAGAAACGTATTTATTTATCTAAATAAAAAAGAAAACTTAAGTGGTATTTTCTTATACAAACGCAAAGTGAGAGAAAACAACAAAGCAACAAATATTTACTGTAAACATTACATTCTTCTCTCCTGCGGAATAAAAGGAGACCAGAAAATTTATTTTGGAATATATTTTTGTTGTTCGTGCATAAGAGAAAATTTCCCCGACTTCTATTGGATTATTTTCGACGAAATTTGAACAACACCAAAAAGGTAAGTGAGAGAAATTTATACACAAAAAAAAAAAAAAAAAAAAAAACAAATAAAAAAAAAAAACAAAAAAAAAATGTTAAAAAATACATTTGGCTGGTAACAGATAGTTTTGTTTGCAACAAGTGGATTATGTCGTTCATTTCTTATGTTGAGTATGGAATTTTGTTATATTTACAAAAAGAAAGAATAACATAATGATTTAAAAACTGCAAACTGTGGATTATGCACAGAGGATATTATAATTTTTCTTTATATAGATTGTAATACTACGCTTACCCGGTTGAAAATCAATGAAAATCCACATCGTAATTGACTATAATTTCGGCTAATTATTAGGAAAATTTTAATAATTCTTACCGATTTTTTTGTATATCATCGATTTTCTTTTAAATCACTCAGTATTATGTTCTTTTTACAAGGAAAAAATTGCATGAAACATTGTTTGTCCGCGAAAATACTTCGCGGCATTGCCAGCTTTTTTTATATTGGCTTCCAACACCAAGATCGCAACAACTTACGTCTGTCTTTACGTCATCATATGTTTGCAAAATTGTAAAATTGTGTTCTTTTCATTATTATTTAATTTTGCAAGTTTACAAATGTATTAATGAATTATGATGAATGAATGAATTAAATAATTGAATTATTATAACGCTAAATGTAAGCTATTCCAGTTTCAGTGTTGGAAACCAACAAAAGAGGTTGACGTTGCCACTTAATAAAATTTTCCTCGCGAAAAAACGTAGTGCCACCTAAAGGATAACCTTAATATCAAATTTAATAATTTAATAACTGAACATTTTCGGTTGATATTTATTTACTTCGCATATGCATATTATGCTTATAAGTGGATATTTATGCACAACTAATAATGTACCAAAAAACATAGTAGATTCAGTCACAACGTGACTGACATGGAGTTCCAAATGCGCCATCCTTGTAACCGATTACTGAATTGATTGTTACACCAATCAAATACTTAAAAATATTTGCAATTTGACAGGGACATTGGTACATTAGAAATTCGAAGACTGACCTGTTGCGGAGTCCGAAAGGCACCATCCTTGTAAGTGATTACTGAATTTATTGTTACTCATCCAATCAAATACTTAAATACATTTTCGATTTGCCAGGGATCTTTACGAAAGACCAGTTTCGTTTTGATTTTGGTACATTAGAAATTTGTTTCTAATTCATATGGGAAACAAGAACTCACTTTATACATTAATTTGTTTTTTTACCTGAAGAGACATTAGAAACCCACATTGATTCTGGTTATCTAACGAAACACAATAAAACATACATTTTAATTCGCGGAAACTATAGTTTTAAGTAATTTCGTTTCTTAATCCCAATTAAAATTGAAATCAAATGCAATTTCATTTCTAGCCAGAGAAAAACGCCTGACGACAAACTACGAAAGGTGAAAAAAATGTTTCAAAGGATATATTTTCCGCATTTACGATACCAGACTCTCAGAACATTTCATAGCTGCTTAAAAACTTTGTCCGTTTTTTTTTTAATTGTAAAATTTCATATAAAAACAATCAAAACGTTTTGTAAACTGAAACAGAATCAAAATTGTTTCTAATTTCGGTTTGCGTCTATGAATCAAAATCAAAGGTTTTTGCAATTTTCTTTGGATCCATGAAATACTAAATTAAATTCAATATAATTTTAATTCGGTTAACGGAATCTAAATAAAAATTTAGATTACAGAAACTGAAATAAATCGAAATTATTTTCGAATTTGATTCAGTTAAGACGACGGCCCCACCAATTTGAAAATATCTACAGACCTCACAGTTAATTTGGTATGCATTTTTCAGCACACTATCAAGAATAAAATCATTTCCCTATGGATTACGGCAGTGTTCATAAATGTACCAAATTCCAAATTCTAAACAAATTGAATTTTAACCCAAAAATTGTTATTTTCTTGCCTAGGCCAATTAGCTTTCACCCACCCCTCATAAGGTTTAATGCACTTTATTAATTTTGTCAAATTGTATTAATTTTATCGATCTGTTTTTTCTAGAAATAATTGAAAGTGTAGTCAAGCGGCGGTAAATTTTTTCAAACATATTATTTCCTCACCCCTTTAACTGAGTAAATTTTTAGTTTGGTATTACATTCCCTTTTAGATGAAGCGAAATCCTCGGCAATGTAATGAATATTTCAAAAAGAAGAAGATTCTTCGTATCAGTTGTTTTTCTGTCAAAACAAAATTACAGATGGATGTGGAGTGTTTTCAGATTTCATATTTCTTTAAATTCATTCATTGAAAAATCAACTAAACTCACTGATTTTGCGGCCGCAAAACTAACCGACCCGATGTATAATAGATGGTGCCAGTAGTTTGAAAAAAATTATTTTAATGAAAAGTGGTAACTCTATAAAATATATGTTTTAAGTCTCAGGACGCCACGTTGTTTAATATTTCTATTAAAGCTATCAAAAGTAAATGATCTCAGTAAATTTTTAAACATGGAAAAAATTAGTCACCGTAATGTAATTCAATATTTCCATTTGAAAGGTATCAGTCTCAGTCCAAACAATATTAAAGCCGAGCTATATTCTCCTCTGGGACAGCCAGCTCCTTCGTTTGCGACTGTAAAATATTGAGTAGCATAGTTTAAATGAGGCCGTATGAACTGCCAAAACGAACACCGCAGTAGTCGACCAATTGAGGTGGTATCCAAGCCAGACACTTTTAAAAAAATCCACAAAATGGTATTGAATGATCATCGACTGAAGGCGCATGTGCTAGCTGAAATGATAAGCATTTCAAAAAGTTCTATACATCGCATATTGACCGAAGATTTGAAGATGAGAAAGCTGTACGCAAGATGGGTGCCAGCGTCGTGAATGTCGTAATGTTTCAGTAGATGGCGATGTTTTACCGGAATAAAGCTGAATTTTTGCGTCGATTTATAACTATGTATGAGACATGGATCCACCACTTCACACCTGACACGAGGCAACATGTCAAAGCAGTGGACTGGAATGGGAGAATCGTGTCCAAAGATGACGAAGACGGTTTCATCTGTAGGCAAGGTCATGGCGTCTGTTTTTTGGGATGTGCGTGGCATTATTTTTATTGATTATCTTCAGAAAGGAAAAGCCATCAAGGGCGAATGTTATGAAAATTTATTATAACGTTTGGGGTATGGAATTATGAAAAAGGCCGCATTTGGTGAATAAGAAAGAGCTGTTTCATCAGGACAATGCTTTAGTTCGCACATCTTCAGAAAGGAAAAGCCATCAAGGGCGAACATTATGAAAATTTATTATAACGTTTAGGGGATGGAATTATGAAAAAAGGCCGCATTTGGTAAAAAAGAAGGAGTTGTTTCATCAGGACAATGCTTCAGTTCACACATCCACTATTGCGGTGGGGGCGAATTGCTTCATTGCGCACTTTATTCGCCGGATTTAGCTCCCTCAGACTATTTTCTATTTCCAAACTTGAAAAAATTTCTCGCTGGCAAAAG
The DNA here is from genome assembly GCA_019455685.1 of Philornis downsi. Classification (NCBI taxonomy): domain Eukaryota; kingdom Metazoa; phylum Arthropoda; class Insecta; order Diptera; family Muscidae; genus Philornis; species Philornis downsi. The sequence continues at coordinate 1,813,674 of JAHXMU010000039.1, read as the reverse complement.
ATTTACCAAAAATGAAGAGATGGAATTTGCAGTTGATGGGCATTTTAAGGAGTTTGACAGTTCTCGCTATAAACAGGCTATAAAGCTATTGAATATTGTTGGATAAAGTATATCGAGCTAAAAGGAGATTATGTTAAAAGTATAGAAAATGTTTTCCACCTTTTTGTTTGTTTTGTTAGGTCGGCTAGCTTTGAGACCGTATTTCGTTTCAAACGTAATATTTACGAAAATTACTGAGATGTGTTAGAAATGGAAAAACACCGAAATAATGTTATTATGATTGTAATTTTTGGTGATATCACACTAAAAAATCAAAAGGAAGATTACGAAAAATTAACTTTCGGTATTTGACGCATTAGTATTCGCGTAAGAATTACCATCAGTTTTTTTAACTTTCACATATAATTTTTTTCAAATGTAATATATCTGTATACTGTTAGTCAGTTCTTATTTTCTACAGAAATAAAAGAACTTTTACTCAGCTTTACGCGGATTAAATTTATATACGGAATTTAATCACAGCAATTCGTAATATAAAATTAAAGATGCTAGTAAAAAAAGAAGTAAATCTTATCAAAACATAATAAAAACAATTATCCTCTTATCGTCCAGAGAGGGATTTGAACTCAAGATAAACCGACTGGTAGTTGGTTATGTTAATATTATGATAAGATGGCATTGAAATTCTAGCTGGCAACAGAAAAGCAGGAAATCAAATTCTATTTTTTGTTTACTATACACAAAACGGAGTTGTTAAAAATAGACAATCACCATGATTCTCCGCCTTATTTAAACTGAGAATGTAAGTCAACAAATTAAAGTATAAAACCCTGGAAAATAATAGAAATTTGAATTTGGCCCACTATATTTAGCTTAACATCTTTCATTTTTAATGTGTCTGTGCTTACAACGAAAAATGATTTAACTGCAAATTTGTCGTTTTGAGATATTAAATGATTTTCAAAAAGCCCCTATTATGGAAATTAGGTAGAACTTTAAAAATATACGGAATGTTGAAATCGCACTTAGAGGGGAATACATGTTATAAGGACATAAACAATAATAACAAAAAACAAATATCGATAATTAGAAATATTTCGAAATTTGACAAAAATCACTACATTTTGCGATGAAAATTGGACGCAAATACGAATAAGGATAAGCACAATAATGATAACAAATAAAGTCGATTTTGTGCTGATTCCACTTTAAGTTTTTCTAATTATTTTAGCTGTTAAACACTCATAAGGTTGCCCTTTATTATTCGGTTTTTATTCGTTATTATTATTATTTTTTGATATTGAAGAATTTAAGACAATTTGTTTGAAATTATAATATTCTTCCTAAATCTTTTAAAGAATTACTTGTCAAATTCGCTAATATTTGTGTAATTCGCTAATAGGTTATACAAACATAACAGTGTTGCAAATGATAAAAACACAAGAGATTTTACTATTTCCAACACTGTTTATGTGTAATGTAAACTGATTGTGATGTGCAAAGTAAATAAAGTCCGATATATCGAATAATAAAACGCGTTATTCAAATGTTTATGTAACCTGTTAGCGAATTTCGAAAATATTTGCGAATTTAAGAAACAATTTTTTAAAATATTTAGGAAGAAAATTATAATTTCAAACTAATTGTCTTCAATTCTCTAATATTAATAATATAATAAAACAATAATAAAAATAATAATCAACAAAACCCGAATAATGAAGGGCTATTTCATTGTTTTGACTTTTTACTGATCACTATGTAAACAAACAGGTGTTTTGATGAACATATTTTTTAACAATTTTGATAATAATAAAAGCTAACATTAGAATCTATTATTAGAATCAGGGTAAAACTCGAATAATTTCGAATAATTTCGGTAGGTAAAACAGAAAAACATAGAAAAATTATCCACACATTTTTGTAAATGTTTGGTTAAAATAGCAATATACTCGTAGAAAGGCAAAACTCTTAATAAAATTTCCAATCTTATAGAATGTTTAATAGGGGTATTTTGACTTCATGATTACAATTTTTGAGTACTACTCTGTTAAATCTATAATAAATCTACTGTAAATTAGTATGAATAATACCTCATGAATATAACTCATTCGCACCCATGGTATGAAATCGTTAAATTTTATAAATATAACTCATACGCACTGATTAACGAATATTTCTACTTCTCTAGGTTACGATTCTTGATTTTACAATATTATTTTTAATAGCTATTTTTCTTAGTTTTGTTATAAAAATTTTATTTTCTATAAAGAAAACATTGCTAATTTAAGCTTATTTGTCCACAATTTTGCGTACATTAATTATAATTAGTAATTAATTATAATTATTGCAAATGCACAACTAAATCTTTATTTTCATTTTGTTATCTGCATATCCACGCTTTCAATTATCTGAACTTTTGGGCGGAAATAGAAATACCTATTAATCACATCACACATAAAGCGGTCGAACATTAACCTTACCCTCCCTTCAATGAAATTTCCAATCTAGTAGAATGTTTAATAGAGGTATTTTTACTTTACGAATACAATTTTTGATTATAAGCTTATTAAATCTGTATCAAATCTATTTGTATTGTGAGTAACAGCTCACGAATATAACTCATCCGCACCCATGGTAAGAAATAGTTAAATTTCATAAATATAACTCATACGCACTGACATTAATACCCTCAACGAAATTAACGAATGTTTCTACTTCATTAGGTTGCGATTGTTGATTTTATAATATTATTTTCAATAACTACTTTTGTTATTTTTGCTATAAAAATTGTATTTTCTGAAAGAAAACAGTGGTAATTTAAGCTTACTTGTTCACAATTTTGCATACATCAATTATTGCAAATGTAAAAATTAATCTTTAATAACTCCCCTTCATCTGCATTTTGTTGTTTGCATATTGATGTTTTTAATTACCTGCACTTTTGGGCGGAAATAGAAATACCTATTAATCACATCACACATAAAGCGGTCGAACATTGACCTTACCCTTCCTTCCCCGCCCATTCTCCGACGAGTAAATCATTACATAAATGTCAACAGCACTTTCGACAATGTCAATATTCCCATTATAAAATCCAAAAATTGTGTTTGTAATTACAATTAAGATCGTAGCTCTTAAAAATAGATAAAATGATGCGATCTGATGTATTACTTTTTGCTAAACAGGCATATGTCGCACCGGCTCTCTTATCCTCATAGGCGAGAAAAGTCATTGTCTCTTCATTGTCGTTTTATTTTTGCTATTTCGCACAAGATGCGTATGCTTGTCGGGGCAGAGAAATATCCCAGCATTTTTCTTAATTAAGAACCCATAATTATGCATATAAATTTGAACGTTGAAGAAGAATGACTACAATATAGACCAGTCCGACTGAAGTACGTACGTGCCGCTGCGTTGGGCTTGAGAAATTAATTATTGCATCTCATCAATCAAATAGAATTATTTTCATTGAAATGAAATGAAATTCATGCGACTGACGGAGGACGAGACGACCAAGGGGAGCGACTGAGTGCACAGACAAAAGACATATTAAATTCATGCATCTGCGGAATGAGAGCGCAGGAGAAAGTCATAAAGCAACAGCCACGGACGGGGATGACAATAAATTGTCATATTTTTATGAAAAGATTTGTTCTGTTTATTTATTTTCTCCTTTTGGAAACTCAATAAAATTAAACGAAGAAAGAAGAACAGCAGCTATAATGATACTTCGCGGCTGGTAGCAGCAGGTGCGTTTGCGAACAAACTTGTGGCCATCTGTTATAAGATTTGTGGCAATTTTTCAGGTTGTTGAAGAAGTTGAAGGTTGTAGTTATAATAAAGATTCATTTCTTTTTCTGTGGGAAGTAAAACAACACATACAGGGTGGAGCATAAGTAACGACAAGATTTTATCAGTGAATACATTTTTTGTTTAAGCCATTTTTTTCGTCTCTACAGAATTAACTAAATAATAGTTGGGAAATTTATGATGGAAAGGCTCAGCACAGAACAAAGAACTAAAGTTGTTCAATTTTACTTTGAAAGTCAGTATTCGATTATTCAGATCATATCGAAATTTCTTTCATGTTCGAAATGCTTCTAGAGCTCCAACAATTTACCGATCGGTTCAGCGTTTTGGGCAACAAGAGGCTGTCTGCGATCTTCCGCATGCTGGAAGACCTCGTGCAATTTGAAATGAAGTGACCGTTGCTCGAGTACAAGCAGGTGTTGAGGAAAACCCCGAAACTTCCCCCAGGTGACGTTCTCAGCAGTTAGAGATGTCCAGGCGGTCTTTGCAAAGAATTTTAAATATGTTACATCTTTTCTCATATAAGATGTAATTGGTTCACGAGTTAAAACCAAATGATGCGCAAGAACGCATTCAATATAGTCGCCGTTAACATTACTTATGCGCCACCCTTTAGAAGATTTAATAATATCAACTTGTACTGTATGTATTATACAAAATGTTAATGAAATAATGAAGAGTTTAACCTGAAAAAATGCAGGGGATTAAACCTGATTTAGAGAAACTATATCGATCGAAATTCTGTCACATAAATGTCAAAATCATGACGCAGTTTTCCTGTGACAAAGAAGACAATAATAAGTATTAGTAGAATTGTTATTGTTTTCACTTTCAAGTACTTTAGAATTCTTTGTACTTGTACATGTATGAAAGAATGACCACAGCAAAGAAGCAAGAATCTTCCCATAATGCGTAGAAATAGTAGTAATTAAAAAGCTCTGAAAGAAGCAGTCGTGATGGTAGAGGTAGCTAAGGCGACATCACTGAAGAATTATCTCATCTATACCGAAGCGTGTCGGATGTTGTAACCAACCGACAAAATATTTTCTTCATGTAATTAAAAAAAAGAAATTATGTTAGTTAGTTCATGATAAAGAGTAAATATTAATTATAACAATGGAAATTGAAATTTCGAATAAGCTGCTATATTTATGGTTATTCGCAATTTCTGAACTACTGACCATAAGAGTAAATGCTCATAATTTAATATTCAGAAAATGGAATTGGAAAAAAATCAAAAGTGATAGTATTTTAACACGTAATTGTTGTATCCATATGCAAAAATTGCAAAATTGTACCTTTGAGTACGTACCTTTGTCTCTTTGAGTACGAGAAACTTACTGAATGTTATATTAAATTTAACTTATGACAAAGTTTTCTCTAAAATTAACTTACTCACAATACGGATTACAACTGCAAGTGGAAACAGACTTTTGAATTACGACATTTGCAAGACAGTTTGACAATTCCCTAAACCATAAAACACGAAAAATGAGATCGATCAATGGATATGCACACGATATGTGATGTTAATGTACGAAAGCCAAACACATACGTAGCCAAGTATAAAAAACCAGTCATTGGTAAGCTTATCATGCAGATAGTCACAGCCTACTACCACAAACTCTCTCGATTATTAAAACAAAACGACCCTAATCCTCATGTTCCCAACGCAAGGGGACGGCATATTGCACATTGCAAAAACCACCCTTAGACAAGCCCTATTTCGATAAAGAATGTCGTACCGCACTTGAAGAAATGATGATTGTTGCATACATGGCAATGCCGCAGCCAATTGTAACGCGTGCTATGATTTAATACGTAAGTTCTTTAAAACAATTTCAATGTAACTGGAAAAATCTTTATGTGATTACTTTTACTGTTGAGAGGGGCAGAAAAAAAAATATTGCTGACATGGGAAGAGAGCGGAATTATACAAAAGGCAAGGGATAGAGGTGAAGACCGAAAATTTCATAAAAAGGCAAACTATTGGATGTGGTTCCGCTCCTATAAGGATAGACAGCCTATCCTATAAAGATTGTAGCCGGGTTCAGTTAGTGAAATGACACCATATCAAATGTTGATGGCTTTCATATACAAGTTCTACAAAAAGAATTACATTTTCATTTTTTTCTACTTTTTTTTTTATTTTTTTTATATTTTTTTTTTTTTTTTTTGTTTTTTTTTTTTTTTTTGTTTTGAGAAGGAAACGATTAGAACAACGAAATTCCAATAGATCGAGGATCTACTTAAAGCATCCATTTCGTATCGTAATCCAGAACATAAATATATGGTTTGTGAATAAGTTTTGATCAAAATCTTCATAAAGTCCGTAAGAAAGAATATTTTGCCAGACAACTGTAATTTGTAAATTGTTTTTGGATTTTCGATTACAAAAATCTCAGCATTTAAAAAAGAGCATAATGATCAATGCCTGGGATCCAGAATAAATTCAAATTTGAATCGAAATCAATAAATTTAACAATGGTTTATCACAAGAAACAGTGTTTATAAGAAGGTGAAAATGTGATTTTATGATGGACATCTGATAAATTGCCTCCAATTCACTAGAAAATAATCGGAAAGCTCAATATTATTATCATTTTTTTGTAATCCGTGCAAGTTCTTTAAAACAATTTTAGTGTAACTGGAAATTATTCGGTATTAATTAAAATTAATGTAAAGGGCGTCCCACCAAGAACACAAGATTTAAATGACTGATGCAGCAATTGAGCTGTTTCTCTGGCTGTATGACATGTGGCGCTGTCTTGTTGAAACTACATGCCCTCCACATTCATATCTTTAATGCTAGGCACGAAAGAACTGGTTATCATTTTACGATACCGAACACCATTGACTGTTTGAGCTTCACATGCCTCATTTTCATAAAAAGAAGGTCCAATGATTCCTCCAGCCCAAAATCCACACCACACAGTGACACGTTGAGGATACAGTTGCTTCTCGTGAATCACTCGAGGATTTCCCTCACCCCAAATGTGACAATTCTGCCTATTGACGAAGCCATCAAGATGGAAATGCGCCTCGTCCCTGAAGATGATTTTATCGCCAAAATCAGCATTTTCATGTTGTCTCTCCAATACCCAATTAATGAACTCACTTCGCTGTCCATGGTCAGCTGGCTTCAGTTCCTGAGTCAATTGAACTTTGTATGCTTGAAAATGCAAATCTTTCGTCAAAATTCGCTACATAGTGGATTTGGAGACATCAATTTGCTGAGCTCGGTGTCGAATTGAGGTGGATGGAGTTTGAGCGACATCATCACGTACAGCTACGACATTTTCGGTCGATCGACCTAGTCGAAGGCGCGTTGTTGTCTTTACATAACTAACAGACCCAGTTTTGGCAAATTTATCCATTAATCTCTTTACAGTTGCGAACTGTAGCCGCAAAACTTTCACCATTTTGGTAAAACAATTTCACAATGAGAATGCGTTGTTCATCCGTGTAGCGCTCCATTTTTCCTAACCTCGTACCTTCTACTAGCAAACAATAACAATTGTTTAAATGTCAAACAATGACACTTTGAATGGCGCCAAATTTAAATCTTGCGTTCTTGTTGGGACACCCTATATATATATATACATATATATATATATATATATATTTATCCGTGCGAGTTCTTTAAAACAATTTTAATGTAACTGGAAATTATTATTATTCATGAATTATTTTGGAATTAAAAATTTTTGTGTGCAGTGATTTAGTTTTTTTGTTTATGCCTTCACCCGAAGGAATGACGGCACATATACGAATATATATAGTTTGACGCATCCAGAAGTAAGCGTTTAATGTACCAGCTGTCTTTAGATTGCAATTGTTTCATGACCTTTTAAGGCTGGCGGCCTGGTACGAAAACTCTCGTAAATCCCTATAAAACGTTCTAAAATTTGGTCCATCCTAACATTTTATCAGACCTCAAGCAGAGATTTTAAATAAGCTATATCAATCCAGTCTTTCGGGTACCTGTTATACAAGTTAACCTATTTTTAGAAATTAGATTTGTTCTCTTAACTCCTAATTAGTTGACTGCAGTATTCGGAATTCGTGTCTATTGTCTTTCTATGTAATGGTCAGGAAAATTTGAAGATATCGAACGATTAAAAAAGCCCCTTCTGGTACCTTCCATAAAAATGACGAATTTCAAAAAAAAAAAAATTTCAAAGCGTTATATCTTTTAAACAGTTGTATAGAATCTAATGAAATGTGTCACACGTATTGTGTTATGTTTCATAAACTTAGTTCTGAAAATAGATGTGGTCGACATTGTCGTAACTCTTCCTTTATCATACCATAACAATTTGTCGATTTTCCAAAATTCAGTCTTCAGCTTTGCAATTTCTGCTAGCTGCGATGTAGTAATTTATTATATCAATTTGTAATGCTTGCCACGCCCCCCTGGCACCCCCCTTTGGAATATCCGATTTAATTTATAAGGGGTGGCGCATAAGTAACGTTAACGGCGACTATTTTAAGTGAACCAATTGCATCTTACATGGGAAAAGATGTAACATATGTAAAATTCTTTGCAAAGACCGTCTAGACATCTCTAACTGCTGAGAACGTCGCCTGGTTTTCCTCAATACTTGCTTGCATTCGGGCAATGGTCACTTCATTTCAAACTGCACGAGGTCTTTCAGCACGCGGAAGATCACAGACAGTCCCTTGTTGCCCAAAACGCTGAACCAATCGGTAAATTGTTGGAATGCTGACTTTCAAAGTAAAATTGAACAACTTTGGTTCTTTGTTCTATGCTGAGCCTTTCCATCACAAATTTCCCAAGTATTATTTAGTTACTTCTGTAAAGACACTAAAAAAAAGACTGAAACAAAAAATGTATTCACTGATCAAATCTTAGCGTTACTTATGCGCCACCCTATATATACTTAGTTTCATAGCTTTCAAGCAGTTAGATTGAATTGAGCTAAAATTTATCACACATCATGTGGCTGGTAAACTTTGTTCTGAGAAAGAATATGGACAGGCATTGCCATGCTAGAAAGTACCTCCCATACAAATTGATCGATTTACCAAAATTTATAAGTTTTTCCTTTTTCTTTGATTTAGATTTATGTTAATTGTTAGTTAAGTGAGAATGAATCAAGTAGTAGCAGCAAGGGAAGGAAACAAAATGTTTTCAGCCTTTTTCTTTCATATTACTAAATGCTAAATGAAACAGGAAGGAGGACGTAAAACCTAAAATACTCTGAGTTGTGGCTGTCACTACAACTGGGATATAAAATTGCATTTATCTGATTTACATTTTTCATCTCATTGTATTTAAGAACTTACGATTTTCAGCCAATATTGTATCTATCAGTACCTATATTTGGTGAGGGAAGGTTACGGAAATTGAACAATATTTTGTGGAACAAACTTGTGGAATTTTATTCAACATATCAAAACGAATGTAAAATTCTTTAAATATAGATATGCCTCCTTATAAATGAATTTATAAATTAACGATAATTTATGCTTTTACTTCTTGGATTATACACTAACAAAAGTGTTGTCGTTGTTGTTATTGGTCACAACAAAAACAATTTGAGAATGGCCAAGGAAAACCACCAATTATTCGCTAAATTTAGCGGCGAAGGAAAAATCTCGTAAAAACACACCAACAACTACAGCAACAGCAACCCAAAAGTTTAACCTATAAATGAATCTATGGTTCCCAATACACAACAACAGCCGAAAAAAACATTATTAACAATACATTGAAGCACTTTAGAGGCGGCAGCCAAGAAACAGAAACCAAAGATTTGGCCCAAAAAGAACACACACATAGGCATACAACGCCAATCACACACAGACACACACACACACACACAAACGCACTTATTGACGGACATCAAGTACGAATACACCTAAAGAAATCTTTAGCAGGCCCACAGCAACCACAGTTTTGTAAAGCCAAACGGAGGACAACAAAAACAAAATTGGTTACATTGCGAATCCAAAGATCTGGACAATTCTTAAACTTTTGCAATTGGCACAAAATTGAATTATGACCAACGAAAAGAAGCTTTCAGCAAAGGTAATCCATTCCAAATCAGTTCGTTTTTGTTTTCGATTTGAAACAGAAATATAAAATTGATTTAGCCACTGGCCTTTTGTTAAGAGCCAAATCGGCGGGCATTTTTAAGTTGCCGCTGTCGAGATATTTTCACCGACCAGAGCAACACAAACAAACAAGAAGAAGCGTCACCAGCAGCACTGGTCTTTGGCTGTTGTTTAAACATTCCAATTGGCAGTTGGCCAAAAAATCTCATTCGGAATACGTTTTTCTTTTTTTTTTTTTTGGTTTTGCCTTCTTCGTCGTCTTTTTGAAATCCAAAAAGACCTAAAATTTGCTGCTCTAGAGGAAAAAACCAAAAAATGTTGCACAGCACAGCATCTGAAATGGTGCTGCTGTTGTTGTTACTGTTGTTGCCATTGTATTTTTCATGGTTTGGTTTTTCAATAAAACGAATGTTTTGCCATTTCTGCCGCTGATCTCTTCCTCAAACGCCTTCAGATGACGAACACGAACACCGGGCGGAGGGCACCACATCGTCGAAGCTAATGTAAACAGTAAAAGGCCAATGATAAATGAGAAAGCAGTAATGAGTAGCAGTAACATTTGGAAAAATGTCAAAAAGAAAAAAAGAAAATAACAACGAAAACAAAATTTGTTGGCGTTTTCAGCATCCCACGAAGGGGGAAGGCCAACATCCAAAAAATGATAGAAATGAATAATCTTACAATAGGGTTCAACACAGTAATGAACACTATATCACAGCTGTGTTATATGCAACTTGGCAATAATGTTAATAATGTCGTTTTTGCCTGAATAAATCGTTCAAATACTTTTCACATCACTGCGTGACAACGGGGAAAATACGTTATTATGGTGGTGCAAAGTTTTTGCTATTAACCGGAGTTTTTTTTTTTTTCTTCTTTGCTTCAGTTAATTAGATTTTTCAAAACTTTGAACTTATTCTGAAATAGACAAGAAATAATCAGAAATTGATTCTGATTCGTTAGGTATAAAAATATTACTCCATACTGAAGAGTCGAACTCTAAGTAGGGACACAATCGTAATGATAACTTTAACGATTGAAATTTTATTGTTAACCAGATCTTCCCCTACCTCTTTCCTTCAGTTAGTTGAATTTTTCAAAAGTTATTAATATGGATTATTGCCGCTGAACTTGTGCTGAAATAAAGAAAAATAATCAGAAATTGATTCTAATCAGCCAGGTATAAAAATATTCTATATTGGAGAGCCAAACTCTAAGTAGGAACATAATCGTAGTGATAACTTTAACGATTGAAATTTTATCGTTAACCAGGGGTTTCCCTCCTTCTTTCCCTCAGTTAATTCGGTTTTTGAAAAGTTATAAATACGAATTATGTCAGCTGAACTTATGCTAAAATAAAAAAGAAATCATCAGAAATTGAATCTGATCCGATAGCTATAAAAATGTTACTCCATATAGAAGAGTCAAACTCTAAGTAGGAACATAATCGTAGTGATAACTTTAACGATTGGAATTTTATCGTTATTCATGCTTTTTCCCTCCTTCTTTCCTTCAGTTAATTAGATTTTTGAAAAATTATAAATATGGATTATGGCCGCTGAACTTATGCTAAAATAAAAAAGAAATAATCGGAAATTGATTCTAATACGTTGGGTATAAAAATATCACTCTATATTGGAGAATCAAACTGTAAGTAAGAACATAATCGTAGTGGTAACTTTAACGATTGGAATTTTATCGTTAACCGAGGTTTTTTTACCTTTTTCTTCCTTCATTTAATTGGGGTTTTGCAAAGTTATAAATTTAAATTGAAAAGTTATAAATATGGGTTATGGCCGCTGAACTTGCGCTGAAACAGAGAAAAATAATCAGAAATTGATTCAAATTCGTTAAGTATAAAAATTTAACTCCATATTGGAGAGTTAAACTCTAAGTAGGAACATAATCGTAGTGATAACTTTAACGATTGCAATTTTGTCGTTAACCGGGATTTTTTCAATTTTTTTTGGCAAAGTTATAAACACGGATTGAAAAGTTATAAATACGGATTATGGCCGCTGAACTTGTGCTGATATAGAGAAAAGCTAACCTAAAATTGATTCTGATTCTTCTTCTTCTTAGTTGGCGACTGGAATAGACATCCTTATCTATTATACGCCGCCCGTAGAAAATAATTTCAAGCGCCTCGATCTTCTGCACTTCTCCTCCAATTCGTCACACCAAACTTCGATAGTATTCCAAAAGCCTGGTCCTTATACAACGGAGTTTTGGTCGATTCTGATTCGCTAAGTACAAAAGTTTAACTCCATATTGGAGAGTCAAACTCTAAGTAGGAACATAATCGTGGTGATAACTTTAATGATTGTAATTTTATTGTCATCAATAAACACAATCGCTCTGAATTCTTCGCTTTCATATATTTATATTTCGGGTTTTCACATTTTCTGCTTTTCTCAATACAAACCAAAAAAATATTACTATACTCATCATTGCACAGCTATTATAAATACAGTGGATTTCCTATTTAAGGAACTCGTAATTTTTCAAAAAAGTTTACAAAATATAATGAAATACAATTTTTATACACCAGTAATTAACATTAAATAGCCTCATACAAGATGCCACAAAATGAAAAAATATGCACCGAAGCGATGAAAATATGATTGAAAATCTTAAGGAAAATATAGTTAGTGCTAGTTAGTTTTTGTTACTAAAACAAATTCCTTCGCATCCCATGAATGTCATATGGGAGAGCTTCTCACATTCAGGGAGCTTACGCGCATTCTATTTTTTTTTTTTTAGACTCACTCAACGGGACTTACAGTTTAACGACGATTTCGAATGTCGCAGTGTGAGAAGCATTAACTAGGCTTGCCAAGCACTACTAGACTACTAGAAGTGTAGGTCAGACACATCGAAGTGATTGTCGCTCAAATAATGATAAGTAGCTATATTGGGAATTGAACTCGGTAAACTCGTTTCAATTGACAGAAGAAATAGAAAACAACTTGCGATGACAACTAAACATTTTTCACAAAAAAAAAAAAAAAAAAAAAAAAAAAAAAAAAAAAATAAAAAAAAAAAATAAAAAAAAAAATTTAAAAAACAAATAAAAAAAAATAAAAAAATAAAAAAAATAAAAAAAAATAAAAAAAGATAAAAAAATAAAAAACAAATATAAAAAAAATTTAAAAAAAAGTAAAAAAAAATAAATAAAAAGAAATAAAAAAAAATAAAAAAAAATAAAAGAAAAATAAAAAAAATAAAAAAAAAATATAAAAAATTTAAAAAAAACATAAAGAAAACAAAGAAAATGCGTTTGCAAAATGTTGTCATGATTAGGTTGAGCCAAATATATTATTTCGGAAGGAGCCTACTTTCAAGGCGATACAATAAAATTGAGCAAATACTAAATATTTTGTGTTCTATTAACCAACTCCCGGTACTTTTTCTCTAAAATAATGCAAAAAAGCAACAGTAATGTATTTTCAAAAACCCATAAAGGATTATCCATTTGGCAGTTTCAAAACCGCCAGTTTAGTAAGGCTACCAGTTGATAAATACCAGTCATCTGAAGTGTTGTTTATTTAGTGTGTCTAAACTTAAACACTTTCACCATAATTTTAGGATAATACGTATTTGAATTTTACCATTTAATTTATATTAAAATTAACCTTTTTTATGTATATTAAAATGTACTTTTGTGTCGATAGCATTGTGAATGGACTCAAATTTTTCCCCATAAAGTGGTAACTTAACTCCATTGAGTAAATTTAACTGAATTCTAAATTGTAACATACAGAATTAACTGTTGTCGGAAGTTCTGCAATGAGAAAAAAAAAACACTTATAAATCAGATCTCAACCGGTAAGCACAACTCGTTGCCTGAATAAGCCTTCTTTGAATTGATATTAATTCTAATTCTCATATTTTATTTATCGCCACTTGTAATTTCATCACGATCAATTTGATTGCATATAATTTCACATGACTGTGAAAGTCCTGACAGCCCTGAATCACAGATCTCTTAACGAAATGGGTCAGCATTTCAATATATTTAACTTATGTAGGCCACAGGGATATACCACGGAACTGCAGAGCAGACGAGCTGTCAAGACTAGGGACAACCTTACAGATTCAAGCCGATATGAAGTCCGTGGGCATGCTTCTAGCCACTTGCAGCAAATGGTAGGAGGTTGTCTGTCCGAGGCTGTAATTAATCCCGACAGGTGTGGCCTCGCCTACTACTGTCGCTATCAAGACCCGACATTTTATTGCTTGTTTCCGTCATGACGGGACACTGTCTGATTGAAAGTTATGCAGTAAGAATGAAAGTTGCGATTAGTGACTTCTGCAGGAGCTGTGGGGATGAAGAGGAGGAGGAGGAGTACATAAAACATCTTCGGTACAATTGCCCCGCCCTGGTGAATAGGCGGAGATCAACGCTGGGCTCTTATTTCCTTAGGGAGCTAGGAGATCTGGACGATATTGTCCGACTTAAGAACTTCTTGAGGCGATCGGGATGGTTCAACGGGGAAAACTAGGGTCATCCACATCCATACCTCTAGTTTCCGTGGCATCACAATGGAGTATACCTATACAGTCTATTCAGACTGCCACACTGACCTAACCTATTACCTGTACATCAAAAACAATATCGGAATCGGCATATCAAGATCTATCGAAAACTGCGCCACCTGATGAACTTTCTTATGAAGCCGTTTTATTAGTTTATAAAAATTACTATGAGGCTTTTCACCAATACTAATGGAGTTTAGGGGAATCATCATTCGTTACAAACACACTTGTCCGGGGTGCAGATTGGTCACTTCAAAAATTCTTTGAATGGAATGCTGAATGACATTCCTAACTTATTTGGTTGGCGATAACTCTGATGGCAAGCACTGATTGATAGACTTTATCGCCACCAAATACATCCCCTCCAGGCTAACCGCTCAACCGCATTGATGATGAAGCTGCAAAATCTTAAGAATCACAATAATTTTTATAGCTAAGCGAATATCAGCTCCGCAACTGATATTGGCGAAGGTGGCGGTGGTGCTAATGATGATGATGACGACGACAACGACCATGTTGGTAGTGCTAATGGTGGTGGTGATGATGATGATGATGATGTTGCCACTATCAAGGTGTTCGATCAGGTTGTTGCTCAAGTATAGCCAAGTCTTGGTGGCATTGTACATCTGTAGTATAGCTATAAACAGTCGCTCGAATATCTTTCTACCATCGATACAGTACAGTTCATTAACGAATATGCCCCGTGCCGTAGATTGTTGGCTGCCGCCGCCTGATATTTCGGTAGTCTTCTTATTCTCATAAAACAATTTGTTTTAATTTTCTCATTGAGCTACGTGCTAAGTATATATGTATGTATGTATGTATGTACTTGTATATATCTGTGTATTAGTACGTAGAATTGTGTGTTTGTATAGATGTAGGTACATACATTTTGCGTGTATCTGTTTCAGTGTATGAGTATATGTTTGCTTTTTGAGGCCAAGGTAGCCAGTGTTGAGTGACATTCGTGTTGTTATCTATTTTTGTGGCGCATAAAAGTCGGCCTTTTTCATTTCATTTGGGGCCAAGTAAGTGCCATCGTCACAACGTTTATATGTCTCGCTTCTTTCTGTAGACGTCGAAGTTCAAAGGAAATAAGGCGTGTCTCTGCTCTCCAATTCCCCATGTCTCACATAGGCTAATAAAAATAAACGTCATCGGTGTCGTCAAGTTCACATCTACATAGTTGTTTTTTGTTAAGCTCAAGAGCAGTACTGATGAATGATGGTATTGTTGAACTAATTCATTTTTACGAAGATGTCGCAGAATAAAATTTCAGTTATTATTGCTTGATTGTTGAATACGCAATAATTACAAAACTTGTATACTTCTGGAAGATTAGCGTGTTTTTGGCGGATAATTTCTAAACACAAATATTGTATCTTGAATGTCAAAAGTATAACAATTACGAAACCTTTAAAGTTTTAGAGAAAATTAGCGTGTTAATTTCTAAAGTAATTAATTTCACGCATCTTACAACTCTCAAGTTTCGAGTCTCTAAGAACCGTCTGTTTAAGAAAGCCAAAAGAAAAAACGTCTCTTGTACCTCATTTCAAATACATTTTGGGACTCCCACTTTGGTGTTTAAACTACATGATATAAATAAAACTTTAATTGTTGTAGCTATAATAAGCCTTCACTCTTCTTCGGACTCCCTCTAAACGCCACGATTTTTCCTTCACATTTAGTTGTTATTTATTTGTCACTCTTAGTAATCGATGCTTGAATAGAATAATTACAAGTTTTTTTTCTTTTTCCTATTCTCAGAAATTACAAAACCATCAAAGACGTCTTCAACTTTCGTCCACTGTTATACAATTGCTTGCCTTATTTCTATTTCTGCTTTCGATTACTCATTACACCCTTAAGTCTTATCGCTGGAGACTTTTGCACATAAACGTAGGCTGCTGCTTCATTTCCCATCCGTAGCATCCCAAAAATAAACTAAATGCTCCAAGTAAATGACCAATCACACTGTTGAGCGTGCATGGAATTCAGACCACAAAAAAGAGATGCTGGCATATCGGCGACCTTAATTTTTATACATACAATAATAATAATAATAATAAACAAACAATTGGCTTCAAACATACTCGCAACTCATACCAGATGAAAGATAAAGAGATGCAACCACGCTATTTGTTAAGCAAAAAAGCCAACTGTCGAAACTAAATTCACAGAGTCTAGACAAAAATTGCAATGCTTCCGTTATGTTTTTGTTCTTTTCTTCGCACCCATACGAACAAGAATAACAACAATCAAATGAGCTTCTTATTCACTGCATACGAGTACACATGAAACATTTACAGCACACCATAAACACTCCCTGATCCAAATTTTACAAAATCCCACTTCCCTTCGGGCGGTCTCTCTGCCGGTCACTCTGTTCTTTGGCACTTAAACCAACAATATTGACTCAGAACCAATTGAAATCAATAGAGCTAAGCGTCATAAAAGTAAATGCGCGTATGTATGCATATGCATGTGTTTTTGTACGAATATAACTTTGTGGTCATATGGTAAACTGGAAGAAAGAGAAGAAAACACAAAAAACAAAAGCAAAGAAACCAAGTGATGGTAGCGTCGGAACATGAAAATAACATATCCATAACTAATGAAACACCAAAACACACATCCGTTGCTGAGGCAAAAACAACCGTCTCTGCCCACCGTACGTATGAGTAACAATCAATTGGGTAAAATGATGAAATAATTGGGTTACTCGCACACACAGCCATAAAGTGGATTTACATGTGAGTTTTCCATTTTCCTTTTGTGCGAGAAAATAAGTAATTGAGTGTTATAGGAAATTGGTTATTTCACAATATGACATCAATAAGGACGAAGCAAGGATATAAATCAGTTATGCTGGTCCCTGAGGTGAAGCAAATGCCAATTATTGGATTGAGATATTTGGGGAAATCCGTGTGATAAACAAGGGAGGCATCAGAGTAACTAAATTAAAGAACGAAAGTGAAAGACAAAGCAAGACTGCCAATTATTAAGAAACGTTGAAATATTGAAATATTAAAACACAGAAGTATAGAAACATAGAAATTTAGAAATATAAACGTATAGACATATAGAAATATAGAAAATATAAATATATAAAATTATAAAAATATAAAGATATAATAGAAAAATATAAAAACTTAAAAATATAAAAATACACAAATATAAAAATATAATATAATAAAAATATAAAAAACATAATAATATAATAATATAAAAATATAAAGACAAAAAAACATAAAAATATAAAAATATAAAAACATAAAAATATAAAAATATGAAAATATAGAAATATAAAAACATAAAAATATATAAAAATATAAAAATATCAAAATATAAAAATGTAAAAATATAGAAACATATAAATATATAAAAATATAAAAATACAAAAATTTTAAAATATAAATTAATAAAAACATAAAAATATAAAAATACACAAATATAAAAATATAATATGATAAAAATATAAAAAACATAATAATATAATAATGTAAAAATATAAAAATATAAAAACAAAAAAAACATAAAAATATAAAAATATGAAAACATAAAAATATAAAAATATAAAAATATAAAAATATAGAAATATAAAAATGTAAAAATACATAAAAATATAAAAATATCAAAATATAAAAATGTAAAAATATAAAAACATATAAATATAAAAATAAAAAAATATAAAGACATAAAAATATAAAAAATATAAAAATATAAAAACGTAAAAATACAAAAATATAAAAATGATAAAAATATAAAATATAAAAATATAAAAATATGAAAATATAAAAACATAAAAACATAAAATATAAAAATATAAAAGTATAAAAATATAAAAATATAAAAATGTAAAAATATAAAGACATATAAATATAAAAATATAAAAACATATAAATATAAAAACATAAAAATTTAAAAATATAAAAATTTAAATATACAAAAATATAAAAAAAAAATATATAAAAATATGAAGGTACAAAAATATAAAACTATAAAAAAATAAAATATATAAATATTAAAAAATATAAAAACATAAAAAAATATGAAAATATAAAGATGTAAAAATATAAAAGTAGGAAAATATAAAAATATAAAAGTATAAAAATATAAGAATAAAAAATGTAAAATTACAAAAAATATGAAATTACAAAAAAATATAAAGATAAAACTATACAAATATAAAAATACAAAAATATAAAAACATAAAAATGTAAGAACGTAAAAGTATGAAAACATAATAATATAAAATTATAAAAAAGTAGAAATTATATCATAAAAAATATAAAAGCATAAAAGTATAAAAATATAAACATTTAAACATTTAATATAAAAATGTAAAAACATAAAAATATCAGAACATAAAAATAAAAAAATATAAAATCATAAAAATATAAAATTACAAAATTATAAAAATATAAAACTATAAAAATATAAAAAAAATAAAAATATAAAAAAATAAAAATATAAAAAAAATAAAAATATAAAAAAAAAATAAAAATATAAGAGAATAAAAATTTGAAAATATAAAATTATAAAAAACATAAAAATACAAAGATATAAAAATTGAAATTAAAAAAATACAAATATATAAAAGTATAAAAGTTAAGAAACATAAAAATATAAAGATGTAAAGATATAGAGGTATGAAAATATAAGAATATAAAATTACAAAGTAATAAAAATATAAAATTATGAAAAATAAAAAAATATAAAATTACAAAGTTATAAAAATATAAAATTATAAAAAATAAAAATTTAATAATACAAAAATTTTGAAGTACAAAAATAAAAAATTATAAAGTTATAAAAATATAAAATTATAAAAAAATAAAATTACTAATAAAGTAAAATAAAATTATAAGATTATAAAAATATAAAAACACACATACAAATATAATAATATATAAATATAAATGTATAAAAATATAACGATATTTATGTCGTTGCTATAACGAAATCTATACCTTCATTTGCTTTTTGTACTTTGGATTTTATATATATTCTTGCTTACCTAGCCCATTGTCATTATTTTGACTGCATTTGAAATCTGACACCTTCGTCAGGATTACAGCTAAATCTTGTGGCATTACCAACGAAACTAGTACCCTCTCTTCTAATCCCTTACATGACACCAGCGCCGTCCGCTACTCAGTACACCAAATAACCCTAAAGCACTTAATGCCAACGAGCCCAACAACAGCGTTTAAAAAAAAACCCCAGAAATATAAAGTCAAAGAAACAAGACAACTGCGAAGAGAGCAATGACTGACGAAGGATAATGACAACCGAGAAGTAACAATACAGTTAAAGAACATAAAAAGCAACAATGTCTTCATTAAACATCAAGGAGCATCAACTCGTGAGCAGCTTAAAATTGAAAAGCAAC